>JAXCMG010000073.1:1492042-1593862 GCA_034642415.1 Podarcis siculus | reverse complement strand
TAATAATAATAATAATAATAATAATAATAATAATAATAATAATAATATCATCTAGGGGGACTCCAAAGAGCTTCTCAAATATCCTTGTTTTTATGATCTGTTGGCTTTACGTATAAACTTAAGGCAGCTGGCAAACAAATTAAACAGAAGAATTCATTGTAAGAAATTACAAATAAGGAAAGCAGGTAGAAAGAGACAAAGTAACTAACAACAGGAGCCATCTCTCATCTTCAAATCTGTCCTCAAAACTCACCTTTTCCATGAAACCTTTTGAATTATCCCTAACCCCAAGCTTACAGTAACTAACCCAAAGCACATGTCTCTGAAATAATCACACATTCTCACCTTGCCTCCCTTCCTCTCCCTTTCTCTGTTGTTTCACTTCTTCTTCTATCTGTTGGGTATAAAGAACCTATATTCTTTATAATCCAGCATGTATATGGATGGTGCTGTATAAGTTAGAAGGAGCAAACATAACCTTCAACAGCCCTCAGAAAATAGGGACATTCAAAAGCAATATCTAGAAGTACCATGATGAGTAAACATTTCATAAATGCCTTCCTGGCACCTGAAAGCATAAGGACCGTCAGGGCTAGGAAAGCCTCCTTTGTGGAAGGTCAGTACCATCACAGAGTCAATGGACAAGCAGGCCCAGCAGAGCCAACCCAATTCTTACCATTCCTTTTAAGCTAAGATTCCTGTTAGTGGGAGGAAGTTAGGCTAAGAGGACACTCATGTCAAGTACATGCATCTTTCAAGGCCAATGCCTAATCCACAATTGGGTTATGGGCCAAAGGGAAACAAGTGGCAAAACACTTCCTTCCTCTCAACCTCTCTACTAGCCCAGTTGCCTGTTGGCTTTGTTAAGAGCTCAGCCTACACTCGTGTAGGACCCTGGCAGAGACACATGCCTGACTGGCATGTTCTCTCCCTCCTGGTCGATCGTTCCGGAGCTTCAAAAGCTTTCTTCAGCCTGAACATGATTAACAAAAGCAAAATAGCATCTTGGCTTGAAATAAGATGTCCATTATCCCAGTTCATACTGCAAAAATAGCAAAGCCCATAGTTCATATATACTTAGATGTCTAAAATCTCTGTAGTGAAGTCTACTATGGAGTAGGGATATGGGAACAAGTTACCAAATGAATAAAATCTGACAAAAATTGTTTTTGTCTATAACACAAGAAACTGTTTAACAAGTGAAACCTTAGTTTCCCTAAGCTTTCTAGTTACTGTCCTGTCTGCTTCTTCCCCTGTCCCCAGAAATTAGTGCCTTGGTGAACTGCCTCATCCACAATGTTGAAGATACCCTAGTAATTGGTTGGAAGTACTGGTCCCGCAGAATTTGCAGAACTTGCGTAACAGACCTCAGCAACTCAGCATTTTGGCTAATCGACTTTATTTACATATAAGCACACACAGAGCACTGCAGCATCGCTCCCTCTCTCTCTAGCATCAGACAGCAAAAAGAAAAAGAACAAAGAGCTTCACGGAACACAGTAACACAAACATCCCGTCTCCGTCACTTCCCACTCTGGAGTCAAAACATATACCATCATGTGAAAGACAACAATCCCATGACTGCAATCACGGAGCACGAATTCTAACAGCTTACACTTGTGTGCTGATTTCTGTTGGTTTTGGATATAACCCCCACCCTCCAACCCAACTATCCTTGTTAGCATTCAGTGTCCCTCTGGAACGTCAGGAAGGAACCATCTGTTGCTTTCTCTCTCTCTCTCTGGACCTATCTTTGTGCCCCCCTCCTTTAAGCTCAGTGTTTTGTTCAACTGAGCTGGAAATGACAGGTGTCCGTCAACTGGAGTTAGTTTTTAAGAAAAGGAATGTGTGGGCACAGGTCCTGGAACTGTTCATCTTCGTTTCAACATGATTTGAGTTAATTGAGGCAATTTTGCACCCCCTGCACATTTTCTCCATTTGTTGAAGTGAAAAAAGATTTTGAACATGCTAAGCCTGGAAAGGGGTGTGTGTGTTTATTTTAAAAAGCTCAGCAACCATACTTCAATAGCAGCAAATGAACCAAGATAATTTCCTTTCGGATTAATCTTTTCTGATTTGCTAGCTGATTGTACAATTTTGCAAAGACCAGCTCTGGGTTTTTTTTTTAGAATTGCTGTTGTTTTTAAAAGCCCATATCCTCATCTCCTTGTTCTTTAAAGAGGCTTCCACCCCATAAACATTCTGTGAATTTCTTGTAGTTAAGAGGAATTTTTGCACTTTTCTGTGGCTGTTCCATGAGCTTTGCAGTTTAAAATATTTGCATACATAGGGGACAAGACCCTAATAGTGCTGCATGGCCAGTGGTCAGGGATGATGGGAGCTGCATTTTGTTGCCATCTAAAAGGTTAAAAAAAATGTAATGGTAAAGGACCCCTGGATGGCTGAGTCCAGTCAAAGGCGACTATGGGGTTGCACTGTTCATCTCACTTTTAGGCCGCGGGAGCTGGTGTTTGCCCACAGACAGCTTTCCGGGTCATGTGGCCAGCATGACTAAACCGCTTCTGGCACAATGGAACACCGCAACACAAACCAAAGCATACAGAAACGCTGTTTACTTTCCCACTGCAGCAGTACCTATTTATCTACTTGCACTGGTGTGCTTTCAAACTGCTAGGTTAGCAGGAGCTGGGACAGAGCAACGGGATCTCTCCCCATCACACAGATTCAAACTGCCGACCTTCTGATCAGCAAGCCCAAGAGGCTCAGTGGTTTAGACCACAGTGCCATCCACTCTCAATATGTCATCTAGAAAGTAGCATGTGGACAACCCTGGCTTATAGCTCCCTGTAAGGAGGGTTTTGTCCAGGAAATGCACACCAAAAAGAGGGGTTATCCCTATTTGTATCACCCCATCCAAATCAAGGATGCCACCATGTTTTTTTAAAGAATTCTGACCACTATGAAACTACGAGTCTTGAAAGGATTGAAATCAGTAAGCACTTACTTGAGCTTTACTTTGTGACTCCAAGGATGTTTTAAGCTGTGAAGAGGACAGAGCCCAAAACAGCTTAAAATATCCCAGATAGAGTAATATAGTTAACGCATGCAGATGGGCATTGAAAGGTATACATCCCTTCACCCCAGTTCATAATTGTGGGGAGAGCCAATTTGCCTTCCGCAATCCCACACTACGAGTGTGCAATGGGGGGAAAGATGGTGTTTTTTCTTTTGCTTCAGGTTTTAAAGGCAAACTCATCTGTTTTTCGTTCAGTGGCATTTGTTTTCATTTTAACTTCATTTTCTGTTTCCCATTGGTTGCTTCTGTTCCCTGTAACTTCATTGTTTATCATGCAAATGGCATGAAATGTTTGGGCTTTCTTCTACTCTGCTAGAGAACCAGGCCTGCCAAATTTCAATCAGATTAGCGGAAGTTTCCCCACTGGAGAGGTGATCGTAAAATACACTGTAGAACGGCAGCTGATATTAAAAAAGCTTTCCAAAGTCAATTTCTGTGCTCACACTTTCTCTGTCATTTCCCCTCTCCCTCTAAACTTTCTGTGACCTGCGCAGGCTGCTATAAATAGACATTTCCATCCAATTTGTCAGTTTTAAATCTCTCCCTTTTACCCCTTGCCAGGGCTTTTCTGTGTCTCAGGAAGTATGCAATGCAAAGCAAGCAAAAAATGAAAATAGAGGAGAAAACAATTTGTTTTCCTGATTTTGTTTTTATATTCATTTTAATGTAAGGTAAAGATAAAGGTAAAGGACCCCTGGACAGCTGAGTCCAGTCAAAGGTGACTATGGGGTTGCAGCGCTCATCTCGCTTTCAGGCTGAGGGAGCTGGCGTTTGTCCACAGACAGCTTTCCAGGTCACGTGGCCAGCATGACTAAGCCGCTTCTGGTACACGGAGGACCGTGATAAGTGCCAGAGTGCACAGAAACACCGTTGTGCACAGAAACACCATTGTGGCTTCCCACCACAATGGTACCTATTTATCTACTTGCACCAGCGTGCTTTCGAATTGCTAGGTTGGCAGGAGCTGGGACAGAGCAATGGGAGCTCGCCCCGTTGAGTGGATTCAAACTGCTGACCTTCTGATCGGCAAGCCCAAGAGGCTCTGTGGTTTGGACAACAGCACCACCCGTGTCCCTATTTTAATGTAACAATGTAATACAAATGTGGGTGTGTTTGTTACATTTGATCTTAGTCAAAAAGGGCAACATATTCTTGGATTTTTAGAAGGCATCTGAAGGCAGCCCTGTTTAGGGAAGTTTTTAATGTTTGCTGTTTTATCGTGTTTTTAATATTCTGTTGGGAGCTGCCCAGAGTGGCTGGGGAAACCCAGCCAGATGGGTGGGGTATAAATTTTATTATTATTATTATTATTATTATTATTATTATTATTATTATTAGATTTCATGTTTGCTTTTGGGGATTTATACTTTAATGGTCGTTGGCTACAGACAAGACTGAACTTGGTGACCCAATACCTATTAACAGGACAGTGGCAAGATAAGAGATTCTGGATACTGGGGCAGGGCAGTGGTGACTCTCCAGGCTTGCATGCAAATATGTTGTCGTTGTTTAGTCGTTTAGTCGTTTCTGACTCTTCGTGACCCCATGGACGAGAGCACGCCAGGCACTTCTGTCTTCCACTGCCTCCTGCAGTTTGGTCAAACTCATGCTGGTAGCTTCGAGAACACTGTCCAACCATCTGGTCCTTTGTCGTCCCCTTCTCCTTGTGCCCTCAATCTTTCCCAACATCAGGGCATGCAAATATAAAATAAATTAAATAATTGGTGATTATTTTAAACTGAAGAAAACCAAAAATACCTTGATAAGGACAGAGGATGTTTCTTTTCCTCCAGGAAATGCAGAGGGCAGTTTAATGCCAGCTGATGAAAACAAAAAACAAAATGGGGAGGAATTTAATGCAACTCTCTAATGCATTACCTAGCAGTATCCTTAAAGCTGGGTACATCCATGCATGTGAGCTATCCCACACCTTCAAGTAAAGGATGCTGTGCATCTTTAAGGGCTCTGGCATCTTTGAAGCTACAGAAGAGCGATTCGTTAGAATTTATTACCAATTCATCTGATCCTAATTAAGCACCATTGCACACAAGGACTCTTCTGAGGGGAGAGGGCAGCAAACCCCAAATAACATAATCAATCAATCAATCAATCAATCAATCAATCTTTATTACGGTCCAGAGACCCAACAAATCATTACAAAGCAATGCACAATTCATACAGCCTACCTCCAGGTTAAACAAGCATTTTGTTCAAAAGATAGGGATCATTGGTTCTTGCAACCACCAATAAAAACTTTGCCACTGCTAATGTTCTAGCGTTTGTCCGGTCTTCCAATAGGAACCTGACATAGTGAGCCTCTGATTTTCCTGGGAAAGGTACCAGCAAGGGTAATATCAGTTCAGCCCTGGCTTGCTCATATTTTGCACAGTGCAGCAAAATATGTTTTATGGAATTGATGTCTTGAGCACACGAGCGAAGTCTGTCTTGGTAGGGAACTCCTCTCAACCTGCCATCCAACACCTCAGAAGGAAAGACGTTTAGTCTGGCTTTGGTGAAAAGCCTTCCATAATTTGGTACTGTCAGGTTTTTAATGTAAGGTGCTAACTTAAAGACATGCCCATATTGTACTCCTACTGCCAGCAGACTACAGACTGCATGTGATCGAGATCGCAAGTCACTGTGTGCATTATCCCATAATCCCAAATAACATAAAGTATATTGGGATAGGGGTGAAAATAGGGATAGTGTTTTCATGTGTGTGCTGTGAGAGATGCATCTTCCTCACCAAGCTTTTACCTTGAGTTCTGCCCATCCTCCATACAGTTTAAGGAGGTGAGGTTAAAACAGACAAACTCTTCTATATCCTTACCCTGAACCCACAGGCCCCAAATCTCAGCAGCCAGCACTACCTTGCAGTTGTGTTACAAAACGAGACTGCTCAGATGTTCAGAGCTAGGTGAGCAAATAGCATAACAGATTCTATTCTAATGTTGATTTATCCATTTATTATTCTGCCCTCTCTGATTCCACAGAGACCTCCAACTTGTAAACAACGAATTATCAGTTAATGTCAGCTTAGCATCACAAAGTTTTGGGAGAAACTGATGTCTGAATCAACTTCTCTGTCAAACTTTTTTTTGTAATTAACTGTAATAACACTAATTTAAATTGCTCCAAATTGATGCAATTCTTTTGATTCTTTGTCAGAATTTACTGTTCCATTTCTTATTAGCATCTTGAAAGGTTTTTTTTAAAATTAAATCCACTGTATTAAAGCTGAAAGGAGAAGAGAAGACAAAGGGAGAAGGGGGTGGCTGCCTTAAAGAGAATGAAACAGGGCAGAATTAGATGTGATGGGAGACATTTCCTTGCATTTATTGTATTCTTTATTTAAAATGCAAATAGGAGTTCTGAGGGGGCAGTGCTGATTATTATTAGGCTCATGGCAGACAGAGATGAGGAGTTTAACTCTTTCCTCCTCTGCCACAGTTGTGGCACAAATCGTTTCTCAGAACCTGCTACTTGAGGTGTTTCTGCCCAATGCAGCCGGCAGGTTCAGAAGAGCAGTTTTCACCAGAATTACAAGAAAGGGTTAACCTACCACCTCCCCACATGCTGCAATCTCAATCATTATCAGTATCTCAGCAGCTGATACTTGCATTTAAAAAACACACGTCAGTTTTAGAATCATAGAATTCTATCAGTTTGAAGGAACGTACATTTTCTCAAACAAAACCACATGGAACCTGACTGAAGGGATGTTGATGATGATAAATATAAAGAAGTCAACAACAACAACAACACAGGTATTAATGAAAGGAAGAGGAGGATTATATTCAAAATCACTAGATATGCCTCCATTTTCTTCCTCTCGTGAGACAAAAGCAGCCTGCAGAAGATTTTGATGAGCAAAATAGTGTGTGTGGGTGTTGGGGTGGGTGTTTAAACTGCTTTTGTGGCTGCGTTTCATTAAAAAAATTGAAACCAGGGGGTCCTTAAGTTTGGCTCTTAGATTTATGTGTCACCTGATGATACAGGACAGAAATGTGATGTGGTAGGAAATGTGCCCTTGAATTTATTGTGCACTTTTTAAAAATTAAAAATGCAAATAGACGTTCCAAGGAGCAATTGATGTGAGCTCACGTAAGAGTGTGCACATGTACATATGTGGACACATACCTCACATTGAGTAGGTGCTTAGCTGCCTAGCTGATGTGGGACTGGCTAAGTAAGTGATGCTGTTGCAGATATTGATACAAAAGCAGTGAGTTTGGTTCGGCTCCCCGCCCAAGACAGGAGACAGATACCTATTTATCCAAGTGATTAATCTACTTTTCTCCTATCCAGGTATGTTGGGAATTTTTGTGCACCACAAATATTGGTTAATGCTGCATTCACGTGAATGCCCCTACCAGGAGCCAAGTGACTTCTCTCTCCCCTCCCTTCCCATCAGCATTTCCAAATAAGTTCAGTGTTTCTAAGTGCTAGGTGTTCAAGGATGCACTTTGGTCTGTTAGCAAGATGTTTAGAGGGCAGTTGCTCATTCTCTGTTGTTCTGTGTGCTCTAAGGAGAGGTGAACCCACCATTCAAGAAATCTGAGAGGCAGCACAATCTAACCCCAGATTTGGAACTGAAAGAACTCCTTCTGTCAGGAGTCTGTTGGGAGCTGCTTGTTTTAACCTTGGCTTCCATCCTGACCAGATAAAATCTGTCAATTATGTGTTCCATTTAGCTAGGATTGGAGGTGCTAGTTGTAGCGCATTGTTTGGAATAAGAAGAAGGTGCTTGGCAAGTTATTCTTCCATGTTGTTTCTATCCATGCTGACTATGATAGCTTATCTCTGCTTAATCTTTGAGTGGCAAAGTGAATTCATATATTTATATAGCTCAGGTAGTGAGGGAGAGATGTGAGCTTTAGAAGACAAATTTATTTTCCAGATTACCTCGTGTACCCACGAATAGATTGACACTGATCAGCTCTGACTTACAATAGTTGGCTGTGTAACCAGAGGCTATTTCCTGAGAGTCAGTCTCCGCTTCTTAACTGGACGAGGTTCTCAGGGCCAGACCCAGATGTATAAACCAGAAGCTCTTGTGCAAGCAAAAGCTATTGTGCCAGGACCTCTCTGGCTAGAAGAGGTTGCACTGCCTTCCTCTAAGGTCTCCAGCCTAGATGCCCAAGCAAAACCACAGCCCTCCCCTTCTCTGGTGGCGTCATTGAGAACTAAAGCATACTGAGTCCCTTCCGATGGAAAGTGGAACTAGCTACTAAGCTGCAACTCCTGTTTAAAGCTCAGTCTGAGGAGGAATGCTGCTGAAACAACATTTGAGCTCAGCTCTTAAGCAGTGTCCAGTCTGAACACCACATGGTGCTGTCCAGGGTGCTGAGAGGGCCTTACCTTGCCTCCCTATAGCTGAGGCTCAAAACAGAACAGAAGCTTGTCAAAGCTATCAAGCAGTGAGTTTATCTACATGGAATTATCATGAATTACTTTTATGTAAATGAACATATAGTCCTGGATATATTTATTCTCAACGGGGTGAGCTCCCGTTGCTCGGTCCCTGTTCCTGCCAACCTAGCAGTTCGAAAGCATGAAGTACAAGTAGATAAATAGGTACCGCTCCGGTGGGAAGGTAAACGGCATTTCCATGCGGTGCTCTGGTTTGCCAGAAGTGGCTTAGTCATGCTGGCCACATGACCCGGAAACTGTACGCTGGCTCCCTCGGCCAGTAAAGCGAGATGAGCACTGCAACCCCAGAGTTGTCCGCGACTGGACCTAAAGGTTAGGGGTCCCTTTACCTTTATATTTATTCTAAATGATTCTCTACATCAAAGGCAGCATGGGAAAGGCTTCAGGGCAAGTCCTTCTATCCCTTTGAAGAATCCAGTCAGGAACACATGTTCTCAATATTTTTGCATTAGAGATTAATTTGCTATGATTTGTCTGGCTCCTCCTGTTACTGCTTCTTTTTTAAAAAAAGGGTGTGTGTGTGGAATAAGTTGCCTTTTGATATTATTGTGGGAGACATTGGCAGCTCAACCCATGCTGCCTGCTGAAATAAAATGCATCCCCTCTCCCTCTAAATTTTACTGCACAGAGGCAGCCATCAGTTCCTGGGTAGCAATCTGTCATCATGAGGGGCTGAAAATGACAGGATCTTTGATGAAAATGTCTATCTTCAGGTTTACATGCATTGCAAAGGGAATTTTACAAGGGTTGGTCACTGGAGAAAGAGAACTAATCCATAACAGTGACAAGGAGGAGTCTTAATACACATTACTTCACTTTGAATGGCTCACTGAAGCCCCAAGGGGCACATCTACCCACCTCTCTGATTTATTTGAGTTCCCTCCAGCCTTCCACATTGTTTCTTACCTGACAGGTATCCTTTAGTTTAGTTTTAGTTTTTGCTTTTGTTTTCCATATTGCTTTGGATATTCTCCTTTTGGAAAAGCAACCTGCATTATTTTATAGTGCAGTGTCTTTCAGCTGTCTGATGCAGCTCCAGGGATTTTCTCTTAATGAAAGGCAGACTTACAGATAACACTTGTTAGGTTCATTCAGAAGGCTATACTTGAAGAGAGCGATTCGGTGGTGGTGACTGGGGGAGAATGCAGTTTTCCATGTTTCTCACACTAGTTTCATTTCTAGTTTGGCATAGATAGGAATCAGCACTCAGGTTACATAGTAAATTCCATGCATAGAATCATAGAAGTGTAGAATCAGAAGGAACCATGAATGTGCAGGAACCAAAAAGACAGCTCAGACAGTAATGATTAGCAATTATTCTTGTTTGATTAGCAAATATTAAAAGTCTATCCACTATGCATTGCTGGAGGAGACTCTTGAGACTCCCATGGACTGCAAGAAGATCTAACCTATCCATTCTGAAGGGAATCAGCCCTGAGTGCTCAATGGAAGGACAGATCCTGAAGCTGAGGCTCCAATACTTTGGCCACCTCATGAGAAGAGAAGACTCCATGGAAAAGACCCTGATGTTGGGAAAGATTGAGGGCACAAGGAGAAGGGGACAATAGAGGATGAGATGGTTGGACAATGTTCTTGCAGCTACTAACATGAGGTTGACCAAACTGCGGGAGGCAGTGGAAGACAGGAGTGCCTGGCATGCTCTGGTCCATGGGGTCATGAAGAGTCGGACACAACAACCACCACTATGCATACCTTCTTGCCCAAGCATCTTCAAAAGCCTCCCCACTTAGAAGTTGGGAGAATCAGCTTTCCTACCGGTTCAGTTTAGTTATCTCAGTAGCAACTTCAGGGCTCACTGATTCCTAGAAATTTTCGTTCATCCCTTATAGCCAGGACAACAGTGTTCCTGGAAGCCATGGGGTAATTTCTTTTAACTGAAGCGATCATAGAATCATAGAATTGTGGAATTAAAAGGGACCCTGAGGGTCATCTAGCCCAAACCCCCACAATACAGGAATCTCAGCTAGAGCATCCATGACAGATGACCGTCCAACCTCTGCTTAAAAACCTCCAAGGAAGGAGAATACACTACAGGGGAGGAGAGCTGGAGTCGAAACTTCTGGAGAGCAACAGTTTGAGAACAGCTGCCTTACTAAAAACTTGACATATATATGAATACTTGTTCTCATTAATCGAGAGCAAGATGACAAGGCAAGACTCTGGGCATCAAGAGCAAAGTTTACTGCCTGCCAAGCACTTAGGTGGATTAACCAGGGAGCATAGCTAGGCCTTTCCTCAGAATTCCTTACCACAATGCAAAGTGTTTATTCTATCTGCTGACATGGAAATAACTACATAATGCATTTCAAATTTCTTTTCGCTCAAAATGCACTTTGAATAAAAATGTGGAGACTGCTGGGTGAGAGGTCACAGGCACGCGAGGAAGTATACAGAACTGTTAAAGGTGCCTTAATGGCATTTTAGTGTAGGCAGTGAGCAAACTAGAGTACAAATAAGTCTCCTTTATCCAAAGGGAATGCTCTAACAGTTACTGCAACTGAGGGAGCGTATTGTGTCCTCCTCCGCTCCTGTTATTAGTGTCTCTCTGGGTCCTTATTAGAGTCTGTCTTGAAAAAACAAGAACCTTTCCTGTGTTCCCAGAGTTAGAGTATAATATTGGGTGTACAGAACTTCCCTGTTAAATCTCACAAAGGAATAGACTATTAATCACTGAGAGCTCACCTCAATCCTGTTAAATATAATAGAATTAATTGACACAGGAATGGAAAAATGTATGTGTTTTAATGAAGGTTTAAAATGGAAAATGGCTAAATGTATATTGCTGAAGGGGACGCGGGTGGCGCTGTGGGTAAAAGCCTCAGCGCCTAGGGCTTGCCGATCGAAGGGTCGGCGGTTCGAATCCCCACGGCGGGGTGCGCTCCCGTTGTTCGGTCCCAGCGCCTGCCAACCTAGCAGTTCGAAAGCACCCCCAGGTGCAAGTAGATAAATAGGGACCGCTTACTAGCGGGAAGGTAAACGGCGTTCCGTGTGCGGCTCTGGCCCGCCAGAGCAGCGGTGTCACGCTGGCCACGTGACCCGGAAGTGTCTCCGGACAGCGCTGGCCCCCAGCCTATAGAGTGAGATGGGCGCACAACCCTAGAGTCTGTCAAGACTGGCCCGTACAGGCAGGGGTACCTTTACCTTTACCTTTATATTGCTGAAGATTTAGCATGGGGAAATTCTATTGCTAACATTGGGTTTCTTTTCTGCAGTAGGTTTCTAAAGGACTCTGAGCTGTAACTCAGGTAATGATTACCCATTGATTGTTTTTCTACTCTGTGCTGAGAGTGTACCTTTGATCATGTGATGAAGGTATTGAGTTGCAAATTTGCCATCTTGAAAGGGTGTTGGCTGTTAGCCTTTCTCTGAAGGCAACAGAGAACAAAAGGATGTGATAATGGCCCTCCAAGAAGTTGCATAGCCTTCCAGCTAAGGCAGGATGGAATGGGGGAGAGAGATACCGGTTCCATTTTTGGAGTTATCTTTTATTTCTAAGGTGCTGAGCCTGTGCTGAACAGCACAATGCATTGTATGGATGTATCTTTGATATTTATGTTATGTTATGTTCTTAAAGAGTTCTGCAAATAAAAGTCTGAATAATGTTTTCATGGGTCTGGACAATGATTTCTTCCGAAAAGAGTCAATTCTTAGGCATCCAGGCTCTTCAACCTGTGCAATATTGATCTCTGCATAAAATCCTATCTGCTTTCCCCCAAATGCATTTCCCAGTTCAGTCCTGTTCCTTAGGTGGAAAATGGCACTAACAATGACCACATGCTATTATAGTCGCTGGACTTCAAAAGTATGCTTATTTCAAAAGTTCCAGAAGAGGGTTGGAGAGAGAAATCTCTGTGCAGGGTTCCATGTCATTCCTGCCAGAATTACCAATATTCCTTTATCTCTGAGCTTTATAGTGGCTTAGTGCTCTTCTTGCAGATGTCTATGGTTCACAAGGCACACCTATAGAATACAACTGTGTTCTCTAACAATACTAATTGCACAAACTTTGAGAAGGA
Source organism: Podarcis siculus (assembly GCA_034642415.1). Lineage (NCBI taxonomy): Eukaryota > Metazoa > Chordata > Lepidosauria > Squamata > Lacertidae > Podarcis > Podarcis siculus. Next base: position 1,581,355 of record JAXCMG010000073.1, on the reverse strand, counting down.
ACATATTGCCTCAAAAGTGAGGGTCTCTCTGTTGGACTTTGATGGATGGTCTCCATTACTGAGATTAAACTTTCCGCTTTTGGAAGACAACTGCATTACTTAATAATGTGGAACATTTTACAATGAGAGGGTGTCAGGTAGACAAATGATAGTATTTTAATCAATTAACTTAGCCATGTTATCAAAACCCACATGAAAGGTCTACACACTTAGATAATGTCACATTTTAATGGCTTATAATTAACACAGTAGGGGAAAAGAATTGGATTCATCCCAGCTGAGAAGAACACAGCATCCTATCTTAAATGAAAGAAAATATTTTGAGATATTATGTGATTCTTTCCTGTACTTCAGGAAAAAAACCAGTCATTTAAAATTATGAAGTTTCTCAGCTGAATTTGCTCAGAGGTTTACGAAAGGCAAGAACACTTTAATAACTAGAAAGTCTTGCTTCTTCCCCCCCTCCTTCTTTCAAAACCTTTTGCCTTTTGTGTCATGACTTTTAGATTACAAACCAAAGGATGGGACTGTGTCTTATTATTGACTTTTATAAGTTGCTCTGGGAGTCTTGTTGTTGTTGAATAATCGGGTAAAAATGCTTTTTTAATAGCCTTGCCCAAATGAAGAATATTAGAAAGTGTAAATATATAAACATGGTAGGCCAAAAAGGGAACTGAAGATAAAAAGTGGTGTTTTAATAAGCATTTATTTAAACTGCAAGGTGTGACCGGAAAAATTGGTGAATGGTCACAGTAATCAGACAGCGAGAAATATTCAAAGATACAACCTTACAGGCCTTCAAAGTAGGCCTCCTCTGATACAATGCACCACTGACAACGTTCATAGAACAGTTGGAAACTTCTGGAGAAGTCCTCTTTTCATATTGTTTTCAGTTCAGCAGCTTGAACATGTGAAATGGAAAATCCGTGCCCTTTCTGTGCAGATTTCAGTTTTGGAAAAATAAAGAAATCTGTTGGGGCCAGATTGGGAGAACATGGAGGGTGGGACAACTCAGTAACCTCAATAACAATTTCACGTGGAATATTCGATTCTTCCGCAATCATTTGACGGACAAACGTCAATTCTGCATCAATAGCTCACAACCTCTGTTGACATTTGCCGCCTTTCTGCTCGTCGATGGTCTGCCAGACTGAGGGTCATCATTGATGGTTTGCTGCGTATCACATAAATGCTTAAACCATACACTGTCTTTTGAGTTACAGCTTCATCTCTGTAGACAATTATGAACATTTCGTGGGTTTCTGATGCTGATTTACCCAATTTGAAACAGTATTTCATATTGACTCTCTGCTCCATTTTCAATCACTGTTAACAGCCACTAAACACTAACACTTGAATGTATGCCTGTCAACAAATGCTGAGACACGTGTGCATATGTTAGCGGAGATACGGATGAACGCCTCCCACGTGTCTCTGCAAATCCGGCAGTTCCCATTATTGCATACAGGGGTGATTCATCCTACTTTCCAGTCACAACTTGTAGATCAGAAGTTGGAAACTAGAAAGCCACAGAAATAATGGCCAACATTTCACGGATTCATGGTCCTGTTCTGGCTTGTGCCAACAGAAGGTAATAGTGCTTATCACAACAACGCAAAAAACCTTGACCTACTATTTCTGGCACATCAAGGATTCTGTCACCACCACCACTGGTATAAGCTTTCTGCTGTTAAAGGCACAGTGGCAACTCTGGTAAGAATAAGAATTAGAATACTGTTAGCTAGCAACTCTAACAAGGGAGAACATGTGATGTCCATCTGCATCAACTTGAGCAGTGAGTTGGCATCTGTCTCTCTCAGTAGTCAATGGAACAGTGTGCCTTTGTTGGTGAAGTCAAAACATTGGAGAGTTACAGTACCTACTGTGGCTGTAGAGACCAAAATGGGAGAGACAAGTTTTATTGCACTTGGCGCAGATTAAGGTGCCTAGCTTCACTGGTGCAGATGCACCATGGCATTTCTTCTCTCTGTGCTCCTCCCAGTGGTCATTCCTCCTCTGGTCAGTGCTGTGGATATATGACCTGGCTGGCCATCTCCAGACACTGAGATCACCTGCAAGGGATTCCTGCAAGGAAGATTTAATGTTGTCAGCCTTCATGTTGAGGACTCACAGCTGAATGTGTGAAATGAGCATATTGAACTTTAAGGCAGGGGTTGGCAACCTAATGCCCATGGGCCACAAGCAGCCCATGGGAGTTGTTTAACCGGCCCATGGACCCCTGCCACCCATTCAGTCGGCTCCCATGTGCCATACTAAACCAGCGCAGAGCAGAATGGGGACCACCTTCCACGATGCTGGCCGGCTTCCCATTGGCTGCAGGAAGCTCCTGCAGTCAATGAGAAGCTGCTCACACCTCCTCCACGCTGGAAGTAGCACCGGAAATAGTGTTTGTGCATGTGTACGTGCGCACTCCGGCCCACCGCAGCGTCTGTGGGACCATGAACCGGCCCAAGCCACAAAAACTTTGCCAAACCCTGCTTTAAGGTGATATGGGGATGGTGCCAGAAATAAGTCAAGGACACAAACTGGTTTGTTGGAATGTGGGTTTTTTTTTCTTACTAGATGCCTGCCAATGGTGTCTTGACTAGTAAATGCCATTGCACGTGAGCCATCTAGCTGTCTGTTTGCAGACCATGAGAATGAAATATCTCTCCCCTAACATCTTCTTTTGGTCTTTCTCATGCACTCCTTCCTTTTTTTCTTGCACATGCATCTTTTGCATATCTCTGTGTACCCAAGTCTCTGTCTCTGTTGTGTCTCTCATCCTTGTCATATGCACTGTTAATGGTGGGGCTTTACTGCCAAATGGACACCACAATTTAGACTCCCCCCTCCCCAGAAAGATGATTTGCTACATTTTCCACTTGTATTTTTGAATATCTGATTTATTATCCAAGCTTTTTAGAGGGAAGAAAGCATAATGTTTGGACAGCTTATAGATGCCTTGAATTCATGCATAATTCAGTGCTTGCAAACCTTAAATGACATAGCATTAGGCAATTTGGGGAAAATTGCAGGAGAATAAGAGTGATGTATTATCAGACAAATTTGCTGTTAATCTACAAAGGTTGGTTGTTTGTCAAGCTGTTTGTGAGTTTCCAGATGACCTTTAGAAACTGAGGATGAATCAGACTAATAGCGTGAATAATAAAAGTCTTTCAACAAGTGAGCAGAATATATCTCTGAACCCTGAGAGTACATTAAATTATCAAGGATTGTTTAACAGGAAAAAACAGGTTAATTAGAGGCACGGTTAATGTCGAAGCATGGGCTAGTAGTTTGGGGTGCATGTCACAAAATGCAAAGCTCAATGGAGCAGCCCTATTCATCGTTTACTTGCGTGTAGAACAAAAGGGTGCAGAACAGGAGGGCAGAAGCTCTCCACCCACTTCTGACACCATTTCTGCCCCTTCCCACTAACTATGTGTTGCACACGGTTGTGTGAGCAGAACGCAGAACTTGTGAACTCCTGCCCACATGCAGCCAGGATTATTTGGGTGACCAGATCACATGGATCCACTACGCACAAGTTGGAGCTTGTGGGCTGGGCTTTCTGCTCACACAACTGCCATGGGCATAGCCAGGATTTTTGTTGGGGGGCAGGTCTGTTTTTAGGGGGCAGAACCTCAGTTTGCTATGTATTTTCATTGACTTTTATTTATTGGGGCCAGGTGTCCCTCCCTGCCCCCCCAGCTACGTCCATGACAACTTCAATGGTTAGTGGGTGGAAAAGAGAGACACGTTGTTGGGAGCAGGGCTAAAAGCACAGCCCCTCTGCTTGCTCTACAGCAGGGGTGGCCAACTCCCAAGAGACTGCAATCTACTCACAGAGTTAAAAACTGGCAGTGATCTACCCCCTTTTTGGGGGGTTCAGGTCAAAGTTGTTGAGCTTTTTCAGGGAGGAGGTAAAATGTTGAGATTTTTTTAGGGGAGCCACAGTTGTTCAGCTTCTTTGGGGAGAGTCAATGATCTACCAGTGATCTACCCCCTACTGAGAGCCAGTTTGGTGTAGTGGTTGAGAGCGGTAGTCACGTAATCTGGGGAACCGGGTTCGCTTCCCCGCTCCTCCACCTGCAGCTGCTGGGTGACCTTGGGCCAGTCACACTTCTCTGAAGTCTCTCAGCCCCACTCACCTCACAGAGTGTTTGTTGTGGGGGAGGAAGGGAAAAGGAGATTGTTAGCCGCTTTGAGACTCCTGAAGGGGAGGGAAAGGCGGGATATCAAATCCAAACTCTTCTTCTTCTACCGCAGACATCCAGTGATCTACCGGTAGATCACGATCTACCTGTTGGACATGCCTGCTCTACAGGATATAACAAAAAACAAAAAACCCCCACACAACTATTATTATTTAAACAACCTCTCCCTCCCCACCCTGTGGTTCTGATAACACACCACCATTTGACCTGTTGAAGTTGTCATTTGTGCAAGCAAGAAAGCTGCCATTGGCTCTAATGGACAACTCCCCATGAAGCAACCAACAGCATTGGGTGGAAGAGTGGTTTTTTTTAAAAAAATTAGGATTGTGGTGCAGGAGGAAAGGGTTTTTAAAAGACAAAGACAGAACCCCACCACACCTGCGTTGTAGTTTTGATCCTGATTGAGCTTGTAAACAGATGCTATTTTGAATTTTTACAATCAATAGGCAGGCCTACACTGCACATTCAACATGCCATGCCATTTGGCTCACAGCTACAACCTCAGAAGCCTCTTCAGATGCAGCAGCAAGCTGCAACTCCCCATGTAACACTCAATCTGTGACTTCCAGGTGTTAGACCCAGGACTGGCCCAAGACGTTTGGCTGCCTGAGACACACAGAAACCTGCTGGACTGTTGCCTAAATCTTACCTGAACACTGGTGATGGGACAGCATCCTTCCCTGCATTTGAGGGCAGCAGGGTAGCCTAGGGGACACAGCACAGCTCTGTCCTCCAGCGGCTCACCATTACTATCCATCCCCTAGCTTCTGACGCCTAAGGTGGCTGCCTCACATTGTCTAATAGGAGGGCTGGCCTTGGAGAGTCCAGATTAGATACCAAGTAAAATAGGTGTGCAGCAAGATAAACAACAATGTAGGGGCAAGTATTCTCCTGCCTCTTTCAATGAGAACTTTGCAGCTTTGAGGAGGGCTGTTTCTTACGTGACTTTGACTTCTGCCTACCTGAGGTTTTCCTTGGTGTGCTGGTACCTGTAGTTTGTTTGAGTGGAGTCCATTTTGTACACAAAACCATCAGCATGCAGTGACCCGAGTTCAGTACTTGAGGAAAGGCTGATAAAGTAAATTTCATATTCATAACTGTTCCATTGGGATGTTTGTATCATAAAAGGCAAACATACAATTTACTGTGTTCCCGTGCAACATGTTGCTGTGTATTCATCTTAAGAGTGGAATGCTGTATTCACATTAATGGGTGGATTATTTTCTTCATTTGTATGGAAAGCTGTGACAAAAAAAACCCCATAAAATGTGTATGCCCCATTTAACGATGTTTATTGTGCAGTAAATGCTCTCCTCCAAAAGGGTGCATAAGTCAAAAATTACAACACAGTAAATTCTTAAACCGGAATATCTTAGTTGGTCATTCCCCACAATATGGGTATTTTGAAAGCAGACAATAAGACCAAACCCATCAAAATCAGTCCTAGGTTTTTTTAAAAAATAATAATACTGTTCCACATTTATATAGCCCAGTAGAGTATTACTTTGTTGTTGATTAGTTGTTTAGTCGTGTCCGACTCTTCGTGACCCCATGGACCAGAGCACGCCAGGCACTCCTGTCTTCTATTGCCTTCCGCAGTTTGGTCAGACTCATGTTTGTAGCTTCGAGAACACTGTCCAACCATCTCATCCTCTGTCGTCCCCTTCTCCTTGTGCCCTCCATCTTTCACAACATCAGGGTCTTTTCCAGGGAGTCTTCTCTTCTCATGAGGTGGCCAGAGTACTGGAGCCTCAGCTTCAGGATCTGTCCTTCCAGTGAGCCCTCAGGGCTGATTTCCTTAAGAATGGAGAGGTTCGATCTTCTTGCAGTCCATGGGACTCTCAAGAGTCTCCTCCAGCACCATAATTCAAAAGCATCAATTCTTTGGCGATCAGCCTTCTTTATGGTCCAGCTCTCACTTCCATACATCACTCCTGGGAAAACCATAGCTTTTACTATACGGACCTTTGTTGGTAAGGTGATGTCTCTACTTTTTAAAGATGCTACTAGCAATTCGTTATCTTGCAGGCTTTTCAGCCATCCTGGATGATAACCTCCTTCTCCATATTGCAGTTGAGGCTAATGGAGAGAGTAAGAAACCTAACAAAGGGCCTGTCTAGATGTGATGTTCTATGCAACCAACAGGCTCTTTTTCACCATGCATCTAGCAACCAGGAAGTAGTCTGAGTGGCATCGTGACTATATGAGCATTAAGAAGGTTAACTCTTTCTCTCCATGCCATAGTCCCAACAAAAGTACTCTCTCTGAAGCTGCTATCTGCATTTCCAGAAAAGCCTCCATTGGTACCACTGGGAGCTTCCTTGATAGATAAATTGCAGCTTCCAGGAGGTGCCTTTCCTTTCCTGTCTTCAGTGCTTCCTGTAAAAGGTTGAGGAATAGGAGGAGAGAGAAAGAGCTATAGGGAGCCCCAGTTGATGAAGGATCTCTGCCCCAGCTGACAAAGTGTCAAGGCAAGAAGAGCAGCTGAGCTAGGAGAGGCTTAGTAACACACACTTGTGCAATTATTCATTTAAATCAATGGATTAGACTAATAAGGGTGGAATAAGATCACTGTGTTCTAGGAACCAAATCCTGAAAATATACATACAGTGGTACCTTGGTTTTCAAATTCCTTGGTACTCAAACAACTTGGAACCAAAACACAGCAAACCTGGAAGTAAGTGTTCCGGTTTGCGAACTTTTTTCAGAAGCTGAACATGCTCCATTTTGAGGGTTATGCTTCCGATTTGAGTGCCACACTTCCATTTTGAGTGTTACACTGAGGTCTGTGTGTTTTTGCTATTTCTTTTGCGTTTTTGTTTTTTGTGACTGTGTGGAACCCAGGTCAGCTACTGATTGATTGATTGATTGATTGATTGTGTGACTGCAGTACATTGTTTATTGCTTTCATTTTATGGATCAATGGTCTCGTTAGATAGTAGAATTTGTGTTAAATTGCTGTTTTAGGGGTTGTTTTTAAAAGTCTGGAACAGATTAATCCATTTTGCATTACTTTCTATGTGAAAGCATGCCTTGGTTTTGGAACACTTTGGTTTTGGAACAGACTTCCAGAACAGATTAAGTTTGAGAACCAAGGTACCACTGTAGCTCAGTAGCTAAATTATCGGGGTAAGAAGTGTTTAGAAACATCATTTTCAGCCCTACACTAGCAGGGAAGCTTGAGGGGCCACCATAAACTAAACTCCAATTCTGGAGCAGCAAAAAAGAAAAATTCACAAAAACACAGTTCCTTCCCTATCTATCCACCTCCTTTCAATATGTATCCTTAAACTCCCCATGCCAAGCCTTAAAAAATGGTATTCATTGTTTTTAGCTTTACAACAGTTGTTGAAGAGGGAGGGAGGGAAGGAAGAAATAAGAGGCTTTGTTTGACATCTCTGAATTGTCAGTGGGGACAAAGACCTACCTTGTGAATAACAAATAGAGCATGTGTTCTGCCGAACTTGCAGCAAGAATGGAACTGTGGCACAAATGTACTTATAAGCAATATTACTTCTTGCTTGTTTCAAAGCTGGCAATCCATTTCTCTGGGGATTAAGTATTCACGCAGTTATCCAGCTGTAAACATTTGTGCCAATCAATTATTTCTGTGCCTCTTGACACACGACAACATTTCTGCTTTGTAGCTAATGCAAGAATGTGTCAGAAAGGAGTGGCAGTAATTAATAAGGGTGTGCATCAACTCAGTGCGCGCCCCAGGTGATGGAGTGAAAGAGCGATTCGGTGAAGGTTCTCATGTTCTGAGTCAGAACACGAGGTGGATCAGGGACTCGCTAAGCTTCCAAATGCTTCTGAGAGGGGATTGGGAGAGGTTCCGGGAGATATTTCATTTTGTTGGGCAGGTCCAGTTTATAATCACAATGAATTATTTCTCCAAGGCATTTCATTCACAGTGATTTGGGGGAAGGGGTTAAAAACTGTGCCTGTGTACAAATCATACATTTAAGTCAACCCCCCCCCCCCCAAATCCTGGGAACTGTAGTTTCTCTCTCACAGCACTACACTTCCTAGCACCCTTAACAAACAACAGTTCTCATAATGTTTTTTGGGGGAAGGCTGCTTTAAATTGCATGCTGTGTACACAGCCTATGTTTGCTTTTCATATGAGCTCCTATGCCATTCCCTATGCAATCCAGTGGAGAGATCCCCATTGTATCTTCAAAAATCCATGGGAAGATGATAGAAAACCACCTTCACTGATGGCCCTTCAGGAAACAGGGTCCTTTCTGGGAGGTGGCATTTTCCCACCCCCAGTCTTTTCTAGGGATCCCCCTATGCAAATCAATAAAGAGAGAAATTGCTCCCCGGGAAGAAGAGGCTGTATTCCAAATTATTTGTGCTAGTGGGAAGCCATCACACACACACCCAATGATGCTTGGGGTAACAGAATCATTGCTGTGTGTGCCTGACAATTCCTCACCCCAGATTTTCCTGGGAATCCATGATATTTTTTTCAATACCACCCCTGACTCATATGAGTCTTGTCATACCCATCCCAAAATAGCAGTCTGTCCTTGTGGGAGAACCGCAAACAGCATTTTTTCTGAAATCTGACAGGCTTTATCCCTTCAGAAATGGCAACCATGCCTGCAAACTCCATCCAGTTCCGCAAAAAATTAAAATAGTTAGACTTCTTATTAAAATAATAATAATCAGACTTTGGATTTTTATCATTTTTGTCCCCTGCATTAAACTCCCTGGCTGTATCTTCCTACTATTTGTCAGGCTTAATCCATCTTGGAGAGCTCCTGTGCCGATAAATTTCATCAACTTTGGCTAAAAGGGTAAAGAAATTCCCATTCACAATTATACTGAATGGGAAACACCAAATTTTGTTTTGTACAGAGCAATTCAGAGCACATTCTGGAACGCAGATTGATGCAGTGAGAGCAATGCAGAAATCTACTGGAATTTTAAGAAATGCACAGATGCTGTAGCACCCTGCTTGTGGTTAACGCTTAGCTGGAATGAAATATTCAACGCAGCAATAGAGAAATTAAAATAATAATTTATTTGTCAGACAAATAAATGATAGGCGCAGTGGTATATGGTTACCAAAGCTCTGCCTGCCCTCCAGCCCTGATGGCCAGCACTTATATTTCCTCAACCCAGCCCCCTTGCTCCTCCTTTGGCTGCCTCTGTCCAATCAGCCTGGTTGAAATTCCTATTGGCTGTTTGCTAGAACCAATCATAAAAGATACACCCATTTCCTATTACCTTGTCTCCTATGGGAGACAAAGAGCTATATTTCCTTCTATCCATAAATGGCAGACAAGTAGCCATATATCTTACATTTGCCTCGACAAGGCACCTTAATTACCAGATCACCTTTTGCTCCTGTTGCCCCTGTTGCCCCTGCATTCCAAAACAAATGGCTAAAACAGATGGCTCATGGTATTATTTTCTGTTAAACAATAAATCTTACTATTTACCAACTCTTAATTAGTGTTTTTGCAGCTTGATTGTATTCTGTAATATGTAGGGTCAGTGTAACCTTTGCTCCCAGCCTGTATTTCCCTTTTATGACTTTGAGAAACTTGTCTCCTGCTACTGCTATAAATCAGGGGGGCCCTGTTCAGGAGGATAAACAACTGCCAAAGTACTTAGCCAGCTGCTTTTCTGCCTTGCATGAAACATACAAACATTTGCAAATATATCTTTAAGCTCATTTTAAAATACAGGCCTTGATCAGATGCCTCAATGCAAGGTGAATCTTTGGGGCCCATGGCCATGCCTAGTAATTGCCAGAAGGAGTGAGAAACCTTGTGGGACAAATTGCCTATCTTTTGGTATGCTGCTCTCTTTAGGGTCCCTAAATTTTAGGGGTACCCAAATAGTGCTCTTATTAGCACCCTGAGGATGGAAATGGGATTTTGTCAGCATGCTATAATGAAGACTTTGTTATCAAATGTGAAATCATACCATATTTTAGATTAGTGCCAAAAGCAACACCTCCATTTCAAAGTCTCCCTTCCCAATGCTGTGCGAGATTTCCTCTTCACATCATGGCGGCATAAAATAAGATGACTTTTGGGGGGCGGGCGGCATAATGCAATGACAATATGGCACAAGGCAAATGATCCCCCACATTAAGGGGGAGAACTTGAGACAGGAATGCCATTTCCTCTGGCAGCCCCATGTCGAGTGTAATGTGTTCAGCACAGCCAGTTATCTTGTGAACTGATCTGAGCCTTTCAAATCCCTTCCTAATATTTTCCATTTACGCTCCACTTCCCATTGTTCAAAGCATTTCACATAAAGCTAACAGATTTAATCCATGTGTACTAAGGGGGGTGGGATTAAATGTAGGTTTTTCTTTTCAAAGCTTGACGATTATTATAATTATTAAGACCAGGTTGAAATCCCAACCCCTGTTTCCCTGAAAAATTTCTCCTCCTGTGAAAATTGGTGAGGGGGCAATATTCTGCTGTTTCGTTTGGGGATGAAGAGAAATTTCTCAGAAAAATACAGGAGGGCTCGCTGCTTTCCTCGCTCATTCTCCTCAGGAAGAGCAGCCAGCAAGAAGCTGTAGAAAAGAAGAAGAAGAGTTTGGATTTGATATATCCAAACTAAAAGAGGGCACGTGTTGTGGTGAGACCTGGAGACTGACCTCCTGGTTGTGGGTGGGTCTATTGGATAGCCACAACACCCGATTGGTAGGTCCCTCGTTGCTGGGTGTAATCTGGCTAATGGGGTGCAGTCTAAATGGACTGAGGGACCTATATAAACCCATGCACGTGATCTAGAGCTTCCTCTTTCGGCTCATGCATCGGAACACCTGCCCACCTCTCCCTAATTTTAGGGCATTTTGCGCTTTACCTTGCTATGCCATTGTGTGTCGTCTGTTGTTGGGACAGGGGCACGGCAGGAATTTTCCCCACTTGGCTGATTGGCTGTGGCCATTGGGCTTCGCCTGCCGCGTAGCAATTCGTCACAACTTATAAGGCTGCGGATAGGCACTGGTTCAGGTGATAGGGATGGGAGAACGGTCTTGCCATCCCTATCTGAAGGGTATTCTGTTAAAGGAATTCAGGGACTCAACTTGATTTGGTCAGCCCACGAAAGAGTCTGTTCCCAGGCTTTTCACCTGCCTCAGGTGTTCACCCTTGGCTAACCTATGATAGAGCTGTGGGTCAGTGCTACATGCAAGGGTGTAGGGAGCTAGTCGAACCAGAGCCTATGCAACCACTCACTTTTCTGTACTCAATAAAGTTGTGGCCTAAATTCTGCCAAAACCCCCAACTAAAATTTGAGTCAAATGTGTGTTTATTTAAGGGGGAGGTTTCTGGGTCTGAACACACAATCCGCTTTATCACTACCCTAAGGAGTCTCAAAGCGGCTAACAATCTCCTTTCCCTTCCTCCTCCCCAACAAACACTCTGTGAGATGAGTGAGGCTGAGAGACTTCAGAGAAGTGTGACTAGCCCAAGGTCACCCAGAAGCTGCATGTGGAGGAGCGGGGAAGCGAACCCGGTTCACCAGATTACGAGTCCACTCCTCATAACCACTATACCACTCTGGCTCTCATGTGTGACATGTACTGCTTTCTGGTGACCACACTTCCCAGAGTGCATTGGAAGTGATGCAAAGAGATAGGACATGGTATCACTCCAAGTGAAGGATGGAGGAAAAAAATGGCGCCCCAATACACTTTCTCAAAAGCGCACTCACTCAAACATCATGCTGAGTTTTCTACAGTTGATTGTGAGCTACAATACTTCCTTTCCTCCTGCCCCTGTTTTGCTGACCATAACAGCAATAGCAACATTTGTTTTTTGGTACTGTTTGAGCACTTAACAGGCATTTGATGGCTAAGATTTCCAGGTTCAAAAATGAAACCTATTTTCTTACATATTTACCATACTGCTGAATGCTGCTTATTTCTGTTCAGCGGTGTTATACCTTTGCTGAAAACGTTAGTTTAGGTAATTGAATCAGTATGCAGTTATCCCCCTCCCTGCTGCCCTTTTCAGAGGACTGTGTGAGCATTTTGCATCTTTTTTTTCTGAAGAAAGCTGCACCTGTTTTTATAACCCAGTGGCAGTTTTCCTTACTTAGTAGAACAGTGTGTATGTGTGTGTGTGAATTGAATTTCAGAGGGGAGGTTGTGCTACATATGCAAACATCATATGATTGATTGATTAATTGATTGATTGATTAGATTTCTACCCTGTCTTCTCCCAAAGAATCCCTGGGTGGGATATTAAATCAGGGCATTGCTCATCTAGCACTCTAACATGTGCTACCCTGTACGCAGAGCCATAGCTAGGTGATCTTGTGCCCCTGGCAGAACCGTCCAGATTGCGCTCACTAGCCACTGACAAATTAGCTCTTCTTTTCTGCCTCGCCTCCAACCCTCCAACCATTCAATTCACCTTCTATTTAAAACCTTTTTTTATGAGGCAATAATGGATTTATTTATTGACCTTTTTTTAAAGCCAATTTTGCCCTCTCCCTTGCCTGTGTCCCTGGCAGCCTTGGCACCCCCTAGCTATGGCCCTGCTTGCACCCCTGCAGTTGGATGCTTAGTTCTATGTCTCCTCCATTTAAGGGGGGTGTTATACAGCTGAATTTCAAACAACTGGCCTCTAGGCTTGGAGTGGGAAAAGTAGGAAAGAAAAGGGGAGCTTTGTGTGGCCTCACCTCAACCTGCTTTTGGAATGGATCTGTGATCAGGAAGGGTGATCCTGATCCACCACCCAAACTCTGGGGCATGCAACTGCCCTCCCAGCCACTTTGAGCAAAACTCTTCTACCTGATCGTTCCCCCATCCACCCCCCCCCATTCATGTGTGCACCATATTAATATTTCTGCAAGGAGGATTGCTCCTTTACGGAACCACATGTGGCATTGATAGAGGGGGCAGTGCAGGAAGTGGAAAAATAATCACATAGCATGGGCTGTTCCATGTCCCTTTTCCACATCTGCACCATCAAGAACAGTACAGAATGCAGGACAGGACTTGCCCATACCTGCCACCCCCCTTGACCTGGGCCTGCTCCATTTGCACATCAATCACATGGGGCTGTTCTTGCCAGCACTACTTCTGATTGGTAGCTGTGACACGGATTCGCATGATACCATTTCTGAATTAAGTTTTGCTCATCTCTCCTCTCCAGCAGACATTCTACCAGTGTATCTGTGATTCATCAGCAACATGGCATAAATGTGTGCATAGGATTGCTGTTGGTTAAATGGTAAGGTAAAGGTAAACGGACTGCTGACCATTAGGTCCAGTTGTGGCCAACTCTGGGGTTGCGGCACTCATCTCGCTTTATTGGCCAAGGGAGCGGTGTACAGCTTCCAGGTCATGTGGCCAGCATGACTAAGCTGCTTCTGCCGAACCAGAGCAGCACGGAAACGGCGTTTACCTTCCCGCTGGAGCGGTACCTATTTATCTACTTGCACTTTGACGTGCTTTTGAACTGCTAGGTGGGCAGGAGCAGGGACCGAACAACAGGAGCTCACCCCATTGTGGGGATTCGAACTGCCAACCTTCTGATCAGCAAACCCTAGGCTCTGTGGTTTAACCCACAGCGCCACCCGCGTTAAATGGTACATTTAACTATTTTGCAATTGGAAAAAGACCCACGTGCAGAGCTCTTTTTCTAAATCTCAGCGAGGTCAAACCCATTTAGTAAAGTTGTCACCTACGTGCGCACAAGATTTTTTGTAAACACAATGGAATATTCAAAGTTCATTTCTGTAACTTAACAGGAGATCAAAAAGGTGAATCCTATGTTCTTTTTAATCCACTTCAAACATTTGTAATGAATTTAGTTAAGGGTGAAGACTTGGCACTTCTCCTTGCTGTTTGAACTCTATTAAATGTCCAGAGGTCTATTATTATAATTTCACTGTCACTGAAAGAAGCGAAATCTGGCGTCTGGGCATTAATATGAACTTCTGCTGCATATTTTTCCTATGTAAAAAGCAACTGCTTCATATATTTCATCAACACCGCAGCAAAGTTTCCCCCAGAGCTGGATTGGAACCACTTATTGGAAGAACTGGACATGGAGGAAGGTGTTAATTTCCTTCAGGGGCACAAATCACCCCAGGTATGAGATAAGCCGACAAGTGGCGAGCCACTTGCTATGGCAATGGCCCATCTATATAAGTGACTGTCAGGGAACTGCCATCAGAAGGACAGGAGGTGCAGAGGCTCAATGAGGTTGAAAGAGAGGTTGCAGCTGAAGAGGGAACCAGTAGGGGGCGAGCAGTAACTCCTAGGGAAAGTGAGGCGGAGGGAGGGCTCAGAGACGGTTCCAGCGAAAACAGTGGAGAGATCTCAGGACCTCCTATAGGGACACCCACTCCTCGCCGGAAACTGTCACGCAGGGAGGCCAGGAGACGTGTTTCCGTAAAGGAGCTTTTATGTTGGAAGCGTTTCCGAAAGCAACCACTTTCGGATTCTGCCAGCGATTGACGCAGCCATGCAGGAGGGGCTCCGTCACAGGCAGAGGTTTGAAAACCTGGTCAAACTCTGAGGGATCTGGCTTTTACGCACAAGCAGCTTATCATCCCATTACAGCAATCCGAAAGTCTTCGAAAGCCAGCTTGTGCAGGCAAAGGCATCATGAGTGAACCAGCCGGAACCGGAGTAACAGGAGCAGCTGGAGGAGGTCCAAGCCTGGAAGAAAGGTACAGGGCGTTGGAGCTCCAGCTTGCCATGCAAACGGCGAGGCTTGAGGAGAGGAGGGCTCAGGATGCAGAAAAGGGAAAGGAGAAAACCACCTCGCTCGCCAGAAAGGTACCGGGGTTGGTGCAGAAATTCGGGGGGGACCCCAGAAGTTATCATGCCTTTAGAACTGAAATGCAGTACGCTCTCAACCTGCAGTATGATGACTTCCCCGACGAGGAGTCGCGAGTGGCTTTTGTTATTGGCCATCTCGAATCGGGGGCGAAGGACTGGGTTAGACCCTTGATGGCAGTGAATAATGAGGTCCTAAAGGACACAAGGAAGTTTTTTCGTGCCATGGATCTGATGTTTTCCAGCGACATTGAGCAGGGAGTGGTACGAAGACAGTTAATGGCTTGCAAACAGGGGAGCCGATCTGTTCGAGAGTACTGGACTGAATTTACTATGTTGATTCATAAATTGGGGTGGGACCTATCGGCGGAACCCATTCAAATGCTTTTCGAAGAGGGGCTTTCTTCGGCTGTGAAAGATGAACTGTCCCGGGGCCCCAGGGCTGAGTCTATGGATCAGTTGACCAAATCCGCACTGGCCATAGGAGCGCGCCAGGAAGCGAGGGCTTTGGAAAGGCGGGAAGGGAAAGGAGAGCGTTGGAGGGAGCTTCGCATTCCTGAGATTCCAGAGCCACCTTTCCCGCCGGCAGAGCCGATGGAAGTTGGAACAGCGCGGGCGCGCGCAGTTTCAAATCTCAGTGATGGGCGGAAGAAGGAGGGAAAGAGCGCCAAAAAATGTTATCTCTGCCAACAGCCAGGGCACTTTGCCAGAGTCTGCCCACAGAGAAAGGAGTGGCAAGGAATGGCAGGGGCTGTTGGGGGAAAAGAGGATGAGAGCACGGAGCAAGTAAAAGCCAACGCCTGGCTGCCACCGTCGGGGCACAGCAGCCAGGCCAAAGAGCAGTGAAAGTGCCCACGCCAGAACCACCCAGACCCGCTTTAGTGATAGAGGTGTCTCTAGAGTTGCAAAACGGGCACCCTCTACAGATCAAGGCGCTTTTGGATTCAGGCAGCTCCTGTAATTTTATGAGTAAGGAGTTTGCAGCTGAGCATCAGATACAGACTATCCCTTTAAGTAACCCCTTGCAGGTGACCACGATTGATGGCAGAGAACTGCTGGGAGGAGAAGTTAGCCAACAGACTGTCCCGATGATAATGAGGGTGGCAAGGCACACTGAACAGATAGCGTTTAATGTGGCCACCTTGGGAGGAGCTCCCATCATTTTGGGGATGAGCTGGCTGGCACTACACGATCCACTAGTGGGTTGGCATCAGAGGGTGGTCTCCTTTGGGTCAGCGCACTGCCTAGAACACTGCAAGCAGGGGAAGGTTCCGGGAGGAGCCAGAGTTGCCCTAGCCGGAATGGAAGTAATGGATAAAGGGAAGGTGCCCCCGCAATACGCAGATCTCAGCGACGTGTTCAGCGAGAAGGAAGCTGACCAACTACCCCCGCATAGACCCTTTGACTGTCAAATCAATTTACTCCCTGGGGCACAGCTTCCTGTAGGCAAGTTGTACGCCATGTCAGACAGAGAGATGCAGGAGCTAAGGGAGTTCATTGACAAGAACCTGAAGAGAGGTTTCATCAGAGAGTCCAGAGCGGTGGGAGGTAGCCCGGTGTTTTTTGTGGATAAAAAAAACACGGATAAGCCGAGACTGGTGTGTGACTTCAGGGGGTTAAACGCAGTGTCAGAACCTTTGGCTTTTCCCATGCCCAGGATTGATGACATTTTGACCAGGGTACGGAAGGGGAAGATTTTTACAAAGCTGGACCTAAGGGGGGCGTACAATCTGATACGTATAAGGAAAGGGGATGAATGGAAAACCACCATGTTCACCCCTTTAGGGGCATTTGAATATTTAGTTATGCCATTTGGATTACAAGCAGGGTCGGCGTGCTTCCAAGCTTTTATGAACCACGTACTGGGGCCTTTGCTGTACAAGAATTGTGTGGCCTTCCTAGATGACGTGTTGGTGTACTCTGAGAATGAGGAGCAGCATGTAAGAGACGTCAGAGAAGTGTTGAGCAGGCTGCAGGCCAACCGGCTGTGGGTGAAACTGGAGAAGTGTCAGTTTCATACCAAGGAGGTGGAGTTTCTGGGGTACCGCCTGTCCGACAAGGGATTGGCCATGGACCCCGGCAAGGTCCAGGCAGTACTGGAATGGAAAACGCCCAAAACAAAGAAGGATGTGCAGAGGTTCCTAGGGTTTGGGAACTTCTATCGTAAGTTCATTCGAAACTTTGCCCACCTGACGGCACCCATTACGGACTGTCTCAGCAGTAAAAAGAAATTCGTTTGGACTGAGGAGGCGGAGCGAGCCTTTGAGGAACTGAAAAGGGCCTTCGCCTCGGAGGAGCAACTTCTGCATGTGGACTTACAAAAAAAGATGAGGGTCGAAACAGACGCATCAGACAGAGCCATAGGGGCGGTGCTTCTTCTGCAGCCAGGGAAGGAGGAGTCAGAGTGGAGACCGTGTGCTTTTTTTTCGCGGAAACTGAACAAATCCGAGAGGAATTACACGGTGTATGACCGAGAACTTCTTGCTATTCATGAGGCCTTCCGGAAATGGAGGCACCTGCTAATTGGAGCACAACATAAGGTGCAAGTGTGCACTGACCACAAGAATCTAGAGTATTGGAGAACGGCACGAGTGCTCAACCAACGGCAGTTGAGATGGGCTCAGGAGTTCTCCAAATTTAACTTTGAGATTTGTTACGTGCCAGGCCCAGAGAACGTTAGGGCGGACGCTCTCTCACGCAAACCTGAATATTTGGAGGGGGAGGGAGCACCCGAAGAAAGACATGTCATTCCAGAGGACCGCTGGGTGTGTGGGGCGGCATTGGTGGGGCACAGAGAACTGGTAGAGGGAACGGAGAATGATGAATACGCCCAGGACAAACTCAGGGGTCTCAGGAGGGAGGGAGACAAACCCGGAGGTTTTGAGGAGAAAAACGGGGCGTTGTATTACAAGGGGGCGTTATATATACCGGAAGGAGATTTGAGAGAGAAGGTACTCAAGCAGCTGCACGATAGCCCCACCGCAGGGCATTTTGGGCAACACAAAACCATGTGGCTGGTTACCAGGGAATTTTGGTGGCCCAAGGTCAGGGAAGATGTGCGGGAGTATGTGAGAGGGTGTGATCAATGCCAGCGAGCCAAAGGGGAGAGGCGGGCGCCGGCAGGGTTATTAGAACCGCTACCCACACCTGAAAGACCATGGGAAGCAGTGGCAATAGATTTTATGACTGATCTGCCAAAGTCCAGAGGGAAAACAGCCATCATGGTTGTGGTAGACCTGTTAACCAAAATGGCCCACTTTATAGCCTGCTCACATGCTGTCACAGCGGAAGAAACAGCGAAGTTGTTTGTAGAACACATCTTTAGGTTGCACGGGGCTCCATTGAGGGTGGTCTCTGACCGCGGCAAACAATTTACTTCCAGGTTCTGGAGAAAGCTCATGAGCTTGCTGCACGTGGAAGTAAATTTTTCCACTGCCCGGCATCCTGAAACCAACGGGCAGGCGGAGAGAGCAAATGGCATACTCCAACAATATCTGAGGTGTTATGTCAATGACAGAGAGAATGACTGGGCCGAAAAGTTGGCGCTGGCAGAGTTTGCCTACAATAATGCAGAGAATGTGTCCACAGGGATGAGCCCCTTTTTGGCCAATTACGGGTGTCATCCCAGGGCATTCCCAGGGGATGGAGGGGAGAGATGGAGCGTCCCAGCGGCCGAACATTTTGTAGAAGAAATGGAAGCGATCCATCATCAGCTCCAGCTCAACTTAGAAAGGGCCAAGGCACAATATAAGGAGCAGGCAGACAAGAACAGAAGGGAAGGTGAGGCCATAAGGGTGGGGGATCAGGTGTGGCTGTCCACCCAAGGGTTGCCGTTCAAAGGGGGGTGTAAGAAGTTGAGACCCAGAAGATTGGGACCCTTTGAAGTCATTCAGCAGGTCAACCCAGTGGCTTTCAAACTCCGGTTACCCAACCACATGAAATTGCACCCAGTGTTCCACAGGTCGTTACTATCACCATACAGGGGGGGACGGGAAGGGGAGCACACCAGGGGACCAGCCTTGGAAGAGAGGGAACGCAGCAACCATGTAGCGGAAATCCTCGATTCCAGGTGGAAGGGAAATCAGGTAGAGTATTTGGTGGCGTGGGAAGGGGAGCCGGAGTCAGAAAACACCTGGGTGACTGCAGGGGAGGTCAATGACGAGGTTTTAACAGAAACGTTCCACCAAAGATTCCCGAGAAAACCACAGCCGGTAGAAAGGTTTAGGAGGGAATACTTCGGCACCACCGACGAGGAAGAGGAAATGGAGGGATTCGCGGAGTCGGATTTGGAAGAGGGAATGGACTCTGATGACGAGGAATACCAAGAGACGAGGAACAGCAGCAAGTGGAGGGAAGTGTTCGAAATTACGGACGATGAGGAAGGTTCTTTCAGGGGTTTTACCTCCTCCCAGCCCGAAGGGGAGGGGACGGGAGGGGGTGAAGGGGGCCCTGGAGGGGAGGTGGATGTCAGGGAACTGCCATCGGAAGGACAGGAGGTGCAGAGGCTCAATGAGGTTGAAAGAGAGGTTGCAGCTGAAGAGGGAACCAGTAGGGGGCGAGCAGTAACTCCTAGGGAAAGTGAGGCGGAGGGAGGGCTCAGAGACGGTTCCAGCGAAAACAGTGGAGAGATCTCAGGACCTCCTATAGGGACACCCACTCCTCGCCGGAAACTGTCACGCAGGGAGGCCAGGAGACGTGTTTCCGTAAAGGAGCTTTTATGTTGGAAGCGTTTCCGAAAGCAACCACTTTCGGATTCTGCCAGCGATTGACGCAGCCATGCAGGAGGGGCTCCGTCACAGGCAGAGGTTTGAAAACCTGGTCAAACTCTGAGGGATCTGGCTTTTACGCACAAGCAGCTTATCATCCCATTACAGTGACTAAGGCATGTCAGCTTATTAGTCAGTCAGTGAGTCTGTCCATGAGTCGGAGTCTGTGTTATGCCTTGAATTTCTGGAGCAACAGAAGTACTTTCTACTTGTACATATCTGTATCTGCAAAGCTCACAAGCTGTATGTATATCTCAACATCCAGAACAGTATTACTGAAGCCTAATCTTCTGCAGCAGTAAAATATTTTGGACCCTAGGCTGCCTCTGTGTGGTGACTGGAACCGGGGACAACTTCCGCTATGTGAGTATCTCACCTCAGATTCCCAACACTTCTGTGTCTGATGTGGTAGACCACTGGTCTTTATAATTGGTGGGTCAGAATCCATTAGTGGGTCATGGCCTAATCCAAAGAGGGTCACAACGGGAGTACTACCACCATGCAAATATGTGGTAAAATGTTAAGCTTCTATTAAAAGTGGATCCTGGAACTGAACAAGTTGAAGATACCTGCATTAGATTGTATTTCTTTTCTTGTTGGGTCTCCCTGCCTGCTGCCCTGCCAGTCCCCAAGGACACCACCAGCCACCACTGCGTACCCTTGTGGATTGGTTCCACCACCTCATTCATTAGAACAGGCTTAAGTTTCTTCATTGAGAAGAGCATAAATGGCAGACAGGCTTTTCTGAGCAACAACTTCCTTATCACTAGTGAATGGATTTAGAGGGAAGCATTGGTTATGCTTCCCAGTTCGTTTGCAGTGAGGTCCGACATGCCTATCTAGCATCACAAGTGAATTGAATGTGCAGCTTACCAAATGCTCCAGAATCTTCAGGAATTCAGCATGGCAGAGAAGTTGATGTAGAACATGTTTTCTGAAGACTAGAAAGTTTGAAGACTACTGATCTGGAGCAGACTGGTGTTCTATATCGCTGTAGGATAAGAATCCCATAAAATGAAGCTTCAAGGCATACAATGAAGGCTAAGCGAACAAGAATAAATAAAAAGAGGTCAATTCTCAGAAAGTTCTGCATCTGTGCCCAGTATAGTGGACTTAACTGATGCGATATCATGAAAGTGTTCTCTTAACAGCCTCACAAAGTAAAGAATTGCTACACTGTATGTTTTAATGTGTTTTATTTATTTAGAATTTCTCTAATGCCATCTGGTCACTACAGGCATGAAGAACAAAACAGACATTTAAAATATTAAAATCCAAATTAACATGTATAATTAATAGCAGCTTTGGAGGGGGGGGAATTGAAGCAAACTTCTGCAATCCAGTACAGGTTCAGAGGCAGTTATAGAAAAACATTTTTTAAAGAAGTATACAGTTTAATAACAATTATTCCCCTTCCACTTGCTTGCAAAGTGTATGTACCGTATTTTTTGCTCTATAAGACACACCAGACCACAAGACGCACCTAGTTTCTGGAGGAGGAAAACAAGAAAAAAATATTCTGAATCTCAGAAGCCAGAACAACAAGAGGGATCGCTGCGCAGCGAAAGCAGCGATCCCTCTTGCTGTTCTGGCTTCTGGGATAGCTGTGCAGCCTGCATTCGCTCTATAAGACGCACACACATTTCCCTTTACTTTTTAGGAGGGAAAAAGTGAGTCTTATAGAGCAAAAAATACGGTAGATTGTAAGCAAGTGGGGGCAAAGCCCCATTTTGTTTGTTGCTCATATTACTCTGCAGAGCACAGTGTACACTGATGCAACTGTATAAGTACCTTTGTTTCTACCATGCCAGTCTCAACACCGCTCCCCTCTCTACTTCCTCATGAGTAGCACTGACGCAGGGCATCAGGTGAGCTAGCCTGTCTCACAACCTTTACTGACTAAATCCCTGCAACCTATGTGTTAATTACTGTCTTTCTGTGTTAATGTATATAAAAGCTCTTGGTTTTCTTAACTGGATTTAGTAAACATGGTGTTTTTACCTTTTTACCTCCACTCCCTATCTTGCTAGTCTATTCTCTTTTTTTGTGTGGTTGGGTTTTCTGTACTGCATTTTTTTGTGGTTCATTTCAGACAGATTGTTCTCTGCAGTAGATAAAGCAATTAATCTCTATCTTTTCAACCTGATAAAAGAATTAACAGAGATGACTCTCAAATGATAATTGTAAAATTTATATAACATGGAACTTTTTTCATAATGATATTTCCCCCTGTAATGCATATTTAGGGACAACAAACTTCACAGAAAAAGCAGCTATATATATATCAAGTATAGAGAAATGTATCATCTCGGAGAAGACATAGTGGAGAGTACTGAACAGCTAAATTATTATCGAAGCAATGTCTTAACAGTATGAATTGAGTGATTCAATAACTTTGACAAGCTGACAGCGGCAGCTGTCAATTTAAACTGATGATATATTGTTTTCATGAACATCTGTGGGGTGTGTGTTTTTTAAAAAAGGTTATCAGTCTGAACTATGAAGAAATGGAATACAAAGTAATTTTTTAAGGAGGGCATCAATTAATGAACAAATTGTGCAACCTCTCCCCTCGAAAAATGTTGCGCCATTTCATTATTTCACCAGTGCGCAGCTGCACCGTTGCATGATTTTAAAATGGAAAAAAGAGGAAAACAGACTATTCTTATCGATTTTTGTTAGGCAGTTTGGCTGTTTTTGCAATTCAGCTTTCCTTCAGAAAAAAAGAGATCTGAAACTGTCTTCCATAATCAAATCAGATTCCAACACAGAGGAACAGAAATCCAACCACCCGATCTGCCGTGCTGGATAAGATAGAGATCTCTGGCTGGATCTGCTTGTTTTTCCTGGTGGGGAGTGCTCCAGATCACATGCTCAAGCAACCCTACCAGTGAAGCCAGTGGTAAACCTCCAAATGGCATGTGCTGGGACTGGGAAAAGGTGAGGCTGGCTTAGTACAGGACCTACTGAATTCTGAGCCACTCTACTGCAGGCACAATCTGGGTCTCTCTGCTGCAAGAGCCTGGGATCTGGAGAGGAGCTGGCATCCCCCCCCCCTACTTCCGACCTATGGTTCTAGGTAAGGTAAAGATAAAGGACCCCTGGGCGGTTAAGTCCAGTCAAAGGCGACTATGGGGTTGTGGCACTCATCACGCTTTCAGGCCAAGGGAGCTGGCGTTTGTCCACAAACAGCTTTCCGGGTCATGTGGCCAGCAGGACCAAACTGCTTCTGGCACAACGGGACACCGTGACAGAAACCAGAGTGCACAGAAACACCATTTACCTTCCCTCTGCAGAGGTACTTATTTATCTACTTGCACTGGTATGCTTTCAGACTGCTAGGTTGGCAGGAGCTGGGACAGAGCAACGGGAGCTCACCCCATCACGGGGATTCAAACCGCCCACCTTCTTATCAGCAAGCCCAAGAGGCTCAGTGGTTTGGACCACAGCACCATTACACCCCCTCTCGCACACACATTCTGTTCTGGAGGTATTCCAGAAGTATAGATCTACAAAATCTGTTGTGGGATATAGTTGAACTGGATTCCATTGCCACCCTTCCTGTTAATATGAATGAAATATTGTGGGCAGTCAGTTCTGAAATGAGCCCAGTTTCTGCATTCTAAAATTTAGACAAGGGGTAGCCAACTGGCAATGTGTGCATCAGTGTTAACCCATCTGCTCCCCAATGCATTGTTATAAGAATTTTAAGGTCATATATATATATAAAATAAATGTTCATAACAGAAAAGGTCCTGAACAAATTGAACTCAAATATTTCTCTGCAAGGTCAAAGTGGGAAACCTCCCCATTGTCTCTTTCTTCACAAATCCTGTCCTCACAAATCCTGTCTTAAGGGCACATTCAATATATGAACAGGGTGTGAGCCTGTGACCTGTGACCTAGATTCAGGAATTAAGTAGTTATAATAACAAAAGAGTGGCCAAAACCCAGATAATGCAATCAGGTAACTTGCCAGACAGGAGATAAACAACACAGATTTCTGTTGTAGACCGCCTTTTCTGTGATGTAGGTATGGTGTATCTGGGGGGTAGTCTTGGGTTACACCCCTTCTGTGACGTATGTATGTTTCTGGGGGTGGTCTTCGACTCCAGGGCAAGCAATTTAAAATATCTATAGAAGGGCTTGTGCTCATGGCTCAGGGTTCCTCCTCCTGCGTGTGGGGGAGTGTTGTTGTTGTTGTTGTTGTTTAGTCGTTTAGTCGTGTCCGACTCTTCGTGACCCCATGGATCAGAGCACGCCAGGCACCTCTGTCCTCCACTACCTCCCGCAGTTTGGTCAAACTCATGCTGGTAACTTCGAAAACACTATCCAACCATCTCGTCCTCTGTCGCCCCCTTCTCCTTGTGCCCTCCATCTTTCCCAGCATCAGTGTCTTCTCCAGGGAGTCTTCTCTTCTCATGAGGTGGCCAAAGTACTGGAGCCTCAGCTTCACGATCTGTCCTTCCAGTGAGCACTCAGGGCTGATTTCCTTAAGAATGGATGCGTTTGATCTTCTTGCAGTCCATGGGACTCTCAAGAGTCTTCTCCAGCACCATAATTCAAAAGCATCAATTCTTCGGCGATCAGCCTTTTTTATGGTCCAGCTCTCACTTCCATACATCACTACTGGGAAAACCATGGCTTTAACTATACGGACCTTTGTTGGCAAGGTGACGTCTCTACTTCTCAAGATGCTGTCTAGGCCTGTCATTGCCCTTCTCCCAAGAAGCAGGCGTCTTTTAATTTCATGGCTGCTGTCACCATCTGCAGTGATCATGGAGCCCAAGTGTGGGGGAGTACCCTGTTGCAATAGTTAATAAAGATGAGGCTTACTAGCTGCTTTGCTTCTCAGTATTCTCTGGTTGGTCTTTGTTATTTTCTCCTACCGATAGAGAACCTACAAAAGGACTCTATATGGGCTCTTGGGTACCCCATAAGGGAAAAGCAGCAGGTTTTTTTTACTTATATCTGCATAATTATGTTACCCCCTTTACTTCATCTTTTTTTTCTGAGAAGCAGCTGCGATGCTAGTTTACTGTTGCTTACTGGAGGTTGGCATGGTGCAAACACACTGGCAGAGTCAATCTGGTATGGTCCTGGAGACTAGAGACAATGATGGCCATCTCTGACTCTGATCGGAGTGGGGAGGTGTTAGACGCTGCAGTTTATCCCATGGATTCACTGAAGCACTGCCGGCAAATGCTGTGAGTCTCAACTGTCCAAATGGACAGTTTGATAGCCTACCTTGCAGAGTTGGTATGATGATGAAGATTGCATAATAATCCAATGGCAACTTTCTCTTGGGTAAGGTCCACTTAAATGAATGGGAGCAGCATGGTAGTACAGTGGTACCTTGGGTTACATACGCTTCAGGTTACATACGCTTCAGGTTACAGACTCTGCTAACCCAGAAATAGTGCTTCAGGTTAAGAACTTTGCTTCAGGATGAGAACAGAAATCGTGCTCCGGTGGAGTGGCGGCAGTGGGAAGCCCCATTACCTAAAGTGGTGCTTCAGGTTAAGAACAGTTTCAGGTTAAGAATGGACCTCCGGAATGAATTAAGTACTTAACCCGAGGTACCACTGTACTCCGATTCATTTCAGCAGGACTTTACAGGTGAACTTCCTTTCTTTCTGCTACAATGGGGATGGGGAACTGGTGGTCCTCCAGATGGTGTTGGACTCCACCTTCCATCATCCCCAGGCAGCATGACCATTGCTCAAGGATGACAGAAGCTAGTCTCCAGAGGGCTGCAAATTCCCCATCCGTGTGCTGCATTTCTTATATTTAAAATGCTGCAACAACAATGTAGCTTTGGCTTTCATCCTCTGCTTGTGTATCATTTTCCACAGCTAATCTATTAAGAAAATGCAGAGCTTCAGTTTTTCTGGAAAGAATGAACAGCACATAACACCACACATGAAGGCGCCTTAATTGCTTTAATTGGGTTTAATCTTTAATATTGCTGTGTATGTTTAATAAACACATTTGGTGGAAATACTTCAGCTATATTACGGGCTGTAATTTCACTTTTCTTTTGGAGATATGAAAAATATGGCTGCAATTAGAAGAAGATCATTTTAATTAGCACCCCAGCTTACCCTCTAACCCTTCCTCTTTCAGGCATAGGAAGTTTTGAACAGAACGCAGCTCTTTGGCTTAATTCACTGCACAGCGAGAAGAGAGGAGCACATTGTCTTTCCATGTTTTTAGCTATCCTGCAGTGTCTCACATCTCTTGAACAATAGCTGACAGCAGTGGACTCTTAATCTTTCCTTTTAATTGGCACTTCAGAGACTCTAAAAATGTGAAGCTCTGGATAAAGGAGCAGAGTATCTTTTATCACAGAGTACATGTCCAGCACACACAATCTCCCATCATGGCTGACCATCATTCCATTATTGTTCACTTTGCCCTGTGTTCAACTCCACCTGCCTTCTAGGTAGGGAGTTTCTAACTTAAATTTCTTGGAGAATTTCTATAATTTTGGAATTGGTGTGTACAAAATTTGCCACAATTATTAGTTTATATATTCCCTACCACCACCATTTACGGTTTACCAATGTATACCAGACCATGGACACATTTATTAAATCACAGCAAAAGCTAAATCTTGGTGCAATCTCACAGTCAAAGCAAGATTCCTTTTTTTGTGTGTGTGCTTTGATTGAATCAATGATCAATGTTCTTTTGTACCAGTGAACATCAGTAACCTGGTTTTTGTTTTAAAGAAGTAAACTGTAAATTGCAGCAGTTTGGAGTCCTGGGAATATGACTGAAGTGCAACATAAAAATACTCTTTTAAAATACATACTTTTAGAAAAATAAATAAATGCTTAAAATAAATAAAAATAAATACTTAAAAAAACACAACAGCAGAAGAAGACCTTAGCAATCTGGTGATTTGGAATCCCAAAATCTGAGGAGAAACTTGAATGGAGAATATTTCACAAGCATTTCTCTATCCCCACCCCCAGTTACTGTTGGAATAAAGGACCATGACACGAATGGCGACATGGGGTCTGGTGAAGGATATATTTTACTCAGCACATAACTGAGTGTAGCCTTAGAAGCTCTGGGTCTTTTGAATTTAAATACCCCTCTTATTGGTACACTATATTTACTCGAATCTAATGTTCACCTTTTATGGTCAAATTAAGTTGTTAAAATTAAGGTGTGTGTTAAATTCAATGGCACTTTTACATTCACCAGCAAATACTTTTTTGTTTTCTTTTTTTTATCATATTTTTTATTGAGTTTTCCATATTTCGTTTCAATTCAATACACATATTCACAACTTATATTATTTGCTCAGAGGGAGCATTGACCTCCTTCCCTCCCTCTTTCTGACTTCCCTGTAACATTAACATATCTACCGCATTTCCATAATCACTTATTTTCCTTAGATCAGCATTTTTTAAAAAAATCACTCTCTCATTTGTAAATTAGCATTTTAATTTCACATTACTATACATTTCATGTTAAAGCTACAAAGGTTTTCAAGTAAGTACAGTTTTCTTTCAAATAATAAATAAATTTGCTCCAGGCTTTTGAAATCTTTCATCGGGTCGATTCCTGATTTTCCCCGTCAACTTTGCCAACTCCGCAAATTCTGCCATCTTTATCTGCCAGTCCTCCAATGTGGGGAGTTCTTGCTATTTCCATCTTTGGACCAGGAGGATTCTTGCTGCCGTTGTGGCGTACATGAATAAATGTACATCTTTTTAATGAATTTCTTCACTAATTAGCCCCAGTAAGAATGCCTCTGGTTTTTGACTGAAATTCTATTTTAGTATCTTCTTTAATTCATTGTAAATAATATCCCAGAAGGCCTTAACTTTGGTGCAGGTCCACAACATATGTAGGAAGTTTCCTTCCTCCACCCTACATTTCCAACATGATTTATCCTGACACCTATACATTTTGGCAAGCTCTGGTTTCTCTTCAGATCGTATAAATCTTTCGCCTTTTACTTTTTTTGGTTTCAAGGTTCTGAAAATTGAGATGTGCATTAGATTCAATGGTGCATTAGACTCGAGTAAATATGGTAAACAAACAATCTAAATTTACACGTGTATTGATGAGCTCTGAACGGACATTCACCAGGGATGGGAAAGAAATTCCATTTGGTTCTCATTTCAAAACAAGCCTAACTAATTCACGCTTCCTGAAACATTATGAGGACCAAAACACAGCAATCCTTCATAATTCACACTGCTCTGAATTTTGCAATGCAGTTCTCCAGCCAAATAGCACATAGCCACAAAAAAAGCCCTGCTATACCTCATTCTTTTTAGGGGAAATAACATTGTAAAAATGGGTAACCTAGGCAAGATTGCATACAAAAGTGTGTAGATTAGGCGAAATCTGCATTAAAATGCTAATGGATTTTCATAAGGATTTAAAACTTAAATAAATTTGCGAACTGATGTGGCAATGTAGAGAACTGAACTTAGGGTATAAAGAACGAGAAACTGAATTTGAGAAATTTTCCCATCTCTAGCAGTGACGAACATGGAAAGAGATGTTGGAGTCAATGAAAGCATGGTTTTCCTGTCTATGGGTTGTGAAAAGAAGGTAAAATGCATGTTAGGGATAAACAGAAAATGATGCTGATTCAATGTCCTTATTAAAAAACTGGTGGAGTGGAGTTGCATTTGGGACGTTGTTCTAGTGCCTCATCTCAAAAAGAATAAAATTGTGATTGAAAAGGTGTGGATGTGGGCAACCAAGATAATCTGGAGGTAGGGGCGCCTTATGAAAAAATGGACAAAGTGTTTGGGGCTTTCTAGTGTAGGGAAATGACAAGGTTAATAAAAATTATGCACGGTGTGGTGAGAGCAGAGATTTTCTCCTCTCCTGATGCTGATAAAACTTGATAAAAAATATCCAATAAAACTGACTGGCAGGAGCATCGGAGAAGATAAAAGAAAGCACATCTTCAGGCAACACTTGATTTATCTGATAAAATCTGTAAACCACTCAATTGTAAAAAAAAACCCAAAACACCTCTAAGTGATTTACATAAGACACATTAAAATAATCAATAAAAAGTCAGGAATTAAAAGCAAGTAGGTCTTAAAAATTCAAAATGTAAATAAAACCAGCAGTTAAAATATACACATAAAAATTCATATATTGCAATGCCTGCCCATTTACAGTGGTACCTTGGTTCTCAAACTTAATCCGTTCCGGAAGTCTGTTCCAAAACCAAAGCATTCCAAAACCAAGGCGTGCTTTCCCATAGATGGTAATGCAAAACTAATTAATCCATTCCAGACTTTTAAAAACAACCCCTAAACAGCAATTTAACATGAATATTACTATCTAACGAGACCATTGATCCATAAAATGAAAGCAATAATCAATGTACTGTACTATAAAATAAATAAGACAGTATTGTAGATGATAAAAATGAAAATTTAATTGTTTTCTTTCCTGCACTGATGATAGTCATTGTTTGGATGGGGGGCTTTTATCCATTTCCACAGTCACACAATCAATCAATCAATCAATCAATCAATAGCTGAACTGGGTTCCAAACAGCCACAAAAACGAATTAACCGAAAAAGCCTCAAAGACAAAAACGCAAAATAAATAGAAAAATCAAAAGCACCAAACTTAATCCATTCCAGAAGTCTGTTTGACTTCCGAAATGTTCGAAAACCAAGACGCAGCTTCTGATTGGTGCAGGTGCCCCGGAAACAATAGCCGACAACCGCATTGGACGTTCGGCTTCTGAAAAACATTAGAAAACCGGAACACTTACTTCCGGGGTTTCGGAGTTTGAGAACCAAAGCATTTGAGAACCAAGGCATTTGAGAAGCAAGATACCACTGTATTTGGGTAGGCTTGTCTAAACAAAACTGTTTTAAGCAGGTGCTGAAAACTATACTTCAAAGGCACCTGCCGGATATCACTGAGCAGGGAGTTCAAGGGTGAAGTGCCGCCAGGAGGAAAGATTGATTTCTTACAAGTGAGGAAGGGCGCTGAGTGGCACTTGTAAAAGTGCCCGTTCTGCAGGTCAAGCGGGCATACAGAGTGTTCTATAGTTAATTCGCAGGATTCGCCTCAGGACGTTGGTCATTTGCCTGGAACAAAACCCCATAAGGGTTAAAAATGTGTAGATTTATGGGGATTCCCAACAGCACAGAGACTTCTAAGCACATTCAGTCAAACACTCTGGGAGGAACCCGCATACATGGTGTGCCGTTTGCCCATTCTTTGGGGATCCGTTTGTCTTGGGGGAGAGAAAGGGTTAATAGGTTGACCAATAAGAAAGCCCGGAGGTGGAGCCTACCTGATTTTGAGGCTCAGCCCAGAGGTTTTGATAGTTAGTTAGGTTGGTTCTTTTTTTGGGGGGGGGGGGGAGATAAAGGAGTCAGAGTGAGTTAGAGACAGGGACAAGACTGAGAGGGAATAGAGTGACAGCGTTTCGAATATATTTTGAAACTTGTTTGTGTTTGAAATAAACTTTGATCTTCATTGTTAACTCTACCTGACTGAGACTCAATACTTCACCGGGGAATCCTGGGTCTTTTCCACAAAATTGGTGGCAGCGGAAGAATAAAGTACAGTGGTACCTTGGGTTACATACGCTTCAGGTTACATACGCTTCAGGTTACAGACTCCGCTAACCCAGAAATAGTACCTCAGATTAAGAACTTTGCTTCAGGATGAGAACAGAAATTGTGCTCCGTCAGCGCGGCAGGCCCCATTAGCTAAAGTGGTGCTTCAGGTTAAGAACAGTTTCAGGTTAAGAACGGACCTCCAGAACGAATTAAGTACTTAACCCAAGGTACCACTGTAGTGGTGTACAGGTCAATAGTCCATGAAACGACGGGGCGCTCTGTACCAATGCCACACATGGGGATATTGCGGGGGGCATTTGCATGTGTGCCCCATGTAACTTTTAATCCTTGCCATAGGAGCCAACTCCTAGGGGTCAAGGTCCCTTTGTCGCCCCAATAAAATATTTGATGGGGCCACCCCCCAAAGTCGATGGACATTGCCACTCAAATGGTGTGCATGTGCCACATCTTGTGATTGATTATGCGGGGCGGTGCTTACCTCCCCCCCCCCAAATATTTTATTCAAGTTTGCATCCCTGATCCCTGCACTGATGGTATAAGAGGACAACGTAAATTACTTCAAAATGGATTGGATAACTTCATGGAGGAGAGGTATATCAAAGGCTGTAACCTGATGGCTGTCGGGAATGTCCAGATTCAGGGACAGTACTGTAATGGTTATAGGGGTTGCTCGTGCGTAAGTTACTGCCACTCTGGGCTTGGTTGCCTGGTTAAACCTTTCTTGTCTGGACAGCCATTAGCTTTGTGGCTGCTCAGTCACTAGCAGAATCCGTCAGTGGGCGTTTCTTGAACTTCTTCCAACACAGAAGTTCTTTGACGCCAAGTCTCCTCCTACTCTCCCTGCGCGAAAGTCTTCTGTGCAGGGTGGGTGTGGGCAGCGGAGGATCAGTGCTCTCCCCGCTGGTCTCCGGCAAAGAGTCCTGGAGCCCTTCCACCGATTCCCCCATCAGCCCCCCTTCACCCCTGGTGTTACGCTGATTGCCTTCCCCAGCAGATGGGCTGCCTCTCCCCCTGCTGGGCCCCTCTCCAGCATCGCTCGGGAGCCTTGCCTCCTCCTCTAGCTCCGATGGCAGTTCCCTGACAAGTACTAACCCCTTGGTGAACACATTTTTATTCTAGCAGGCTTCTGCTTGCTGAGTACCTGGTGTTTAATTTTATTTTTAAAGGTTGCTCCTTATCTGTGGTCTCTGCCTGTGCTGTATTTCATTTGAATGCATTGTTTTTATGTGATCTGCCATTGCAAAGTGTTGCAAGTTACCTTGAGAAATTCATGGGTGGGTGGGTAAGAAATCTTTAGAGAAATAAATGAAATAAATTGATACTATTTGCTAGCAAGCAGCAGGGAGAAAGGTGATTGTCTTGGTTACGGCTAGGGAGGCCAGGATTTGCCAGTTTCCCTTCTCTCAGTTACTCATTTTTCCACTTAAAATTGGTTCACGTTTGTGCAGCAATTTGAAAAAAACGAAGCAAAACAAAACCCTCCTGAAACTTATTTGGTGTTTTAGTCCCAATTTCTCCTAATCAACACATCACTGTATGCCGTTTGGATACATTCCCCTGATATACATATTTTTAAAAACAATGTTTGGCTGGAGAACTAGGTTCCAAAATTGACTGTGTCCATTGGATGTGTTTTGGTTCACATATTGGTTTGGAAAGTGTGGATATGATAGATTCAGCTTGAACCGTGAACTGAATCAGATCTCTCTGGCACCCCCAGTTATGACTCTCTGGAATCACTAAGTCTTGTTTCCCAAAACAAGAATGCTAAAGTCCATTGACTTTTGGTGTGATCCAATAGGGTTCCTCTTATGCTCTCGGTGTTTGTTGCTGTGTAAAGTAAATACCAGGACACGGGTGGTGCTGTGGGTTAAACCACAGAGCCTAGGGCTTGCCGGTCAGAAGGTTGGTGGTTTGAATCCCCACAACGGGGTGAGCTCCCGTTGCTTGGTCCCTGCTCCTGCCAACCTAGCAGTTTGAAAGCACATCAAAGTGCAAGTAGATAAATAGGTACCGCTCCGGTGGGAAGGTAAACGGCGTTTCTGTGCACTGCTCTGGTTCGCCAGAAGCGGCTTAGTCATGCTGGCCACATGACCCAGAAGCTGTACGCCGGCTCCCTCGGCCAATAAAGAGAGATGAGCGCCGCAACCCCAGAGTTGGTCACAACTGGATCTAATGGTCAGGGGTCCCTTTACCTTTACCTAAACTAAATACCAGGCACGCCAACTCTCCAACCCCATCAATATTTGTTGGAAGGGGGCCTGGCGCACGTGTGTGACATCACACATGTCGCAGCTTCAGCGATTGGCTCCTCCAGAGCACTTGGACTCCCCTGGATGTTGGGACGTTGCACATGTGATATCACATGCACACAATGCACGCCTGGCCCTCTCAATCTTGGGGGCAACCTGGCTCCTCTTGGCTCTTCTATGCACTGCTTTGTGTGTGCGCACATTCTTTTGTATAACAGTGCAATGCATTTGGCCTGCTTCTGTTCTGGAATAAAACCTGAAGAAGCAAAATTGAAAAAAAATGTTGGGAGCCAGCTAGAGCTCACTAAAGTTTTCCACCGGACTTTATTCTGTTTACACTAGAAGCTTATTAAATGTTTCACCCCTGAGTCGGCTGGAATCAGGATTAGTCCCACCCTCATAAAACCCCTCTAATTGTCCTCTGTGTAATGGGCATGCATAATATGTAATTAATTGTCATGCATTATTAACCAGCGAACAAAATGCAAATTGGGATAGCTTTGGGGGCAAATAAAGTGCTTACCCATTAAGAAATTTCTGTTTTTCACTGCAATATTTAAAGAAGACAAAACACAGCGTTTGGCAGTCAGCTCCTTTTACATTGCAGGGGTCAAATGTTCTGTTACTTGGAATGGAAAAGTAACCATCTTAATGTATTGATGGTAATAGCTGGCATGAACTGTTTAGTTCTTCACAGCTTAAATACACCTCACCCATTCTAAGATGTCAAGGCAAGGCCTCCTGTTTTTCTTAGGAACTCCAGCCCTTGCCAGGACTGAGCCACTGATCTTAACCTCTACCCCTTGTTCCTTATCAGGTTTGCAGCATAGTTGGCTTCTGGAAATATGAATAACTGCCACTGGATTTCCTAGGCAGACTTCATGATGCAAATGCTACTTGGCCACTAGGCTGTGTTTGTTTCTCGAGGGTCTTCTTCATGCATTACTAGGGCCAGCCTGCCCATGAGGTGGACTGAGGCAACTGCCTTAAGCAGTGGAATCCCGTGTGGCAATGCCCCCACAAGTGCCCCACCTGCCCCTGCTGCTGCCACTGAATAAATAAGGCAAAGCACTGGCTTCTGGCAAGATATTGCTGGAAACTCCTTCCTGCCCCTGGTAAATTAGGTTTTGGCAGCAAAATGGGATAGGCTGTCCCTGTCATGTGAAGGGGAACAGTGTGGATGCGTGTGCTAGCTCTGCCACCTTCAGTGACATTTTCACTGCCCTCCAGAACAGAGAACAGAGATACCAGAGTGGTGCTCTCCAGATGTTGTGGACTGTAGCTCCCATTGACCATGTTGTGGACTGTGCTTGGCCATTGACCATGCTGGCAGGAGCGGAGGAAGACTCTGGGCACCTGGCGCAGTGTGCCCAGTGTCGGGGCGAACTGTCCATAGGGGCGGGGTGCGCACCGCCGATAGGGAGGGACGGGACAAGGTGTGGAGAGCCCATAGGGACGGGGAGGGACAGGGTGGGGTCTTAGCTGCCCTACAGCTGGGGGGGGAAAGGCAGTGGGCAGACAGCGCTGAGCCTGCAGTTGCCTGAGACATGTGGCTCAGGCACGCTGCAGCAGGCCCCGAGGTGAGTGCCGGCCGCCATTTTGTGACCCCCATCCAGGTGACACCTGGGGCGGACTATCTCCCCACCTTCTTACGCCCCTGCATGCTGGCTGAAGCTGATGGGAGATCTGCAGGGCACCATGTTGGCTACCCCTGAGGAAATGGGTGACTTTGTAAAGTGGGGACCTTCTGTACCTCATGGAGGTTGTTGGTGTATTTGTAAACAATGGACAATCAGGGGTCCAAAACACATGGGAAGCCTTCATGACAAGATCAGTCATTACATCAGGGACAGATGTTTTGAACTGCAACTATCATCAGCTTCTCACCCGAAAGCTCCTCACTCCACAAGGTCACCTAGAGGGTGATGAGAATGGGAAGAGGGGAGCCGAGTGACCACTGCTAACCCATGTGAAAATTACTGGTGCATGAAGAGAACTTGATTCTAGATCTGAACGGGGTTCCACAATCCTATCTGATGGTTGCCTTCCTGCCCCATCTTCCTACTTGTCCAACCCACTGATTATGGCCTCCTGTCCTGTTCTTAACGTGGTTTGGGCTCCGCCCCCCAATTAGGATTTGCCTTTGGCCTGCAGCTCCATGGGCTGACCCACTAACATTCTTTTAACAATCCCAAGATCCCAAGTTTATTTTGTGCAGATGCCTAATTTGAATATTTCTTAGAAAACCTTGGTATGAGAAGCAAATAATCATTCTTTATTTCTACTAGAGTGAGTCATATGAAAAAGAGTTTCATGAAAAGAAATAATACAACAGTTCTTTGGGGGGGGATGGCATTGCAGTCTATTTTCTTGTTTTTATCAGCAAAATGCAATGGGGGGTGAGTGTGTGGCATGAATGATGAAAGGTGAGAGGCATTGCTAAGTATCACATCTTAGGATTTGTGTTTTGCATATTTATGCAATGTGGGGTTCAGTTTGCTTGATGGGGACAAGGGGTGGTATATCGAACAAAATATTAGAGACTGTCTTGGAAGATACTCGGTGGGGGACAAAGCAGAAATATATCTAACAGAGCAATCACAGCCGTGTCTGCTCAGTAAGTCATACTGAATTAAGTGGCAGATAGGTAGCCGTGTTGGTCTGCCATAGTCAAAACAACAACAAAAAATTTTTCCTTCCAGTAGCACCTTAAAGACCAACTAAGTTAGTTCTTGGTATGAGCTTTCGTGTGCATGCACACTTCTTCAGATACACTGAAACTGAATTAAGTGGGACTCACTCCCAGGTAACTTGGGTTAGGATTGCAGCCTAAATCAGACATGTGCATGTAATTTTGCACAATGACGGGTAATATGTGCCTGTCTGTCACCTCTACTGCAACATCATGTGATGACTGGCATGTGTGAATTACCATCACTGATCAAGCACTGCAGATAGAACTTGCACCTCACCTCGGAATCAGCTCACACATTTGGCTGAGAGTCATCAAGTACTTAGAAATCAAATACACGGACATATCAAGCAGGACTCTTGATATCCCTTGGCCTGATTTCAATTGCAACCTTTGTTTCTGTGAGCATCTTCTTATTGGCTCTATCTTCAAGTTGAGCTCCACATATCTGACTAGTCTCATCCTGAATATCCCACCAGTATTTCCACAGCCAGTCCAATGCAAATTGTTGACCACCTCATCTGTGCAGCTAGTTCAGGCTCTTTGAGGGTTTAGAGAGGTATACTTTGCTTCTCACCCACCCCTTTCCTCTTGGTGATTATAATGGAAAGGCTACTCTCGAGCTTTGTCAAATAGCACTGGTATCCTCTGCCCTGCTATACTGAAATAAAGCAAAATATATGGGCCATCCTGTTATTAACTTTATATTTCTAACTGAAGTGTGATCATATCAGTAATGGAAGCATTTTGGCTTGCTTCCCAGAAACCATTTTCCTTTCCATTTGCAAGCCACCAAAGCATAGCATTAACTTTATAAACTGTTGCGCTCCTTGAAAACAACTCAGATGCAGGGGGATATGAAAGTTGAAGCAAATATGCAGAGTTTTAGAAGCTGTCTGCAGCAGAGTGGAAAACGTGGCTGGATGGCTGATCTGGAAGATAATGTGCAGCCTCTCTCCTCCCCTGACTTCTGTCTTTGGAAAGAAATGGAAATGCAGTCTTTTGAATCTGTGCAGAGAAATGAAAAACCTGCCTGAGAAATCCCAGAGGGAAGAGAAAGGGAATTGTATTATATGCAAAAGCATATGGCGGTAGAGATAGAATCCACAAAGCTGCTTGGCAAAGCAGCATGTATGCGCTTCACACGGTGAGGCTGGAATGCAGTACCTTGCAACATTATTGCTGCATTCAGAAGGCTTGAGACTCTTCAGAACAAGAATACAGACTAGCTTCAATGTTGACTTTAATAGCTCAGTTCCTCCCTGCATATAGCCACAAACAGACTTTTCTACCCACTTCCCCTTCCAATCTAGCAAAACTCCAGGGATGGATCAGCCATTGGTTAATCCAGGGCAGGAATCCCCAAACTCTGCCCTCCAACTGTTTTGGGACTACAACTCCCATCATCCCTAGCTAACAGGACCAGTGGTCAGGGATGATGGGAATTGTAGTCCCCAAACAGCTGGAGGGCTGAGTTTGGGGATGCCAGATCCAGGGCATACTAAAATACAGGCTTGGATCATGGAATGGATCTATCACAAACATCACATCCTACTTTCGCCCTCAGATATAAACCATAAATTGAAGTATGGTTTATAAATCCACTCGGACACCTTTTAAAAGGGGATTAGATAATTTCAGGAAGGATAAGGCTATCAATGACTGTGAGCCACAATGCCTTTTTTCTACTTTCACTGTTGGTGACAGAATGTGTCTGTATACCAGTTGCTTGGAATCACAAGCAGAAAGAGTGTTCTGCAATCTAGAATGCTAGATTATATTTTGGATTAATTGGATTGCATATAAATCCAATTAACCCCTTTGTTGCTGATGTTGGATTTGGTCTGATCCAGTGGGCTGGCTCACCTGTAAGGCAAGGTGAGGCAACCACCTCAAGCAACAGAATCCTCAGGGGCAGCAGATACCAGATATTTATTGCCCCTTGTTCTGGATGTAGGGGAGGTCCCATTTTGTGGTTTGTCTTAGGTGCCAAAATGTCTTGGGCTGGCCCTGTGATCCAGCAAGGCTTTTTTTATGTTAAACATGAACTTGAGCAGTAGGAAGACTTCTGCAACTATATTAAAACAGCTTCTGCTGATATGATTAGAGCAAAACTGCACAAATGAAGTATCAGAGAGAACTGGGCAATGCACAGTTCATGACAGCAGCTTTGTTGAGTCCTACGACTAGGAATGGGCAAATCTGTCAGTTTGTCTCCCTTTCTCATTTTTGCTATCTTAAATTCCGATCCCTGCATTTCCATATCAGTGTGTGTGTGTGTGTGTGTGTGTGTGTGATGAAAATTCATCAGCATTTTATTGTGACCTTATCCTAATGTGCTTACAAACATTTTCTCAATATACACATTTTTTAATCCCCCCCAAGCATCTCCCACTATAAAAGCATGCATTTTTGTATGCCATTTTCACTAATGCATTCATTCTTATGGACGTTTTACCCAAGTATGTATATGATTCAGATTTTGAAGGATAGCTGAGTTTCAGTGCTTGTTTTCTCTCAGAAAGTGTGACTTGGGTAAAGGTAAAGGTAAAGGGACCCCGACCATTAGGTCCAGTCGTAGCCAACTCTGGGGTTGCGGCGCTCATCTCGCTTTATTGGCCGAGGGAGCTGGTGTACAGCTTCTGGGTCATGTGGCCAGCATGACTAAGCCGCTTCTGGCAAACCGGAGCAGCGCACGGAAACGCCGTTTACCTTCCCACCAGAGTGGTACCTATTTATCTACTTGCACTTTGAGGTGCTTTCAAACTGCTAGTTTGGCAGGAGCAGGGACCAAGCAACGGGAGCTCACCCCGTCGCGGGGATTTGAACCGCCGACCTTCTGATCGGCAAGTCCTAGGCTCTGTGGTTTAACCCACAGCGCCACCCACGTCCCTCTGTGACTTGGGTAGATTTGCCTTTAAATGTGTTTGGTGCTGCAGGAGTCGTAGGTGGGACAACATTGTCACTCTGCACATTGTAATCAGCATTGTCCTGGAATTTGAGGTGTGCCGTGAATTGGTTTGATACGAGATACCTTTCTATGCAGTGACCATTGTGCTATTATCCCTAGATATGATGCAGGATAGAATGGCATACTGAGCTGTTTCTAGGCTGCAGAATTTTATTAAGGATCACAGCCTCCCATTTTGCATTGCATCGCTGTGGCTCACTTGCACCAGTCAGCTTTCTGTCCCCGGAGCAGAGCACAAAACTTAAGGTGAAACACTACAATACAACACAGCTTATAGTACGTATCAACCCATTTAAAACCACCAGGAGAACCTACATAGTAGCAAAACAATAGTATTGTTGCAAGCTTTACCCTGTCATCACACCATTACCCTTCGGTGGGGTGCCAATTTGAGGTAATTTTGCCTGTACCTTCCTGCCAAACATGATAGCTGGTGCTGTGCCTGTAGAACAGTGAGGAATGGTTAGATAACTCCAGAGAAATAATAATAATAATAATCCCTTCATATCTTCTCCCTCCGTTGTAGCAATCTATAGGACTTACTTGATGCCCTCATAAATCTTTCAATGTTGCCATCTGCCTGTGGCCAACAGGTCTGATTTTTCAATGTTTGAGCACAAGGCAGTCTGAAAATGAGGAAAATTGCTAGTGTTTAACAGGTGGCCCATTGACACTTTTCATAGTAAGTGGGTGTGCCCACAAAATGGAAAACAAAAATTCTCTAAATTGGGGATTACAGCATTTGCTGTCGTAGTGGAGGTGACCATTTCAACCTCTAGATAATGGCCACAACAATCAATATCAACCAAATAACAATCCTAAAATGTCCTCGCTATCTGCAAGATCACAAAAATAGGCAGCAACTTCTACTCACGATGATGGTGGAAGGGGAGAAAGTGGTGAAAAGTGGTTCTGTTTGGAGTAGCTGGAAAGAGGCATACAAGACACCATCCAACTGTCTTAGGGATTCCACTCTGGATTTGTGTAGGGTATATACTGTATATGTTATATACCGTATTTTTTGCTCTATAAGACTCATTTTTTCCCTCCTAAAAAGTCAGGGGAAATGTGTGTGCGTCTTATGGAGTGAATGCAGGCTGCACAGCTATCCCAGAAGCCAGAACAGCAAGAGGGATTGCTGCTTTCACTGCATAGTGATCCTTCTTGCTGATCTGGCTTCTGAGATTCAGAATTTTTTTTTTCTTGTTTTCCTCCTCCAAAAACTAGGTGGGTCTTGTGGTCTGGTGTGTCTTATAGAGCGAAAAATACGGTAACTGGACTTCCGGGTTGGCGCCATCACCGAATGGCGGACTCCCTCCGAGCTCCGGAGGGAGTCTGCTCGGCAGGGGTTGGGTCCCACCGCGCCGGCGACGCGGGGACCCTCAAAAACCATGGGCGCGGAAGCCCATGGACCTGGTGACTCGGCAGGCACCGTTTGCGCCCCCGACCCGCGAAGGAGCCTTTTTAAAGTCTACGGAGCGGGGGACAGGGGGTGGTGTGGTGCTATGAGTCTTCTGCTTCCCCTGCCGAGCGAAGCCGCATGCCGTTCGACGGAGAGCGCTGACTTCTTCTATTGACAATTTGGACTAAAAATAATAACCCGTGAGTAATTTGGAAATCGAACCTAAAAGGGAAAATTTTCTTGGATTCGGTACGAGCGGGGGAGATGTAAAAAGGAAGTCCGTCTCCCCCCTATTGTAGATGATTTAAAGCAAGATTTGACAACTAAGGTCGAGAGAAGAGTTAGGTTTTTTTTTAATTGATAAAAGTTATTAATTTCACGATTGGAAATTATAAGTAACTGTGCTGGAGGAGAAGAGTGGATTGAGAGAGCTAAAATGCAAACCCCCCCCCCCCCCCGGGAACCGGGAGTGATCCGTGAGAGAGCCTGGTGTAGAGATATAGAGATTTTGACGGCTGTCAAAGTAGCTGTCAAAGTTGGAGAATAAAAAGAGAACTTTGTTACGATGACTTTGCTGGTTAGATTCGTTACAATTTGGATATAAATTGTTGAAAACAAGGGATAACAAGTTAGTTTGACTTTTGGGTGCGATCTGGAAGGAAACTAAGTTATCATAATCCCTCTTGAGGGAGTTTTGGGACATTGCAAGAATGGTTGTAAGTGGAAAAATACTTATGGAATTGAACAGGACTTTTTATCTCCTGGGAAAGCTGCAAAAACGAAACATTATTTTGTCTACAGGGGTTGCTACACTAAAGGAGACAATAGACATATCTATTGAAGAATGGAAGGGACTTGACGCAAGTTTTTGTTCCTGAACAAATAAAGCCTCTGTAGAGGAACTAGAAGTTATCGAACTAGAAGGTTTTTGCAGCGGAACAGGGAAAGAAACCTGGAGCATTTGGGACATTCAGACTTAAAAGGATCAAGAAACAGAATTCGAGTTTTACTCTTAAATATAGAGGTCTGGATGGAGGAAAAATGGACTTTCTTGAGATAGAGCCTCTTCAGGAATGGGTGTTTGAAATCAAAGACTACCAAAAAAGCCGGCAAAGTGGAGCTAAGAGAGATTTGGACATGGACGTGAAATCTCCAGGCTGATAGCAGATAGATTGATGGACATTGGGGATCGAAACCGGGAAAGGGGGGAGGGAGATTTGGAATCCAAAGGGTGTAAAATTATATTTTGAATCTTTTTTTTTTTTTTACTTCTTTATTTCGTTTTGCTGTGTGTATTAAAAAGGGGAATTCGTGGAAGGGAACTGGGGTCGACCTTAGGGATAAGATGAACTAAATTGAATAATGGGCTAAATATAACAAGTTTAAAATTTGGGGTAAGAACTTGTGGAACCAATCTAATGGAAATGGAATACAAGAGGGGGAGGGATGGGGAAGTCCTGAAAGTATGTTAATGAAAGTAAGGCCTTAAAGGTAAATGTTTTTTTTTCTTTTTTTCTTTTTTTCTTTCTTTTCTTTTTTTTCTCTTTTCATTTTTGGACTTTTTGGAAATTTTAATAAATATGATTTTAAGAAAAATACGGTAACTGTTTAACTAGTTATTCTGAAAGGAAGCAGAGATTAATTAAGAGACTCTCAAGGTTACTTTCCTCACTTTTAGCTAAACCCAGTCTTGGATTAGTAATTGAAAATGCAAACTGTGAAGAAAGTTAAGAGATAAGTGTATCAAGTCCTCCATCAATGTATTTTATGACCCCAGTGATGAGTTGAGTTGTTGGCAATATGCATTCATTGAAGCTATGTCCTAAAAACATTTGTAATATTTCACTAATAAAACAAGAACACTCGTCTGAATGTCACTGTTCTCAAAATATCTATTTTGGTATACTGTAATATGTAATTTTAACCAGCTAATTAACAAATTAATGAATGATGGATTCTAAATGCTTTTTTGCTTGACAGTCTTAGAATATTCTGGGTAAGCAGAGTAGATTTGGCTTGAGAGCCCTGGTCTCAAAGGTTAGAAGGTTAACAGCTTTCCTCTAACAAAATTGTAATGGATGGGAGATAATTATGGAAGCGAGGAGCAAGGGATATAGTCCAATTAGTCAATTTCTGTTCCCTATCTGCATAGCTTGGACTATGACAAGGCCAAAAGTGATTATTGCAATTTTTGAAAGATGTTCCATTTCCAAATAATTGTGCCAACATTTCTTTCTGTAAATCACATTTTTCAAATCCTCAGTATCAGAATAATTCATGTTCAGGTTACTAAGTGGCCTGCTTTATACATCACATTGTCAAAATATGTCTTAGTATGAACAAGCAAATATGCTGGGTACACAGTTAAGTAATCATGGTATTTTAATCTTCCCCAGCTCAAGATTGGGAGCTAAGACAAAGTTTGGCTTACTATCGAACTGAACCAGGGCTCATAGTTTGTCTTATTCCAGCAGATCATAAGCTGCAACCAAGGTTTGTTCTTCACTTATCGCTCATGGTTTGCTCAGGTGAGAAAAAACACAAGCCTGGGTTAGTTGCAATACCAAAACAAACCATAGATTATTTCTTGGTAGTGTGAAGGCAACAATGATGAAAAAGTGGCCTCAATTTTCTGTGGACCAGCAGGCTTGCTCTTTCCCACTTAGCCATGGTTTGATTTAGTGTTCAGTGCAAATAAGACCAGCATGTTGAGTACCCGAGGGAGTGAAAGTGAAGGGTCGCTTGGATAAATGTGCTAGACCTATCTGGAACATTCCTAGAAGAGCTAGGATATATCTCCAACTTGCAGTGGAGCATCTTAACGCTTCTTTTTACTGGAGTGTGAAAGGTTTATGCAACTCTGAGCTAAATATGTTCTGATTGCCCAGCTGCACCCCTATCTGGACAGGGATAGCGTAATTTCTGTCTTCTATGTTCTGCTAATCTCTAGGTGAGATTACTACGACACGTTACACGTAGGGCTGCTTCTGAAGATGGTTTGGAAACTTCAGCTGGTGCAGAATTCAGCAGTCAAGTTGCTCACTGGGACAAGGTGGCTTGAGCAAACTACACCGATCCTGGCCTGACAGCACTGGCTGCCAATTGTATGTTCAGACCCAGAAACCTGCCCCCCAAATAAATTCACACTTGACTCAAATTTTGGCAGAATTTAGGCCACAACTTTATTGATTACAGAAAGTGATTGATTGCATAGGCTTTGGTTCGACTAGCTCCCTGCCATGCAGGTAGCGCTGACCTAGCGTTCCAGCATAGGTCAGCCAAGGGTGAACACCTGGATAAGCAGAAAGCTGGAAATTGGCTAACTCTGCCACCCAAATGTCCCCCTGGACTCAGGCACGGGCACAACCCCCTCTTGGGGGTTGACCAAACCATCGAGTCCCTGGATTCCTTTAACGGAATATCTTTCACATAGGGATGGCAAGAGCGTTCTCCCATACCTATCACCTGAACCAGAGCCTATCCGCAACCTTACAAGTTGTGACGATTTGCTACACGGCAGGTGAAACCCAAATGGCACCAGCCAATCAGCCAAGTGGGGAGAATTCCTGCCGTGCCCCTGTCCCAACGACAGATGACACATGACGGCATAGCAACGACAGATGACACACGATGGCATAGCAAAGCCCTAAAAGTAGGGAGAGGTGGGCGGGTGTTCCGTATGCACATGCTGAAAGAGGAAGCTCTGGGTCACGTACATGGGCATAAATAGGTCCCTTGAACCATTTAGACTGTGTCCCATTGGCCAGATTGCACCCAGCTATGAGGGACCCATCAATCGGGTGTTGTGGCTTACCAATGTACCCACCCACAACACAGGGTGTCGGTTATTCAGGTCTCACCGCAATACGTACCCTCTTTAAGGGAGGACTCGATTTAGCTTCTGCACCCAATTCAAAGTGCTGGTTTTGACCTATAAAGCCTTAAACAGCTCAGGACCACAGTACCTCAAAGACTACCTCTCCCAATGTGAGCAGACCCAGACCCTGTGATCACCGTCTGAGGCCCTTCTTTGTGTACTTCCTCCATGTGAGGTCCATTACATATCTTAGGCACCAGTCAAAAACATTCCTTTTCTCCCCGGCCTTTGGCTAATTAAACAATCTATGGTCTTTTCAACCGTGTGGGGTAGGAGATTGCAGCTGTTATTAGAGCATGTATTTTTTGTGTTTCTATATTGTAAACCATGCTGTGATCTTTGGATGAAGGGTGGTCTAGAAATTTAATTAATAAACAACAACAAAGCATTATTGTAAAAATGCAAAAGGAAACCCAAGCATGAGAAATTAGTGTATTTATTGTCTAATCAAAGCAGCTGTGTCATGTTCAGAACAGCAAAATTCCATTATATTAACTTGTTTTAAAAGATTCTCAAAATTAAATGAATGTAGTCAATGATGTACTTGTGAAATTTCTAGCTAAGACTTCTCCTTCTACACTGTATGTATGTAATGGTAGCCAGTAAACCAAATGGGTCTATTACGTTAATTTGTATTTTACTTCTCTCCATAACTCTGAATCTTTTAATGTGTACAATCTTATTTTCTAGATTAATGCTCAATATGAAACTAAATGGTTAGAGGACTTTTTTTCTCAGTGAAATGGCATGATGGTTGGCTGCTAAAATTACAATAATATCTGCTTGGCTGGACTAATTAGCCCAGTACTTTTTAAAAGGATGGCTCCAGGTTGCTTTTTCTGGCATAATTAAGAATTGGATATTACAAATTAGTGAGCCTTTCTCTTTGATGGCATCTGAGTTTTACTTTCTAGGCCTGTTCATCTAAGGGCTAATTACATTTTTTAAAGAGTGAGCAATCTCCACCATCTATTAGCTCCAAACATCCTGTACATAGTCTGAAAAGTTGCCTTTCCAAGGGCTCTACTTGATTGCGCTTTCACAGGCCCAAAATACAATATGCTCATAACTCTATCTACATTCGCTTTCATGAGGAGAGGGTAAAATTCCTTTGTGGTAGCCTGCGTGAACCACTTATTGGAGAC
Organism: Podarcis siculus; assembly: GCA_034642415.1. NCBI lineage: Eukaryota > Metazoa > Chordata > Lepidosauria > Squamata > Lacertidae > Podarcis > Podarcis siculus. The sequence continues at coordinate 1,536,661 of JAXCMG010000073.1, read as the reverse complement.
ACTGGATTCTCACACACTGAATAGTGAAGGTCTTTAATGGCTTGGGAAGTTCAATACCTCCCATACAATTTAATCAAAGCTGCTTTCAAATTAATGGAAGTATTTCCCAAAACTACAGGAAGATCAACATAGAGAATCAAATCAATCCTGTGGCTGGTACCTAGAAACTAGTAAACTGGGACAGGAAACCCATGGCCCTCCCAGATGTTCTTGGACTCCCATCCCCATCAGCCCCAGCCAGTTTAGCCAATGGTCAGGGATGATGTGAGGTGTAGTCCAGTGACACCTGGAGGGGCACAAGATCCCCTCCTCCCCAGACTGTACCATTTGTAACCGATCTACACCACTGCCATAGCTTCACAGACAAGTGAGCCCCTGTAGTATTTCTGCTATAACACAGATGTCATGGAATTCTACTCCAGATTGATCCAGAGTAGATTCCAATATATAGTTAGCAGAGTAAAAACTTAAACACGTTGCAGGATTCCCAAAAATAGACCAGAGGCAATTAATTTTTTTATCCAGCAGAGCTTTTCTGCTACTGATGGCAAATGAGCATAATGGTCAGAAATCCAACACATTCAGGATTGGCACTGTCCATAAGAAATCCAGTTGCAGCAGACTTAACTTAAACTTACAATAACTTAAAGGTAAAAGGTAAAGGACCCCTGACAATTAAGTCCAGTCGCAGATGACTCTGGAGTTGCGGCGCTCATCTCGCTTTACAGGCTGCAGGAGCCGGCGTTTGTCCACAGACAGTTTTTCTGGGTCATGTGGCCAGCATGACTAAGCCGCTTCTGGCGCAATGGAACACTGAAACCAGAGCAGCACACGGAAACGGCGTTTATCTTCCCACCTATTTATCTACTTGCACTTTTTTGGCATGCTTTCGAATTGCTAGGTTGACAGGAGCTGGGACCAAGCAACGGGAGCTCACCCCATCGTGGGGATTTGAACTGCCGAACTTCTGATCAGCAAGCCCAAGAGGCCCAGTGGTTTAGACCACAGCATCACCCGCATCCCTACAATAACTTATAATAAGACTAAACCTTAACACTATATACAGAACACCACACCAGAAGGAAAGAGAGAAAGAGAAAGTGAAACCTAGGCTCCTTTTGGCCTTACTATTATAGTCAGCATGACCTTGACAGAAGAGGTAACAGGACCAGTTTAAATCAGCTGTACTCAGCTTCTCTGAAGAAATAACCCAAACATTATGAACCTTCTGCTTGTTTCTGTTCTCATCCTGAGGTAAAGTTCTTAACCCAAGGTTCTATTTCTGGATTAGCGGAGTCTGTAAGCTGAAGCGTCTGTAACCTGAAGTGTCTGTAACCTGAGGCACCACTGAACCTTTTAATTACTTTACAATTCCACCCAATGTGGCAAAACATCCCCTCTTACTCTTTATACTTCCAACATACAGTGGTACCTCGGGTTAAGAACTTAATTCGTTCTGGAAGTCCATTCTTAACCTGAAACTGTTCTTAACCTGAGGTACCACTTTAGCTAATGGGGCCTCCCACTGCTGCCACGCTGCTGCCGTGCAATTTCTGTTCTCATCCTGAAGCAAAGTTCTTAACCCGTGGTTCTATTTCTGGGTTTGCGGAGTCTGTAACCTGAAACGTTTGTAACTCGAGGTACCACTGTATATTAGAACTTGTGAACTCTGTGGGCTGTCTGAGTAGCAGGAAGGTCATGTTGACCTTAGGAGAAACAGGAATGTCCCACACCCTCAGTTTACTTACCTGGGTTGTGCGTCAGTGGCCTCAAAGCACTGACAGTGAGTTCTGGTGAGATCTTGTGAGATTTTGGCAAGATCTTGTTGGAAACTGATCAGGCAGGCAGGGCACATGCAGGGACACAATCTCTTCTGCTTCTGCTACCCAAGGCACCTGGTTTACCCCACCTCATGGGTGGGCCAGCCCTGCTGAGTAGATATTATAGGATTGCATGAGTACTAACCAATTTCTAGCTTCTGCAGAAGCAGTTGCTTCAGAGTTAGATCTGATTTAATCGACAGCGAGTTTCAAGAACTGGAACAAAGATATGAACAGCAAATTCAATGATGAACAAAGTAGAGGCCACTGCTACTGAAGAAATTCAGAAAGGACAAATAAATCTGAGTGACCAGTTAAATGAGCGCAGACAGATTTAAAAGTATGTGAGTCAGCTGTTTCCAATAGCATCCAAAAACTTATTTTTTTTTTTTAAAAGAAACAACTGGCAGCTTTAGATAACAAAAATAGAAGGTGTAATTTAAGTAGTTGGAAGAAGACATGTTGATAGCATATACAGAGGATTTATTTGCAACACTCCTGGGTTCAGAATCAAAATGCTTCTGTAGAAAGAGCTTATTGCATTAACTAAACCTATGCCAAAAAAGCAGATTTTAGATAGAGATGTGCCTTGACTTTTAAAGATCTAAGTTCAAGAGTCCTGACATTAAAGATGGACAATCCAAATTTCAGATTAGATGGCAATCAGTTTTTACTTCTAATGCCTCATTCACCTATAACTTCATGAAAAGGGTGTGAACTGTGCTTTGCCACAGGCAGGCTGATAAAGGAAGAGATTCAATATAAATGGCTCTTTCCCTTTAGATGTGTTTAGATAGATTATAATATATTCTCCTTCCTGGAGAATATGGCTGCTAGGACTGGAAGTTGGGACTTTATTAAACCAGTACTTGAAGAACTACGCTAGCTCCTGATACATTTCTGAACACAATGAAAAGCAATACTCCTCCAGGTGCTTTTGCGTGTTGAGTCACAGTAGCCCCCCAATAATTCACACTTCACACATCAATTTTTGTTTAAGGTTTTTGGCATAATTTTTTGGCCACAACTTTATTCAAATACAAAAACGTGAGTGGTTGCTTAGGCATTGGTTATGACTATCTGTCCTTGCCCTCAGGGACAGAGCTGGCCTTCCAGACACCAGCGGAAGCCAGCGTGGGAAACAAGTATTGGGTGAGAAATAAAGCCGGGAACCAGACCATTACTTCTCACCCTCATGTTCCTGTGGGGCTTGCACGGCCCAAGTCCGACTCCGGGGACAAGGACGAAAGAATGGCAAGCCCCTGGATTTCCTTTAACGGAATTCCCATTCGCATCATTTGGAGGGGTAGGCACTTACCCCTCCAAGCACCAATTTAACCAATGCCTAACCGCCAACCTTACAAGTTGTGACGATTTGCTACGTAGTAGGCAAAAACCAAATGGCACCAGCCAATCAGCCAGATGGCAAAATTCCTACTAGGCCCCCGCACCAAGGTGGACGACCCCATGACAGGCAATAGCAAGGTCAAGCGAGCAAAACAAAAAACCACCCTATAAACGGGCGGGAGGGCGGGTGATCTGATGCAAAACGGCCAAGAGGCCGTGCCAAAGTCTGGCCCCTGTATATATAGACTCTGACCCCTCCTCCGAATTGGCAACAGTCAAAACACCCCAGCAACCCAGTTTAACCATTTAAATGGTCGGGATTCAACTAAATTTGCCTAGTCACCGGAGGGTGGCCTGTTCCCAACCGCAACACGTGCTCTCTGCTAGGGAGAACACGCTTTGCCATCTAAGGAGAAGCAAGTGGTTATCCTTGGAGGAACCATTTTTGTAGTGACACTTTGCTTATGGAAATTGCTCCATGGGGATGCGTTCCTGGATCCTACTTTGCTTTATTTGTAGCCCCAAGCAAGGACTTTTATTGTTTGTTTTCCAGCAACTTTGAAAGTATTTTTCTTAATCCTGTCTGAACTGCTGCTTTTAAAATTTTGCTCTGCTATAATGCATTGCATGGATTTTATTGTGAGCTCCACTGGAAGTCATTAAAATGCTCAATGTTTTGGCAGTTTTAGGGTTGCATCCTGAAGAATTCCTCTATTAAGCTGAAAGGCATTAGATATTGATTGCAGAATCACTTTAAGTATTTTGTATTTCAGAGCTTAGGGTACTTTTTTGGTGCTTTTCTGAATGTTCCTGAAGTTTGGTGAGCAGTTTTGGTTCAGCCCTAGTGAAGTCTCAAAGTTCTCAGTCACCGCATTCTTTAGCCTCCTTCTCCTCCTCCTCCTCCTCCTCTTCCTCCTCCTCCTAATCTATTCACACAAATTGATTACTATGAACCCATTTTGCGATTACTTTAGCAGTCTATATTGCTGTTGAGTTGATAAACATACTCGAAGGTCTCTTCACATAAATCTCCTCTGCCTTCATGTTTTTACCTTTATCTTAAATAAAGTTATTCCACAGTAAGACATGTATGCAAGTCTGATTCATTTTAGGAAGCATTATATATGCACAACGGAGCACAGAATTTGCAGTAAACAAAACTACAGATTGCTTTAGAAATAATGTATACATCTATGCATTGAGAGATCTACCTTCTGAGGGAAGGCTGGAATTTCCATTCCTTGAATTACACTGTGTTTGATAGCATACTGAACAGTCTAACAATTGTTTCTGCCAGTCTGTAATTTATTGGTCCTGCTTCTGCAAAAACATGAAGGTATATAGAATAAATCTCCACGTATAACAGATCTTACATTGATTACTTACACTGATGACAAGTCCCACTCGTTCTCCTCTGATGTGTCTAATTTCCATCTAAAAGGAACAAGGACGCAGTTCTGGGATTGTCTCTGAAGAGATAACAGGGGCTTTTTCTCTCCCTTCTAAAAGCAAATAAAAAAAGAAATTGCATTCTTTTCTCGCGGTTCTGTTTTATATTTGCCTTCTGTTTGTATTTCTGACAAAGATGAACAAGTTACCTAGTGCCAAAATGCCACATTTTTCTTAGAACTGCCAAAAGCTTTCAGTTAACATTAGAATACCCGCCCCCCCTTTTAGAAGACCCTGACAATTCCATTTTAAAATCCCAAACGTAAAATAGGTAATGATTTAGGGATCAAAGTGGGAAGCTCTTGGCCAGACCAACGGACCAACTATGGGCAACTACAAACTGTGGGCACTCAAATGCCCCCCCCCCTCTCTCTCTCTCTCTGCCAGATCTTTGAGCAGAAATGAAGGCGACGGGAGAAATTCTAGCACATTTCTGGGAGGGCTTGAAGCCTGCTGATATGCAAGTGTGTGAATTCCTTGCAAACTGTTTTGCAATATGTTCTGGTGGCTGGTGTCTTAATTTTACTTTTAAAATGAGGCTGTGTTTCAGCAGCAGAGCACAGGACAGCTTCCATACATTTGGGAAATAGGGACCTGCCAACTCAATGTAATAAATATGCAATGGGGGCAGCATTCTTTGCCCCACAGTGACGTGTTCACAGAAGGATCTTTACCCTCTCCCTTCAAGTAGGAGCTCCTCACACCCTTGAAAAGATCCTCTCAAGTGTTGAGGAACCCTTGGAGTGCCCTTTCAGTCGCTGCAGGAGGCACAATCAATTGCAGATATGGAAATGAGCACATGAAGTTGCCTGAGAGCAAGTCAGACCATTGAACCACCTAACCTAGTATATTGTACTCCAACTTGTGGGATGTAGTCCATTGGAGCAGTCAAATTCAACATTCCTTGTTTCCCTAGAGTGGACACAGGCAGACAGATGTTACTCCGGCCACTATAACTTCCTGTTCCACTGGTCTGGAGCGTCCTCCCCCTGTATGTGATTTGGGAGTTGGGCATGACCCTGGCTGACTCCATAAAAGAGCCATGTCACACAGCCATCTTTCTCTCTCTTGATGCCATGCTGCTCTCCTGCAGCCATTTTGTTCTCTTGATGCTGTTCTCTTAATGTATTTTGCTGTCTGCTGGCTCTCAGGCAGCAGCACATGGGCTCAATCCCAATATGGGATTAACTCACACTTTGTTATGTAATTACAAGCTAAAGCCTGCCTTCAGGGATCATACTGTGAACTGAATGTGAGTAAACTTGTAACTTTTAAGGAAAGACGTTTGTTGTTGTTTAATCATTTAGTCGTGTCCGACTCTTTGTGACCCCATGGACCAGAGCACGCCAGGCGCTCCTGTCTTCCACTGCCTCCCACAGTTTGGTCAAACTCATGCTGGTGGTGTAGTGGTTAAGAGCAGTAGTCTCGTAATCTGGGGAACCGGGTTCGCGTCTCCGCTCCTCCACATGCAGCTGCTGGGTGACCTTGGGCCAGTTACACTTCTTTGAAGTCTCTCAGCCCCACTCACCTCACAGAGTGTTTGTTGTGGGGGAGGGAGGGAAAGGAGAATGTTAGCCACTTTGAGACTCCTTAAAGGGAGTGAAAGGCGGGATATCAAATCCAAACTCTTCTCTTCTTCTTCTTCGAGAACACTATCCAACCATCTCATCCTCTGTCGTCCCCTTCTCCTTGTGCCCTCCATCTTTCCCAACATCAGGGTCTTTTCCAGGGAGTCTTCTCTTCTCACGAGGTGGCCAAAGTATTGGAGCCTTAGCTTCAGGATCTGTCCTTCCGGTGAGCACTCAGGGCTGATTTCCTTCAGAATGGATAGGTTTGATCTTCTTGCAGTCCATGGGACTCTCAAGAGTCTCCTCCAGTTGTTCTGAGTCCAATGGGACAGAGTGGAGTGTAAATCTAGCAAATAAGCCATTTCCTCTTGTGCACACCCGGGGGGCTCCTTTTTGGCTTTCTCAGTTTAAAGAGCCCTGCTGGGTGCACATATGAGAGCTTTCTGGATTGGGCCCGGCATGCAGAGAGTGAGACTACAGAGACAGAAAACAAAGATGCAATTTCTCCCTTGGCAGCACTGCTTAACTCCAAGACTTGAGGTTGATTGCTTCCTAATAGAACTGTCAGCCACTTAAAGACCTTACTTGATCAACTACCTTGCTTGCAATTGATTAATTAAAATAAATATTACAGTATATATCTCCTCATCAGGGCTATTTTGAGGCTACTTAATCAAAATAAACAATTCCCTTGATTAAATTAAATGGCAATGCCATGGACTCGTTAGCAAATGGACTTAAAATGCACTGCCTGAAATTAGGCTTCACTCCAGGTTTTTCTGAAGCAATGGAATTTCAGCTGTTGGCGGTAGGGCTTTGACACTGTAAAGGGGGGAGAAGGGGAGGCAACTGGCCAGGAGAAGAGTCATATGCAAAGCAGTGAATGTGGGTTTTAGAATTAAATAAAAACAAGATGTACTTATGATAGCTAGTTAATGGTTGCCCTTTCCTTTCTCAGACCAGAAATGGAAGTATCTCTGCTGAGAAGATGGATTTTAAAATGGTGCCAACACATACACACACACACACACACACACACACACACACACATACAAACAAGACAGGACAAAACAAAGAGCTTCTTCAAATGCCACATAATAACATTATGGAGTTCACTGCCGTAAGCTGTGGCAATGACCTTACGCTTAAATGCTTCTTAAACGGGTTAAACAAATCTGTAGGGAATAATTCTATCCATGGCTACTGACCATGATACCTAAGCAAAACCTACAAAGTTCAGAAACTGTGTAGCTCTGAGGACCAGATGCCAGAGGTAAGTAATAGGGAGCAGACATCCCCTTCATCCACTGCTTGTGAACTTCCAGAAACTGTTAGAAACATAAAATTGAATCCAGCAAGGCAGTGCAACTTGCCATAGCTTAATCTGTGGTGTTATAGAGGAAGGCCTCATTGTAAATTGCCTCAACAGCTTCAGTGAAATTCACAGTTTTAGGGCTCACCTTCCTTTTGTGATTGGATATTGTTTTAAACCACTTTTAATATTGTGTTTTAATGTTGTTTACCCACCCTGGGATCTTAGCACGAAGGGCAGGTTAATAATAATAATAATAATAATAATAATAATAATAATAATAGTTATTTCAGGCACATTTATAACATATATACAAAATTAATAGTTCTAAATGCAATGCTCTCAGTCCCTTATAGTTAGCAAACTGTATTCTGTTGTTTGGCTCCAGGGATGCAAGGCTGAAATTCAAAACTTCCTTTTTATGAAAAACTCAGCATTTATTGAGCTGTTTTGTGCTTGCGTGCATGTGCACACACAGATGTCCACGCTCACACATGTGCAAGCCATGCCTTCCAATTCCGTATATCCTGACAGATCTAACTTGGATATTGGGTCACTGTATTTGTAGCACAGTTCTTTGAGAAGAGGATCAAACTGGATTTTGTCTATGTCATAATATGTTCTCTTTCACTCTTTTGCAAGTTCTCTGAATGTTAGAAGGAGTTTGGTGGAGTTTGTTCATCTTGTTATGTCAGTATCTTAACAAAGATTTATACAGGGTATACTGTATTCCTCTAATTCCAGAATTATGCATGGCCACTGAAGGAGTGTTTGTAATGGAAATCTTACTGTATATTTGCAATGCAGAATTGCATGTCCTTTTCTTCGAATGTTTCAAGTAGAAGCACTTTATAATTTGTATGTTTAAGCTTTTATAATAAATATGTATAAATGTATTAGTTCATATGTTCAAAGCTGGCTGCTGAAAGTTGTAAATTTCTAGTGAGATGAATCTACAGCCAGGATTATTAGGATGGGCATTGGTGTTAGCTGTTTATTAAATAGAAATAATCAACAGAGTAAATGTAGGACACAATCCTATACTGATGATTAGCTGGCTGTGGAAGGGATGGCTAACCCGTAGCATGTGGGCTGGGTCCAATCCCTCACAGGGTTTTTCTCCCCAACACAACAGTGTTATGATGGGGAGGAAATTTGTGGTCCTCTAGACACCCCTGGACTACTGTTCTCATTGTCCCAGAACTCTGGTCTGAGGCTTATGTGAAGTGGAGTCTTGCAATATCTGTAGGGCTGGAGATTAGTTACTCCATATGGGATCAAATTGAGAACAGCAAAAAAAGACATTTAGAGGATGTCCAGTTTAATAATATAATGGTGCCAAGTTTTAAAACTGGGAGCATGGGTGTGTGTGCCTGGAAACGACCCACTCACATTTCAGAAACAATTACAAGCCAACACCCCTCTGAATATTTGCTTGGTTCATAAATAAGAATGGTCCATTCTGAGCTGCCCTCCCTTCACCTTCCTTTTCCCCAAACCTTTCATTGTCATAGCAAAGAACTGGGAGTCCTACAACCCTACTGGGTAATTCCTCTTGGTAAGGATTTTGGGCCTCACAAAGGCTGGAGGAGGAGCCCTCTCTCCTGAATCTTGTGGGTCCCCTGCCTGTGTTACTGTGACGTTAACATATGAGAGTGCTGGAGGTGAAATAGTTAAACAGGTTACCCAATCAGAATCCAGGGGGGTGGAGTCAGAGGGACTATAAAACCAGCTCTGGGAGGGGCGAAGGGGGGAGTTCATTGGGAGTTGGGTGGCTGGTTGGAGTGGGAGTGAGTTGGGATAGAGTCTGTGGGTAGGTTGAGTTAGTGTAGAGAAATAAGCTGAGTCAGGAACAGTTAGGAGCTAGGAAGACAAGCAAATATCTGAGAGGTGGTTTAGTGAGTGAGAGCAGGTAGCAGAAGTTCTAGGTCTGGATAGGCACCCTATGATTGTAATGGACCGATACCGTTTATGAAACCACACGCTTGTTAAACTGCAATAAATAAACAAAAGTTTATGTTCCAATTTAACCCTGACTGGACTCAGTATTGTACCAGGTAGGGCCTGGGTGGTGGCAGCGAAAAATAAAGTGGTGGCACAGGGAACAATAGACGGTGAAATGTCTGGGGACCCTGTGTGATCGCCACAGTTACATTCATGCAGATGAAGGTAAATTTGGGGAACAGGGTGGGATCACAAGGCAGGAGAAGAGGGAAGGTTGGGGCCAACAAGAAAGAAGTTGGAATGGCCTGGACCTTTTACAAGATTCAGGGAAAGTCTGAGTTTTTCACAAGTATCCCCCTAAGCAATTCACAAGAATTCTCTGGGAAAGCTTGGAAACAATTCCATTTTGATTCTGAATTGAGATTTCCATGATCAAGCAAATCTGAATTTTCCCCCAAACCTGAACAGATTAGGTTGACCCAGCGCTGCTAATGATCAAGAGATCCAAATTTTCCATATGTTTGCTTCATTCATGCAGATGAAGGGCTTTGATACAGAGACAGACAGCTAGTTAATATTTATGGTGTGTGAGTCTTTTGCTCACGTCAGACTTAAATGCCTGTGAAATATCAAATATTTTCTGCAGAGGGGCTCAGAGAACAAAATTCAGTGTGACTTTTCAAGGTTTCCCATCTCCAGAGGGGGGGGGGGAATAGAAAAAGAGTTTCTTTTTATTCCTTTTCTCTCTTTTTTTGAGCAGAAAACAAATTCAGCTTTTTTCTCCAGCTGTTATTTTCCAGGGGCCATGCTTTCCAATATGAAATAAGGTGGTAGAAATATTATTTAGCGGATAAAGTGATTTGAAAGAGAGATTGAAAGTGTGTCTGATGTGACATTTTCCATGCTGCACTATAAAATTTGCAAGGGAAATAAAGCCAGCCAGCCACTCTTTATACCTTAGGCTCTGCACACACCAAATGACTCCCACCCCCTGCAGGCCCTGATGACAGCTTTTTGCTCACTGTCAAACTGATTCAAAGGGGCGAAAACCACAACTGTTTTGCCCGTTTCCACTGGAGCTTCCTACTGAGAGTCAAAAGGGCTAGGGAGGCTTATGTTTTGAAATACTATTTTTTTATTTCCATTCTATTCTGTTTAGCTAACACAGCTCAGATTACCTGGTCTGCGAAGCCCTTTTAAAATGGACTGGGTTCTCAGATAATAGAGAGCATTACTTGCAAGCAACTCTCATAGATTTCGGTGCTGAATAGGGGGAAGACTAGAAACTGTCCATAAGTTTGTGAAAGCATATACACTTGTTGCTCTGAACTTGTGTATGAGACAGTTTACTTACGTATGAACTCTCCACCATTTTTCCTTAGATCAAGCAGGTAGAAATGGAGGCTACTACTGGATTATATAGGCTAAACAGGTTATTTTCTTGCAGACTTCTTCTAAACCTTTAGAGCTGCAAAATAAAGCCCAGGATCTCACGATATACACTTGGAGGCCTCCACAAGCATATGCAGGCAGGCCTCCCGTCAGCTAAAGAAACCAAATTTTGAGTAACCTCAAAAGCGATATGTAAGCACTGAGCAGAGTGGGCTAATGAAAAATGGTGAGCCTGGGATTCAAGGCTTTAATTGCTTTGCCCATGGAATCAGGATGGGGGGAAGTATCTGCCAGACTCATCTTGCAAAGCAAACTCACACAATTCAGTCCCAGCAAATTATAACTTGAGTGTACTTAAGAATCTGCAGTCTAGTGGATTCCACATTTCTGCAGTAATCCATTAAAGAAATTCCCATGGAAATTATTCATAATTTTGGTGCAAATTTATCATAAAGATATGCAGTTTTAACTGATGTACAGTGGTACCTCGGGTTACGAACTTAATTTGTTCTGGAGGTCCGTTCTTAACCTGAAACTGTTATTAACCTGAGGTAGCACTTTAGCTATTAACCTGAGGTAGCACTTTATTAACCTGAGGTAGCACTTTAGCACTTTAGATGCGGGTGGCGCTGTGGGTAAAGCCTCAGCACCTAGGACTTGCCGATCCCATGGTCGGCGGTTCGAATCCCCGCGGCGGGGTGCGCTCCTGTTGCTCGGTCCCAGCGCCTGCCAACCTAGCAGTTCGAAAGCACCCCCGGGTGCAAGTAGATAAATAGGGACCGCTTACTAGCGGGAAGGTAAACGGCGTTTCCGTGTGCTGCGCTGGCTCGCCAGAGCAGCTTCGTCACGCTGGCCACGTGACCCGAAAGTGTCTGCGGACAGCGCTGGCTCCCGGCCTCTAGAGTGAGATGAGCGCACAACCCTAGAGTCTGTCAAGACTGGCCCGTACGGGCAGGGGTACCTTTACCTTTACCTTTAGCACTTTAGCTAATGGGGTCTCCCGCTTATGCGGAGCATGATTTCTGTTCTCATCCTGAAGCCAAGTTCTTGACCCAAGGTACTATTTCTGGGTTAGCGGAGTCTGTAACATGAAGCGTCTGTAACCAAATCTTGGTGGGGGGGATGTATAATAGAGGTGGCAACCATTTTGCACAGGGGTTCTGTTCCTGACCCCTGCATGCATTGGCAGACTGTGCATAAAACCACCCTGCCCCATTACACCCTGGTTAGCCCCTATCCAGGGGACAGCAAACTTTTTCAGCAGGGGGCCGGTCCACTGTCCCTCAGACCTTGTGTAAGAGAGTCTGTGTACTGGTCCAGTAAACGCTTCCGCTGCGCTACCAGCAACAGCTCTCTTTGCAGAGCATTAATTAAGTCCAGTGCAGAGATTCTTGTTGGAGTACAAGCTTCAAAGTCTCAGCAGCAAAGCAATAACGACACAGGGAAGCCTGTCTTTCCAAAGACAGGTTTATTGCAGAAAGATAACAGAAACACCTCCGGAGCTTTCAGACATTTTTGCTTCACGCCCCCACAGGCAGAGAAAACAAACACTCTTTATATACTGAGCAACTTAACAACTTAACGAGCTTGACTACTTAAAGCCACATGACATTGCTAACTTGCCAGCGTCTTAGGTTTCACACCCTAACATTGTGGGGGGCTGGACTATATTTTGGGGAAAAAAACAAACAAAAACGAATTCCTATGCCCCACAAATAACCCAGAGGTGCATTTTAAATAAAAGGACACATTCTACTCATGTAAAAACACGCTGATTCCTGGACCGTCCGCAGGCCAGATTTAGAAGGCGATTGGGCCGGATCCGGCCCCCGGGCCTTAGTTTGCCTACCCATGCCCTAATCTGTCCTCTTCCATGTTGATCACTGTGCATCAATTGTCACTGCCTGTATAATGCATTTTGTATGCTATTTTCACTAATTTATCAATTTTTATGCCCATTTCCCCCTGCATTTGTATATTTGCAAATACTGGTTGGTTGGAAGACTGCATCATAAAATTTAGATAACTGTGAATTTCAAAAAGATGTCTGTGTTTCTCACATTGCTTCAAAAAACATGGATTTGATAGATTTGGCTTTAAATTCGAACTGAAATTAATTCTCCCTCCTCGTCTCCTTGTGGTATTTTTATGCTGTGAACCACCCTAAGATCTATGGATGAAGGGCGGTGTACAAATTTAATTAACGACAACAATAATGTAAATATGCCACCTATATCCTCCCTGATATCTGATATACAAACAGTGCTTTTTCTGGGGGGTACTCAACGGTATGCAGTACTGGCACCTGTCCCCCCCGCCCCAGGTTAAAATTGTGGCACTTTCTGTAACAACTTCATGGTGAGTACCAACACTTTTTTTCTTTTTAAAAAGCACTATATACAAGGTATATATGGTAGGTGTTTATGTTAATGTTATGACCCATTATTTCCATTGGCTTCTACCGCATCTAGATACTAAACTAAAATATAAATTTAGTGCTATGTATTTCTTGAAAGATGCCATTTACACGAACTGTCATAGCTCCTTCCTTTATTTGCATCTCCACAGTGCATTAATGATTGATCTTAACAGATATAGTTGGGGCTTGGGACCCCACAAAATTTATGCTTTGCTTTATTTTTAGCCTTGTCATCACTGCAAGCATGAATGCAGAACTCTTCCAAACAGTAAATACTGAATATTGCACCTTCAACTATTATATCCCCCCTGATTCTATAAAAGCATTGAAACAGTTTTGATTCTGATGCACTCAGTAAGTAAACAACTGCAATTACTCAGAACCATTTTGAATTTAGCAACGAAAATATATTTTCAGCTTCTGAACACTGGAGCAAAGCAGTACAAGAAGTCACCTGTGATAGGAGGTTACTAGATAACCTCCAGTATAAGTTGCTGGGTGTATACATGTCCCACACAAATCTGGAGTGGAGTCCCTAAGGCAGTTGGATCGCTCCTTGTACACCTCCTTATGGCAACTGCTACAGCCAAGCTGGTGCCAAATGTGTTGCTCTGTTTTGCTTTGGAACACATCAGCAAGGCTGAAAGTGGGAGTCTTGTCATCTGGGCAACTCAAGACCTCCATACACACTGCCCAGGCTTGCACCCCAGAGGTCACTTTTGCTGATGCAGCAAAAACAATGCTGGAGGCAGCCATTACGAGATACAGCCTCTGCAGCCACAGCAGGCGCTGTGATGCTTCAGTGGTTTGACTTCACCCCTGGAGGCGCACTCCATTGTATCTCGAGACAGACAGCTAATGCTGACCACTAAGTTTCATTCAATCCTCGGTCTGGTGTTTCAGAAAGGAGCCCAGAGCCTGCCTGATTTGGGTTGAGGTCTAAGGAAGAACCTGAGCCTCTTGACTATCCTCCTTTCACTCCTCTATTAAGACTACAGTGCAGCTGATTTGCATTTGGTCTTCAGGAAGCTGCATGCATGCAGTTGGAGGTTTGATTCAACTCTGCTGCCTCTTGCAAACTAGCTACGCCTCCCCTAACAGACCAGGGCCTTAGGCTGCGCTTAAACTAACTGTTAGGTTCCATGCTGCTGTTAATTCACATCATGGAGATCTTAGACTTTTGTGTTGCATTACATTACAGGAAAAGCATGAGAAAGTTTTGAAGTTATATATGTTATGTGGAGACCTCCTCCACTCCTTCTTTGTTACTTATTATTGTGTTTGGGGTATCTTGCACTTTAGTTTCTCCTGCTCTGACCTATTACTTATTTTTCTTATCACTTTGTCAGTGCTGCCACCATGTATCTCAGTACCATTTATTTTCTTTCTCTGCATAGTAAGTGTATAAGTGTTGAACAAAATAACACAGAGACCCAACATACAGTAAAAAAAGTGATTATATATTCATAGAAACCGATGGTAATGTTTATATGCAGGATTACTTAGTAAAGCAGGTGTTTAGCTTTCTTACAGTTGCATTAAATAAGACTGTTTGCAATATAGGGTTGTTGTTGTTTAGTCGCTTAGTCGTGTCCAACTCTTTGTGACCCCATGGACCAGAGCACACCAGGCACTCCTGTCTTCCACTGCCTCCTGCAGTTTGGTCAAACTCATGCTGGTAGCTTCAAGAACACTGTCCCACCATCTCGTCCTCTGTCGTCCCCTTCTCCTTGTGCCCTCCATCTTTCCCAACATCAGGGTCTTTTCCAGGGAGTCTTCTCTTCTCATGAGGTGGCCAAAGTATAGGGTTACTTTCATCTTAAAATGAAATAGCAAATGCAATTCAATATTCCTTTCCCTTTGAGATAGTTATTTGAGTGTCTGTTTCTCCCCCTATTCAAAAACTAAATCCCTCACATCACACTTTCCCAGTTAACATGATCAACTCTGCACCAAGGACTATACTTCCAGTCTTCAATCAGCTCTATGACCTCTTCTCTCTAGAGTCTCATGATACTCACAGGACTTATGCTGCAGTGGTTCAGCAACCACTGTTGCTTCAGCAATCCCACAGACTCTTGGCTGAAGAGCTCTCCTGAAGGCTACCTCTTGAGTCATGCACTCTTTCCTTCAGACCTTCTTCCTCAGCTCTAGCCAGTGACCACAGCTCTTGCCTCTTCCCAGACTTGTCAAGCCTCTCTTTGTGACTTGATGTCCACTGCATGACTCCAACTTCCACTGTTTCTACATACCAGACACCCTGGTCTCAGTCTCTGGCCAGAGCCTAGACAATTATTCTCAGCATAAAGATGTTGGAATTTTGGAATCCAAAACCAACGTTTGGGGCAAGTACTCTTTGGGGAGAGAACCCCAGCAGAGATTTAACCTTGCAAAACATACAGCAAAGAAATACATGGAAATATAAGCTGCATAACTTTTAAAATGTGCCCTTTCAGTGAGTCCCAAAATGTCCCTTTTTCAAAGCTCCTTTTTTTTTTTTTTTTGGTACCTTCTAAGCTACCCCACTTCCCCATAATAAAGATAGACCACATGTTTGGTAAGTCACAAAATGGTTTACTTACAAAACACTTTAAAGGTAAGATTCCTGTGCTTTTCCATACAGCAGTCAGAAAAGATGCACAGGCAGTCAAAAGGGTTGCTTAGTTACAAAAGATTATAAACTACTGGTAGAGAAATATGCTAGTTTCAGATTCCATTCTGGAAACAAAAGAGGCTTGGTAAAGCCATGAGGTTGGATGAAGCAGCTCAGAGCTCTTTACATCCTGAAATCCACATGGAGAGAGAGAGATAACAAGGGCTTGGTGATCTATTTCTACTCATGGTGGGAAGTGATGACAATAGGCTAAGGCTGGCAGGGCAGCTTTCCTCTATGGTTTAACCCCTGATTAGATGCAAACATGCTAGGGTTATAAGAGACTAGGTAGAGGTAAAGGGACCCCTGACCATTAGCTCCAGTCGTCGCCGACTCTGGGGTTGCGGCACTCATCTTGCTTTATTGGCTGAGGGAGCTGGCTTACAGCTTCCAGGCCATGTGGCCAGCATGACTAAGCCTCTTCTGGCGAACCAGAGCAGCGCACGGAAACGCCGTTTACCTTCCCGCCGGAGCGGTACCTATTTATCTACTTGCACTTTGACGTGCTTTCGAACTGCTAGGTTGGCAGGAGCAGGGAGTGAGCAATGGGAGCTCACCCCGTCGCGGGGATTCGAGCCGCTGACCTTCTGATTGGCAAGTCCTAGCCTCTGTGGTTTAACCCACAGCGCCACCCGTGCCCTTCTCAGCCAATCATTTCAATTTTGGGTAGAAATCTGTCCCCTCATTGGCCTATAACTATAATCTGTTAGGAAGACATAGACTGACCAGTTAGAATTTACTAGTTTCTGATGTCTTGGCTCATCTCTATAGAAACAGAAACCTCACTCTCAGAATGATCCCTGATCCACTGTAAAGAACAACAGCTGAAATGTCGCTCAGCCCCCCATGGATACACTATAGCTCCACAGCAGAACTCATGACATTTATCCTCTTTATATTCAACTATGCATAAATCCCTTTATACATTTTTAAAATAAAAACTATACCTCAGAAACTAGATGATTCCTTCACATCTTCAAATAAAGTTTGCCCTGGGGGAGGGGGCCAGGAATACCATGTTTAAAAAACAACAACTTTTGGACATACATATTCCAAGGAAAAAAATATTTCCATAAAGCAACTTTGCAAACCACAGCATTGTGCAATTTGGACAGAATAAAAACTGAGGTGATCTTTATCACTTTGCGAAGCAACCCTTTTTGTCCTGTCGCTCTGAATTCAAATGGGAGGTGGGCTGATACTTTCCATATGAAGGTAAGCGTGTAGCCGTTTTACATTGATGATGATTTGTGATGACAGCAGAGCAGATTGCTTGATGATAGGTTTGTCTCCTCTATTCTGTGCTCCGCTAGTCTTGTTTTACTCTGTTTCCTCTTTTGATCTTTATATTACCTTTGAGAAACACTTATTTAAGGAACAACATTTCTGCTTTTATTCTTCCAACTGCGATGACAAGACCAATTCCTCATTACCCAGGGCCCAACAACACATTATGTTAAACACGAGGTGACATTCATATGTCTTGATTGTTGTTGTGTTATTGTGGGAAGGGGGGGTTCATGTTAATACCAGGCATGTGAATACTGTGAATCTGAATGTCTCAAAATCAACTATCAAAAGACCAAGATACTCGCTTTTGGGGATAAACCAAAGCTTAGAAGCTGGGAACTCCAAGGCCATAAATTAGAACAAGTCACAAACTACAAGTATCTAGGAATGGTGGTACAGGCCTCAGGAACCAACAAACTACACATAAACTCCATCGGGAGTTCAGCGGAAAAAACGGCAAATTGTATTCTTAAATTCTTCAGAGCACAAGGGGGCTTCTTCGTCCCCGCAGCTCTAAAATTATACAAGGCCAAAACTTTGACACAACTCCTGTATGGTTCCTTTTTGGATCCGCCTTCCTCTGCTTTCTCCCCCCTTGAGAGAGTTCAATCTAGACTTCTTAGAGCTCTCAAAAGCATGGGTGAGATTGGAAATGGGGATGATGAGAGTGGAGGCTAGCATTTGCTTAACATCAATCTACCAGGCATGTGGGGCGGGTAGGATTGGGGTGAGTTCGGCATTTTGCTGGAATTGGACAATCACCCCAGAGGCAACTATGAAGTGAGCTAAGAACAGTCCCCAAGCTATTCAGGTTGCCCATTCCAGGGGCTCAAATCAACTACAGTGGTACCTCTGGTTACGAACGCTTCTGGTTATGAACACTTCAGGTTACAAGCTCCACTAACCTAGAAGTAGCTGCTTCTGGTTGCGAACTTTGCCCCAGGATGCCAACGGAAATTGCGCACCAGAGGCACACGCGCAGCAGGACGCCCCATTAGCCAATGCCCACCTCAGGATAAGAATGGTTTCAGATTAAGAATGGACCTCCGAAACGAATTAAGTTCGCAACCAGAGGTACCACTGTATTGTGTTGTCATTCCAAACTCAGTTCCCAGTATTGTATGAACAAGACTTTTAGCTGCCTGAAGCAAAGGACATGATGGCAGTTCTCTGTTCCATGAATAGAACCCAAGTGGACTGGCAACAGACTCTTTTGAATAGAGACAGCATTTCCCTGAAACATTAGCAGAATGTGAGCAGCAGCACATTCAGTTGCAGATATTATTGAGTTAGCTTTCCTGATTATGTATGTATTTAATTTAATTTCTGAAGATCACAGGGTGGTTTACAATATAAAAATGCAAAAAATACGTAACATGGTAACACACACACACACACACACACACACACACTCACACTATAACACCAGCACTTTTATCCTGGTTTCAATTTTTATTTACACTTTGTTACTTCTGGCATTATGTGGCTTTTTGATCAATATTCTACCACCATGTAACACGAAGTATTATAAGACAGGTCAGAATGGTATGTCTGAATGCCACCTGACATTTCAACACGGGAAATTTCAGTGCAAAACTCCTGAGATTTTCTGGGTTTGCAAAAGGAGTTTTCCTGCGAAAGCACAGAAATGAGCAGTAAACCTTTGCTAGTTTTCCAGGTGTCATTTACATTGTGTGAAGGATTGCATACAGTGTGGAAATTATCGAGTAAGAAAACATCAGGGAAATGTAATAAAGTGATGTCTGAATGCAGTCATGGTGAGTCAGGCAGCTAGCTCAGGACAGCAACAAACAGGAATCAGTGCCACTGGAGTTCTAGGATAATAATGTAGATTCTGCTTACAGCTAAGTTTGCTAGGTCTTCTGAGGATGAGATCCTGAGACGCGGTGGTGGTGCTGGAGCCTGGTAGCCAAAGATTTACTGCAATGCAGTCTTTGCAGGAGCTGACTTTGAAGATTTATAAGAATTTCAGTTGGTACAAAACAGAGATACTATTAAATGGGACTGGCTGAGGGAACATATCTCCACCAGTAAGCTACACGTGCTGCTGGTCTATTTCTGGGCACAAGTCAAAATGCTGGTGGTTTTGTTTAACCCTATGCTTGTAGTCATTTGTAGAAAATACAGCAAGGTATTCCACAATGCCTGCTTCTCTCTAATTCTCTATTCTCCCCCCTTCTCTTTCTCTGCTCCTAATCTTAACTCTTTTTTCATGTTGCAGTGGGTTCTTATAATAAATAATAATAAATTTTTATTTATACCCCACCCTTCCCGGTTCAGAAAACCGGGCTCAAGGCGGCTAACAACAAATTTAAAACACTTAATTGTGATACAACAACAAAAAAACAGCATAAAATACAGTTTAAAAGCGTGAATAACAATCAATTCAAAGTTCAAAAATCAATTTAGGGGGAAATTTATCCAATAAACATTAGATGATCAGAAGGGTGGTGGGAATGGGTGATTGGCTGATAGGTGTGGTAAACCTTTTTGATGACTGTTAATGATTGCAGTTGGTCTTACCAACTGGACTATGGCAGACCAACACGGCTGCCTACCTGTAACTACAACTATGTTGGATTCTTATCTCATTATATATGATAAAGCTACTTTTAGCCATCTCACCCCTTGCTTTTTTCTGTAAGACCAATTGCAGTTGTTAACAGTCATCAACAGATTAACCACACCTATCAGCCAATCACCCATTCCCACCACTCTTCTGAGTAATACCCCTCTCCACCCTCTCGCTATATATAAGGGTCTGGTGACTTCTGTTTCAGTGTATCTGAAGAAGTGTGCATGCACACGAAAGCTCATACCAATAACTAACTTAGTTGGTCTCTAAGGTGCTACTGGAAGGAATTTGTTTATTTATTTAATTTATTTTGTTTGTTTTGTTTTGTTTTAATCATAACACCATTAAGCCTTCTGGCAATCATAAATGGATGATTACATGACCTTTTTGAAACCAGCAGTTGAACAGTGTAGGGTGCCTGGGGGAAGAAAAAAAGGCATTTTCTTGGTGCTGAAACAATAGTAGTCTTGGTGCTTGGAGGATGAGAGTGTGGAGAAAATCCCAGAAATGGGGTGCTGCAACTCTGAAAGTTGCCTTCCCAGCTATCTCTTGCCTCACTTTAGGTTCTAAGATTGGACTTACTCAGAAATGAAAGGTAGCATTAAGGAAAGGTGATGATGTTCCTTCTCACTAAGTTCTTATTGTTGGGAAAACGCCCTGAGGGTGCCTGCAAGCCTCCGAAACTCTGAGCATCCTCCGGTACGTACAGCTCTCCAAAAGGCATCTCCCTTCTCTTCCAGTGTGCTTCTAGCAACATATACCACCTGGTATATGCACACTAAACTTCTGGCAGAACACAGCAAGAAGCATGAGACATTGGAGAGCTAATCTACTATTTATTCACACACTAAAAAGGTAAAGGGACCCCTGACGATTAGGTCCAGTTGTGGCCGACTCTGGGGTTGCGGCACTCATCTCGCTTTATTGGCCGAGGGAGCCGGCGTACAGCTTCTGGGTCATGTGGCCAGCAGGACTAAGCCACTTCTGGCGAACCAGAGCAGTGCACGGAAATGCTGTTTACCTTCCCGCCAGAGCGGTACCTAAGTATTTATCTACTTGCACTTTGATGTGCTTTCGAATTGCTAGGTTGGCAGGAGCAGGGACTTAGCAAAAGGAGCTAACCCCGTCACGAGGATTCGAACCGCCGACCTTCTGATCAGCAAGTCCTAGGCTCTATGGTTTAACCCCCACAGCACTACCCATGTCCCATATTCACAAACTATGTACAGACAAAAGCATAATGGCGTCCATTCTCTCCAGCTCCAAGAGAACAAACAGAAAGAAAGAAAAGCGAAAGTACAGTGTAATAGTACCCACAGTGGAAGAGATAAGACCGTCTTCCTTTCCCAGACTCATCCCAGACAGGCATGTGATTTACAACAATCTCATCTGCAGCATCGGAGGAGTGAAATTGCTAACCCTTATATCATGTGAAAAAGTGGGTTTTTAGAACACTTAAAAATGCAAACTGGCAGATTCAGACTACAGGAAGGACTCAGTAGACTAACATTTGTTGGGACAAATTTGTTGGGACAAATGACAGTAGACTAACATTTGTTGGGACTTGGCGTGTGTTTTATATGGGGGATTTTTGGCTGGACCAGCCTCAGCCTACAATATTAGCAATGAAACGTAACTTCATGACAGTCATAAGCAACTGCACCTAAGTCACTCCAACTTCCCCTAGTCAATCTATAATATGGGGATGCTGATCATTTTGGATTTCTCCACTGATTTCAGCGGATAGCACCCACTTCCACCCTGAGAGGAAAACATGTGTATGTGTGTAGATGAAGGGTACCCTGCCCGTACAGGCCAGTCATGTCCGACTCTAGGGTTGTGCGCCCATCTCACTTAAGAGGCTGGGGGCCAGCACTGTCCGGAGACACTTCCGGGTCACGTGGCCAGTGTGACGAAGCTGCTCTGGCGAGCCAGAGCCGCACACGGAAACGCCGTTTACCTTCCCGCTATAAAGCGGTACCTATTTATCTACTTGCACTTAAGAGTGCTTTCGAACTGCTAGGTGGGCAGGAGCTGGGACCAAACGACGGGAGCTCACCCCGCTGCAGGGATTCGAACCGCCGACCATGCGATCGGCAAGCCCTAGGGGCTGAGGTTTTACCCACAGCGCCACCCGTGTCCCTCATGTAGATGAAAGGGGGTAGCTAAAGAAACTAAAGAGCCAGAAGCCTGTATGAATCTAGATATTGTGGGAAACTGGGGTGATCTGGAGGAAGATAAGGCTTGCTGGGTCAGCTGCCTGGGATATCCCAGTCCACACAAAACCTTTGGCTACGTGACGTAGCAGTGGAAAAGAGAAACAAACACAAGGCAATGTAAATGAATAGTCAACAACATTGCTCAAATACTGAAAAAAACCATCAGAACAGGTGGATCCCCCCACCCCCGTTGAAAATCACAAAAATATCTGAGCAATTTTAACTCAATCCTGCAAAAGAGACAGCGCCAGTGTGTCTAATGACTGCTTTTTAGCCCTTGAAATGTTCCCCCTTCTGTCATTTCATTGTCACAGTGGGAATTGTTTAGCATATGTTCAACTTTTTCATTCTAATAAACTGCATAATAATAGAAAATGCAGAGTTAACGCAAGTACTGTACTGGATGTATAGGAGATGAAAACATTCACTCGATCACGCTAGGAGATAATAAGACAAGCTGACAGGCTGCATTTGACATTCAAATTCCTCTTTTACAAAAAAAAAGTTCTTTGTCTATGGGTTTATACAAATTAAAGCATCTAAGCAATTAAATACTTCAAATATTAATTCTAATCAATTTCAAGTCTCATAAGTTTTCTGTTTTTTTGCTGCGCTGAATGTATAATTGATCCATTGCTGCAATTTTAATGATATTGTTTCCAGTGCTCAGTAACAGGGGGTGGAACAGGGGGGCTCAGACCTCTGACTTTTAGTGTGGGTCTGCAAAGCTACTGTTTCGGGAAGGTTGGTGGGGGCTATGATTTCATTAAAATTAGGGATAATTGTGGGGAGGTGCTTTTTGATTCCACTGAGTACCAAAATTGTCTTGCATAATTTCAGCAGTGGTTGCCCCCACCCCAACAGCTATGTTTATTTACTGCTTGTATATCCCACCTTTTCTTTAAAGAGTTCAGACTTGAGCACAATGTTCTCCCCCTCCTCATTTATTCCCCACAACTACCTTGTGAGGTAGGTTACGCTGAGATGGCCACGGTTATCTAGTGAGCTTCATAGCTGGGGGGGGGGGGTTAGTCCATTCTAACCACTACTTTATGCTGTCTGTCTCTTGTGGGCTGCAGTCATCCATCTTATGCATAAGGTAAAGGTAAAGGGACCCCTGACCATTAGGTCCAGTCATGGCCGACTCTGGGGTTGCGGCACTCATCTCACTTTATTGGCCGAGGAAGCCGGTGTACAGCTTCCGGGTCATGTGGCCAGCATGACTAAGCCACTTCTGGCGAACCAGAGCAGTGCACAGAAATGCCGTTTACCTTCCCGCCGGAGCGGTACCTATTTATCTATTTGCACTTTGACATGCTTTCGAACTGCTAGGTTGGCAGGAGCAGGGACCAAGCAATGGGAGCTCACCCCATTGCGGGGATTCGAACCACCGACCTTCTGATCGGCAAGTCCTAGGCTCTGTGGTTTAACCCACAGCGCCACCCGCATCCCATTATCTTATGCATACAGAGGCATAAAAAGTAATTTCCTAGTATAACCATTTCCCTGTTGCCTTTGTGAGCCTGTCAATTCTGAGCACATCACAACTCATTCACACCAATGAGGTCCTTCTATGCCCACCTTAGCACCTGTGCTTCTCCAGAACTGGCACACAGACCTTTCCCAGCAGAAGCAAGAACAGAGATAACATGGAAGTGAGAGTACAGGGATAAAGTATGTTTGAAAGTGAGGGCTGCTGGAAAATACCCTGTGCAAGTAGATAAATAGGTACTGCTCTGGCGGGAAGGTAAACAGTGTTTCCGTGCACTGCTCTGGTTCGCCAGAAGCGGCTTAGTCATGCTGGCCACATGACCTGGAAGCTGTACGCCGGCTCCCTCGGCCAGTAAAGCGAGATGAGCATCGCAACCCCAGAGTTGGCCACGACTGGACCTAATCATCAGGGGTCCCTTTACCTCTTTTTATACATCACTCTGGGCCACCCAACCCAACCTGCACTGATTTGTGACTATCTGTACCCAACTCATTCAAGGCCCTTTGAATATGCCTAATTTGGTTTGGAAGCTGGGACTTAGCCAAATCTGCTGCATAGCCCTAGCTGCTATATGAACTGGTGGAATCTATATCTAAATTCTTCTGAGGGGAAAATGTTTTCCAGGGAAGCCATAAAAGACAAAAAATTACAAAGCTATTTGAGTAGTTTCTCTAAGGTTTTATTCTGCTATTAATGTAGAGTAATGGCTTCTGAAATGACGCCAAAAGTACAGTTTCTTTTGAACTCATATTTTCTCAAGAAAGAAAGACAAGACTAACACTCTGAATTAGTTAATGGCTTTGCAAATAGCACCCAAAGTGTCAGCAAGTCTCTATGTACTTTAAGACACAATTCCAAATGTACATTTTGCAAGAAGAGAGTGGTTTAAGATGTGATCTGTCAGTCTGAAACCCAAGCTCTGATTCAGAGTTAAAATTGACGGTGTTTTCATGAGCAACATATTCTTGGTTCTGGGCAACTCAGTTTCTAATGAAATCAAGATCAGGGCTCAGCTCGGATACTTGTTCTTTTAGAAAAGTAGATGACAGCCCCGTCTTCACCATCAGCTTGCTTGTAATAGTTGCTCCACATGGAATCCACCTTCATGACCCATGTGCAGGAAGGCTTAGTTTGGAGCATTCCATGAGATCACAACACTTCAATCAATGGTTGGG
The DNA here is from genome assembly GCA_034642415.1 of Podarcis siculus. NCBI lineage: Eukaryota > Metazoa > Chordata > Lepidosauria > Squamata > Lacertidae > Podarcis > Podarcis siculus. The sequence continues at coordinate 1,511,985 of JAXCMG010000073.1, read as the reverse complement.
GTGGGCCGCCTTCCCATTAGTGTAACTTGTTTTCAAAGCCATATTGCTTGTGTCTAAAAATTAAAGGCTTTTACAGTGGTAACCAGGTTACATACGCTTCAAGTTACATACGCTTCAGGTTACAGACTCCGCTAACCCAGAAATAGTACCTCGGGTTAAGAACTTTGCTTCAGGATGAGAACAGAAATTGTGCTCTGGCGGCGTGGCGGCAGCAGGAGGCCCCATTAGCTAAAGTGGTGCTTCAGGTTAAGAACAGTTTCGGGTTAAGAACGGACCTCCGGAATGAATTAAGTACTTAACCTGAGGTACCACTGTCTAGGGAATAAGGGACTTGGGTGGTGCTGTGGTTTAAACCACTGTGCCACTTGGGCTTGCCGATTGGAATGTCGGCGGATCGAATCCCCACAACAGGGTGAGCTCCCGATGTTCGGTCCCAGCTCCTGCCAACCTAGCAGTTCAAAAGCACCTCAAATTGCAAGTAGATAAATAGGTACCACTCCGGCGGGAAGGTAAACGGTGTTTCCGTGCGCTGCTCTGGTTCGCCAGAAGCGGCTTAGTCATGCTGACCACATGACCCGGAAAAACTGTCTGCGGACAAACATTGGCTCCCTTTGCCAGTAAAGCAAGATGAGCGCCGCAACCCGTTTGCGACTGGACTTAACTGTCAGGGGTCCTTTACCTTTACCCTTACCTTTATGGGGAATAAAGAGCATTAGCTCATCCATTCGGGCCTGTTTGGTGCCAGAAGGGATGGAGATACCTTTTCCCATGCCATGTCAGTTTTGCATGTTCTTTAATGGTTCGTTACCTTTCCTTTGTTTCCTTAATGGCTCATCTCCCAGGCGATCATCTCACAAGGAAGCTGGTCTGACTTATATTTTAACCCTTGCATGATCCAGGGGTTCAGGAGTCTCAAATAAATTCTAACACATACTAGGTCCAGGAATTTAGAAGTGTCTAGCACCCACAAACTCATAGCAGTTCTTTTTTAAAAAATAAATTGACTAGAAAATTATCCATCTATCTTAGATGGCAAGAAGAAAGTGAAGAAGCCCCTTTAGTCACGCATGGTCATGCCATTTTCTTGTTGGCTCCTGCTCCACCTGATACTTAACATGTGCTGTGTACTAGTTTCACATGCTGTATGCATTTGAACAGGGCTGGATTTAGGTTTGATGAGTCCCTAAGCTACTGAAGGTAATGGGGCCCTTTATATGTCCAGCTGCCCTTTGTCAACAACAAATTGTCACTGTTTTTTGTGTTGAATATATGCTATATGGTAATTTATGGAACTAATAGGTATCTAAAGCCATTTGCACATGCAGAATGTAGGCACCCTATATATAGAAATGAGCAAACCAGTTGAGATTTTAGGGAGCAGGCTAGCAGGCGGGGCCCATTACTCACATCATAGGATCCTACACAACACAAAACACTGTTGCTGTATGTAGGTTTTATTTTATTTGTTTTCTATCTTATATTTTGGAAATGTACATCCAGGTTTTTTTTCCCCTTTAATTTTTTTGGGGCCCCCCAAGAGAGTGGGGCCCTAAGCTATAGCTTGTTTAGCTTATACGTAAATCCAGTACAATTTTTGAAGCATGCACAACTAGACTTGCATTTTTTTTGATCCATTTTGACAGAACTCGAGGTGGTCATTTGCAGATAGATGCCAAAAATCCATTTGCCCCACATAGACGAAAGTTATTATGTCATGATTTGATAGTTCAGCAGGTTCACCAAATAATAATTCTACCACATGTCAGCACATCTAACACAGCACATCACTTTCACATAGTAGCTTCAGTGGCCTCATTGAGATGTTATGCAGCTGCTTGTCATTTGCTGCATAAATGTTTCGACGGGGTAAATTAATAATGCTAGAGTGCCCATACATGAGCTTTGAGTCAAAATCTGAATTGTGTGACCTGATACAGTGAAGCACCCTATTTTCCTATGGCTCACTCATGACTAGTGCAATTTATTATTTATATAGTAGTATATATGTATACAGTGCTTTACAAAGTGCAGGTCTGGCAGGTCCCTTCCCCAGGAAGTGTACATTCTGAAATAAATAGTAGTGGAAATGTAAACAACTATTTTAAGACATTAATGCTGTCAAAACTAGCACCCCTTAAATAAATATTATTCTCCCCCCCCCCCAATCCCCTGCATCTTCTTATCCCACCATCATGGGGGACAAAATCTCCTCACAGGTAGGACCTGCACTCAGCCCTTTATCGGGTCTTCATTATTTCTTCTACCCAACACAGCCATATTTGATTAGGTTAATGTGCTAAGAGAAATGGCATGAAAACAAAATCCCCATATTTTAATGCAGAGGTTGGTATTTGCAGGGATTCATCTCTGTAGGAAAGAAAAGAGTAGCAAAATATAGATCATACATGCATGTTAAAGATCTGGTGTGAAAGACATTACATGATTAACTTATTTCTGTGTGAACTGAGCCACTGTAGATCAACTTCCACATATGTTCTTGACCCAGTAGAGGCAAAACACTTTTTTTTCTTCTTTTTTAAAATTGATTTTATTATATGCAATGCACACACAACATTACAACTACAATCATTCAAATACCGACAATACAAAAATACAAACATAAATGTTACACCTACTTGACCTCCCTCCACCAGTGTTCGTCAGTGTTCTTATGTTTATTATATTCTTATTTATATTGCAATTTGTAACTCTCATCTTTAATATTGTTATTTAACTAGTATTTTGTTTTCTGAATCAACTTTACAGACTTAATCTAGACATATCAGCATGTTGTCTTTAGAACAGTGTTTGCTCATATATTCTTCAAACCACTGAGGCAAAAAACTTTCTGAGGGAGTCGATTTCACACACTCATTCTCCAGTCATTAGACGTAGAGAAATCAGCTGATACATCGGCATGTGCTGACCTGGTTATGTCCTCCTTTTCCTGTTCTTTTCAGACATCCATAAATACAAAGGGAAACCTGGGATTTTTTTGCATCTGACTCATCGTTACCTCAGTCAGTGTGTGGTGTAGTGGTTATGAATATCCAGCTAGGACCTGGGAGAGGGCTGTTGCAAGGATAAAATGGAGGGGGAGGAGAACCACGCCAACGTGAGCTCCTTTGGAGAAAGGAGAGGTATAAAGTTCAGTTCAGTTAAAAAATTTATTGCACTAGCCATAGGCCATGGCATCATTCAGAAGGAGAGCAAAAGGAAAGACAACAATAACTATAAAAATAGTCAGGCACCACACCAATGATAACAGCAACAACAATAATAAATTTATTATTTATACCCCACCCATCTGGCTGGGCTTCCCCAGCCACTCTGGGCAGCTTCCAACAAAATATTAAAATACAGTAATGCATCAAACATTAAAAGCTGCCTTCAGATGTCTTCTAAAAGTCTGGTACTTGTTGTTCTCTTTGACATCTGGTGGTAGGGCGTTCCACAGGGCGGGTGCCACTACCAAGAAGGCCCTCTGCCTGGTTGCCTGAACCTCACTTCTCGCAGCAAGGGAAACGCCAGAAGGCCCTTGGCGCAGGACCTCAGTGTCCGGGTAGAATGATGGGGGTGGAGACGCTCCTTCAGATATACTGGACCAAGGCCCATAAAACCACGGTCACGGCTACTAAAATTATCTGTTGCATTAAATAGAATAGAATAGCAGAAGGTTCTCAGGTTAGATGTACCAAATTAAATATCTGAATCCCCTTTGCAGTTGACCACTATTTTTTCTGGTTCTTTCTTCCTGATCTTCTTAGCTGCCAACGCATCGCGTGCTACTTTATAAGTAACCAAGTTGTCAGTGTCGCTCAGCAGCCATTTCACACTTTCCACCCTATTCAAATGTAAACAGGGGTTTTATAAATCGGTCTCTTGGGTCTATATATAACAGGCACTGCAATAAATAGTGGCACAGGTTCTCCACACAAGGTTGTCCACACAGGCAAAGTCTCTCTTCATAATGTACTGTGCCGTACCGTCCACCCAAGGGCATCAATTGGAATCGTAATTCTGTAAAGGTGATTCTTAGTACAGCAAGTGGGAGCTTTGTCAGGTATATGGCTCGGGCTTGCTCCGTTTTGATAAGTGGGAACCATCGTGAGCTCTTGGTAGAAGCAATCATGGTTAGATCCATGGGTATAAAGTAATAAATGAATACCTATGCTGTTTGCGTCCCACCAGCTCTGACAAGCCCGAGCTTTGCTCCTTCCTCCCAAATCTTTTGTGCTTCCACTATTGGTGAATATGCCTCAGGTGCCACTCCCACCATTTTATGTTTTATCTTGGCATCCCAATGGATCAACTGTCTCGGCAGCAGTTGTTTCCGTATTTCTGACTCACTGCCTCTGCCTTAGTAATAATAATAATAGTTTTTTAGTTATACCCCATCCTTCCCGGTTCAGAATACCGGGCTCAGGGTGGCTAACAACAAATTTAAAACACTTAATTGTAAAAGAAGCATAAAATACAGTATAAAGATATGAATCACAATAAAATTCAAAATTCAGAAATTTGGGGAAAATCTATCTAATAAGCATTAGATAGTTACCAGGGCTAGCTAGCTGAATTAGTCCTACTTGGGCCAGTGAGGAGGCCAGGGGAGAATTAGCTGTGGGGTCTCAGAGTGGGTAATCTTCATAAAAGGAGAGGGGGAGGGAAGAGAAGGGAAATAAAAGATCAGGCTGAATTCAAATTAAAGACCAGGTGGGATAGCTCTGTCTTACATTCCTGACAGACGGAGGTTAAATCCTGCAGGGCCCTGGTCTCTTGGAACACAGCATTCCACCAGGTCAGAGCCATCACTGAAAAGGCCCCTGGTGGAGGATAGTCTGACTTCCTTAGGGCCCTGGAACTCGAAACCATGGTTATTCATGGACCTTAAGGTCCTCTGCGAGGCATACCAGGAGAGGGGGTCCCGTAAATATGAGGGCCCTAAGCATGGCCAGGAAGAACCAAGCATGACCAGATAATGCTGAATGCACAGAGACCCAAAGGTCAGACCGTACTCCTATTTATTATGTAAGGTGTGCCAAGCTCATTCTGTATCATAATTGATCACGTCATTCAATTAAGGTGTTTTAAAATATAATTATGTTGTGCATAGTTAAGGTCATACAATTGTGCGGCGACACCAGCACAGCTATTTGAAATACAAATGACAAATTGTGTCTCTGCTAATAGCTATGCATTTCTGGGGTGCTATTAACAGTGGCTTTATTAAATATAACAACGGAAAGTAAATTGTATTTTAAAAGTTTTGTATACCTGTGAGAGATTGCCTGATGTACCAAAGGGCTATGAAAGTGTTAACAGCAAATCCTGAAAGTTACTGAATCAAATTAGGTTTTTTTTAAAAAAAAGGTCTCAAAACAGTAGGTGAAATCTCCACCTGGAACATATATCTTCAAGCTGCAAGCAGCAGCTCACGGGACGGAATGATCCTCATTAAATAATAATAGATATTTAAATAATAGAGATATTTCTCCCCACTCTGCTCCATAATCTGTTCCCTCCAGAGAATGTATTGGGGCTTCAGGAGGGAGAGAAATCCCTTGCTGCCTGTTTCTGCTACATTGAATCTCACCCATATTATCAACTTCTGCAGCCATCATACTGATGTTGTAGTCACCTTATCAAAATGAAATCCAGCTTAACTTTTGATGGATAACTAGAATGACTGCTATGAATCCTCCTGCTTCTCCCATATATGCCTAATGCAAAACCTGCACCAGATGTAAATTGCCATTCTGCAGCTGTAGAATATTCAAAATGTGCACAAAATTGTCATGCATCTACGGATATTGTGGTAATGCACGTTTGAATGCTGGCGACCAAAATATAGAACGAGAGGATGAGTCAAACATAAATTTTCAGCATCGTACTCCTTGCAGTCTACTTTGGCCCTCTGTTTTCATGAAAACATGCCTTTAAACAAACAAAACAAAACAAAAAAAGTTTTCAGGGTGAAAGGCTGAAATACAGCCAGACCTATAGCAGATTTCAACCCGCCGCAAACAAAATATATTTGAGATATCTGCTCAGAAGTGCCCCCAGAGTTCGAATTTTCTCACCATGACTGCTATCTCCATAATATTTCTCAGGATGCAGTGAATGGAAGCAAAATTCATGACTATCACAGTTGTTGAAAACAATGGGTTCATCCACTGCACGGAAACCGCCACTGCCCTGCCATCGATAGAGAATTTAAAGAATTTAATTTTCTGGTAGGCTGAAGCAGAAAACAGAGGAGGAGTTAAGAAAGGCACCCTGAAATCCATCTTTTCTTTCATTTGAATCCATTACTATATACAGCGATGTGCTTCATGACACTGTTTCCTGTCCAACTTGAAGACTTCCTTCCCTGGGGTGTTCTGAATTTATAAGATTGGCACATGTTAGCCAGTCCTATCTCATTTCTTCACCACTAAAACCCCTGATGCATTTACCAACCCTGGTTATTTCAGATTAAATTTAATGTATTAGATCACTAAAGATCAGAATTTTTTCTTACTGACATTGACTTCCTATGCGCTTAATTCCACCCACACAGTTCAGTTATGGCTTGCTCATTTTACAAAGCCAGTCTCTCATTTGAACTATCTGTGTATGTGGCAATAACACATATTAAAAATGCATCTGGAGCCTTTAAAAGATAAAGCCACACTCTCTCAAAATGACAAAAAGCTGAGTTATACCACCACCTCGTCACTGAAGGCCATTGCTCAGGCACATATAGCAACAAGAACACCATAAAAGAGGAGTCCTTTCTTTCTGTACCAGTGATTCATGATAGAGAAGAAGATGCTAGAAATCCTCCATTAACAGCAGAACAGGACAGCTGCTAGAAAAGTTCCCTTGCACAGAACAACCATATAGTTCTTCTGTTCTGGTGTGGGCTGTCTCATCCATAATCCACATCATTGGCTGCTACTAGAAGAGGTAGGCAAATGCATGTCGTAAAGATATCCGGACAGTAGACTTTACAAAACAATGGAATGAACAGCTATTTCCATTCTGTTTTGGTCTCACTGGCACCCTGTCATTGGTCTCTCTCATCCTGTTCTGTCCCATGGCATCCTTCCGTGCGCGTTTTGTGCGTACCACTTTTTAGGTAAAATAGGGACTTTTTCATGAAGCTGAGGCGCCAAAACTTTGGCCACCTCATGAGAAGAGAAGACTCCGTGGAAAAGACCCTGATGTTGGGAAAGATGGAGGGCACAAGGAGAAGGGGACGACAGAGGACAAGATGGTTGGACAGTGTTCTCAAAGCTACGAACATGAGTTTGACCAAACTGTGGGAGGCAGTGGAAGACAGGAGTGCCTGGCGTGCTCAGGTCCATGGGGTCACAAAGAGTCGGACACGACTAAACGACTAAACAACAAGGGACTTTTATGTAAAATGCATGCTTTTCAATGCATACATTTCAATGAAATGTGCTTTTCAATGCAAATGTTTTCAATGTAAGTATTTTAGTTGGGGGGAAAACACATTATTAAAACTCAGATTTTTGTGCACCATCAATCTGCTATGAAAAGCAGACCAAGTGAATGCTGTGTGGCTGCCTTTTTTCCCCTCCCAGGGGGAGCCTTATACCTTTTCTGATGTTTAGTTCTGCCCTTGGAGTCGCGATTGAAGAATATACAAGCCTTGGAAGCACATCTCCATACTTGGTTGGCAGTTATCCATAGAATCATACTGTAGAGTTGGAAGTGGCCATAGGGACCATCGAGTTCAACCTTCTACAATGCAGGAATCTTTTGCCCATGATGGGGCTCTAACCCACAACTCAAGACTCTACCAACTGAGCACTATCATTATACTACTGATGATCTCATGAGTTGCCCTTGAAGAGGATGCAGAATCACTGCTTGAACTAATAATTGGTAAGAACTGGTAAGAATGTGTGTGTGTGTGTAATTAAATTTTCTGTTTTACAATTTAGAATATTCATTTAAACAAGCTTAAAGCGACGGTCACCTCCAGGCTTGACTACTGTAATTTGCTCTACGCGGGGCTGCCCTTGAAGCTGTCCCGGAAACTCCAGCAGGTGCAGAATGCTGCAGCGATGCTCCTCACAGGGTCTCTGCCATGGGAGCATATTCACCCAGTGCTTTTCCAGCTGCACTGGCTCCCGGTGGAGTACAGGGTCAGATTTAAGGTTCTGGTTTTGACCTTTAAAGCCCTTCACGGCCTAGGACCCTCGTACCTACAGGACCGCCTCTCCCGGTATGCCTCATAGAGGACCTTAAGGTCCATAAATAGCAACACCCTAGAGGTCCTGGGCCCTAAGGAAGTTAGATTAGCCTCAACCAGAGCCAGGGCCTTTTCAACACTGGCTCCAGCCTGGAGGAACGCTCTGCCTCATGAGACCAGGGCCCTGCAGGATCTGATTTCTTTCCACAGGGCCTGTAAGACAGAGTTGTTCAGCCTGGCCTTTGGCTTGGAATCAATTTGATTCCCTTCCCCTCTTTCTTTTTTCCTTTTTTCTCCCGTGATGGAACTCCTATTTGGGGACTTCCCTGGCTTTTTTCTGGTCCATGTAGGACCAGTCTGGATAGTTAGTCTTGGTGAAGACTTGACGTTTTCATCCCCCCAAAAGTTTTTGATTTGAGTTTCCATTGAAATGAGGCTGCATTTTAACGTTTCAATGTTGTATTTTAATCTTGTTTTTAAGTTCTATTTCAATCCATTTGTTTTTATATCAGTTGTTAGCTGCCCTGAGCCTGGTCTTGGCTGGGGAGGGCAGGGCATAAATAAATTTATTATGATTATTATGATTATTATTTATTATTATTAAGTATCAATGACTTCCCTTCTCTTTCCATGGTTCATTTTGCATGACATAAATCCCTGCATATTTTACATAAACTAAACCATTCAATATTTCATTATTACATCCACCAAAACTTATTTACACTGTTGAATTTATCTTAATACTGCCAACATTTTCAAGTGTACACAATTCCCCCTCATATATTCAATAAACATTTTCCAATCTTCTTTAAAGGCATGTTCTTCTTGTTCTCTTATTCTATAAGGTCCGCAAGCTGCGCATATTCCAACAGTTTAAGTTGCCATTCTTCTTTAGCTGTGACTTCACTCGATTTCCATTTTGGGGCTAAAAAAACCTGGGCCGCAGCAGTGGCATACATAAAGAGCCTTTTTTGACACCTGGGAATTTCCATCTGAATTATCCTCAACAAAAAGGACTCTGTGGTTTTTTTTTGGGGGGGGGGTCCTTTTAAACTCCCCCCCCCAATTCATTATGAATTATTTCCCAATACTCTTTTGTGTGTTGAGGTCCCCAAGCCACCCCAATAACTCACACATCACACGTAATTTTTGTTTAAGGTTTTTGGCATAATTTTGGCCACAACTTTATTTAAATATATAACTGTGAGTGGTTGCTTAGGCATTGGTTCCAACTATCTGTCCCCCTGCCTGGGACAGAAATGACTTCCAGATTCCAGCGAAAGCCAGTCAGGGAAAACAATATTGGGGGGACATGAAGCTGGGCACCAGACCCTCACCTCTCCCCGCATGCTCCCAGAGGCCTTGCGCAGCCCAGACCCGATGCCAGGGACTTGGACGAAACCATGGCAAGCCCCCGGATTCCTTTAATGGAATTCCCTTGCAGCAACAGCATTAGAGGGGCAGGCACAAGCCAATCCATACCCCTCCACCAACCAATTTTTTAACCAATGCCAAACCACAACCTTACAAGCTGTGACGATTTGCTATGCAGTAGGCAAAAACCAAATGGCTCCAGCCAATCAGCCAAATGGACAAAATCCCTACCAGGCCCCTGCCCCAAAAGCAGGCGACCCCATGACAGGCATAGCAAGGTCAAGCGCAAATCCCCATTTCAGGGAGGGTGGGAGGGTGATCCAATGCACGTAGCAAAAGAGGACGCTCAAAGCTGTGTGCCCAGTATTTAAAACCTTTTAGCCCAACCCCCAAATTGGCAACATCAAAATCTCCCCAGAAACACACACACCCAATCATAGGCTGTGGCCATCCACAGCCTGGTAGACCCCACTGCAACACGTGCTCTCTACTAGTGAGAACACGCTTTACCCTTTTACAAGTCCACCACATACAACAGAATGTACCCTCAGCCTCATTGCATCAGAACCGGTATGAATTTTCTAAATGCAGTTTTATAGTGCTTCAGAGAATGCTGCCGGCACTGTCCTGCATTTATGAAAGATGCTTGTGCCTTTCAGAGTTTTCCATTCCCCCATCCCCACCAACCCCAACTTACAATCTGTGTCATTAGAATCACCAGTGTTTATGAAAGCCAGACTGAAGACATAGGAAATTAATTCTTTGAAAGAAGCATACGGAATAAAAGTCAGGGAGTCGTGGGAAATAATGTCTGTACATCACTGAACTTGGGGAAAATCAAAAGAGACATCAGAAGTATTGAAAGTGCCTCATCATCTTCAAGCACTCCCCCCTTTTAAGTGGGGAGGAGGCATGGGCTCCTATGGGGGGAGAACAAAGCAACAGTAATATTGAAAATCAAAACAAGTTCCAAAGCAGCACAATATATATAAGCCTGACAAAAAGGGTATTTTTATTTAAGAAAAAGGAAAAAGGAAAATCAAGTCCTCTCCTGACTTTGGAAGCAGAATGCATTCAACTCAAATATAGCCAACCGGTTTGATGGCTGAATTGCCCTGATTTCAGTTTGCGACAGTAGCTCTGTATTTATGCAATTTCTTAAAACAAAGCTGTTTTCTGAGCGCATGCGTGCATTGTTATATACCTCATCCCCTTTCCAGACGTTTGTGTGTGTGTATGTACACATGGAAAAAGCTAAATACAGTGGTACCTCAGGTTAAGTACTTAATTCATTCCGGAGGTCCGTTCTTAACCTGAAACTGTTCTTAACCTGAGGTACCACTTTAACTAATGGGGCCTCCCGCTGCCACCACACAATTTCAGTTCTCATCCTGAAGCAAAGTTCTTAACCCGAGGTACTATTTCTGGGTTAGCAGAGTCTGTAACCTGAAGCGTATGTAACCTGAAGCATATGTAACCCGAGGTACCACTGTATATACTTCCAATAAATCTCCACATGATTACATTAATTATTACAATTTAAAAGACGCCATATATTAAAACAGGGGTTGGCAAGGCCTACCGGGCATGGGCTGGATCACTCCCATGGAGATCCTCTGTGGGCCGGGCCAGCGCAGCGCAACGCCGGAAATCGCATATGTGCATGTCCACAGCACCAGAAATCACTTCTGCGCATGCCCAGACGACAGAAATCGCACCTGCGCAGAAGCGATTTTGGGTGTCTGGGCATGCACAGAAGCAATTTCTGGCACCAGTGCTGCGCTGCTCTGGTTTAGTGCAGTGTGCGGGGACTTGCAAAGCAGGCAGCTCGGTTCGGGGGTGGCTCATGGGCCAGTTAAGCGACCCTCACGGGCCATTTCTGGCCCATGGGCCTTAGGTTGCCAACCTCTGTATTAAAACATCAAGATAAAATTTCATTTCTCCTGTTATAAATGACATTTCTTGCATTGCTTTCTTTTGTTTTTTCAAAATTTATTCTCCCCCTATAGGACTGAACAAATGATAAATCTGCCAGGCTCATGATGCCTTGCCTAAATGTTTTTATGCATCTACAGAACGATCAAAGTATCTAAGATGTGTCATTCTATAATAGTTTTGCTAATTTATGTTTCTTTACTTGTATGTGTCTACAGACAAAGCAACGTCCCTAAGACAGGTGATTCTATGACTACATTAGTTCTGTTAATAAATATGTGTTCAATTTATTGTATGATTTGTTTTTTTATAGAAAAGGGCTTGCCATTTATGGGAATTTGCTCATTATTCCATTATTCCTTTTCCGTTCTTGTCTGATCTACTATACATCACTGTGCAACCATATCATGTTCTCCAACTATTACCTGATTAAATTAGCGATGTTTGTAATTATATTCATAGTACTAATTTGCATGCTAGTTTAGATCCTGGCATTGACAACCCCCCTCCCAGAAAAAAAAGGATACACAGACATAGCTTGATTGTACATGGTTTCTGACTGAAAGATCTCGCTAAATTATGTATTTCCCCACCACTGCTTTGGAAAAGAGCACGTGGTCTTGCCTTCTTTAAAAATATTATGTTAGTGTATGTCTCTCTGTGTGTATGCTTACAAAATTCATGCCCCAGTAACCTTTAACTGAAACACTATGGAAGCTGTCCCTTCTTCAGATTGGCTAGATGAGGATTGAATGTTATATGATTATATCATAAAGGTAAAGGTAAAGGGACCCCTGACCATTAGGTCCAGTCGTGACCAACTCTGGGGTTGTGGTGCTCATCTCGCTTTATTGGCCGAGGGAGCCGGTGTCCAGCTTCCGGGTCATGTGGCCAGCATGACTAAGCCGCTTCTGGCAAACCAAAGCAGCACACGGAAACACCATTTACCTTCCTGCCGGAGCGGTACCTATTTATCTACTTGCACTTTGATGTACTTTTGAACTGCTAGGTTGCCAGGAGCAGGGACCGAGCAACAGGAGCTCACCCCGTCATAGGGATTCAAACCGCCAACCTTCTGATCCGCAAGTCCTAGGCTCTGTGGTTTAACCCACAGCGCCACCCGGGTCCATGATTATATCATATTACTGCTAAATAAGCTGTAGTTTCTGGCTGGTTCCTGGGTTCAGTACAAAATGCTGCTTTTGACTTTTAGAGTAAGGGTGTGCACTGACCACAAGATTCAGTTTTCACCCCCGCTTTGGAAAATAGGCACAATTTGGTCACAGTTTTGCATCACAAAATTCAGAGAGGCTTTAACTGAAAGGAGCAGTTTTGTTTCGTTTTGCGTATTGTTTTGCAAAACGCAAATCAAGTACGTTCAGCAGGTTCACTGAAAGCAGTCTTGTCCATCCGAATTTCCAGCTAAGGGAAGAATTCACATCTTGATACACAAGTAAAGCCTTCTGGGTCAGATCAATGGCCCATCTAATTCAGCTTGCCTTTCTCACAATGGCCAAACAAACGTTTGTGGGAATATTGTGTAGGTGTCTTAGACAACAGTTAAAGGGATGCTAAGTAAATAAAATTGTGTCTCTCTTCATCTGTGAAATACAGGAGGGTGTGGAATAGTTAAGGATTTCAGAGGCTGCACTTTTTAAAAGATTTCCCCAAAACACCAAAAACTTTGTTGTTGTGAAATACGCGTAGCAAGCTGTGTCTGTGAACCCTTCCTGAAGTCAAGACATCTCTATTAGGTTACTTTGGATTCCTTGTCCTTTAAATGAAAAACAACAGCAGTATTTCCTTTAATCTTTCCCCACGCTTTTCAAGATTCCTCATGAGACCCTCTATCATCTTGTTTGCTTTAAATTGCTGCTTTATCAAAGCTTTATTTTTCTTCCTTTTTTAAAACAAAAAATAAAAATAATAGCAGAGTGCTTTTATCTTCACCTACAAGATTTCAAAGACTAGTAATAGGAATGGGAAGAGAGAGGGGGAACACTTCAGGACTGTGAAGCAGAATGTAATTGCGAGTCATGTTTGGCACGAAGACTGACTGCATAAGAATAAATGGAGATGAAGGGCACTATTGATTCCCCGGCTCCCTCTCATAGCTCACACAGTTGATCTAATGTCTAAGCTAAGGCCTCGAAGGAAGATCCTGATTGCCCTCCGGCCTTTCTGAGAGAAATCATACAACGGGGTCAGATAAGGGCTGGCCCAAGACACGTTGTTGCTTGAAGCAAAGGACAAGATGGCACCCTCTCTGTTATATACTAAGCCTGGATCCTAGAACAATAGGCAAGTAGGATCCTAGAATGCAACAACTGATTGGCTTGCAGGAGGAGACCAATCAGGCTCCAGGAAGAAGTTAATCAGCCTATAAGTTTGGTAGGGTCGTAGAATGCAACAATGATTGGGCTGCAGGAAAAGACCAATCAGGCTCCAGGAGGGAAGCAGAATCAGCCAATCAGATGGGACTCATTGTGTAAATATAAAAGCCTGAGTTTTGGGGAGCAATTGAATCACTGTTTTACAAGCTGCAATAAAGAGCATGAAATCACTACAGGACTGTGAGTATATTTCATTCTCCAAATCTATGTACAGCGGCTGCCCAGGTTGGCAGTTGAATCTTAATTTAATGCTGGTTACAGGTAGGTGTGTAGGAAGCACATGCAGGGACCCACTATCGCCCTGCTCATCAAGTGAAAGTTCAGTTATCCAAACAAAGAATTATGCCCAAACCTCTCTATACAGATCAAGGGACGCGGGTGGCGCTGTGGTCTAAACCACTGAGCCTCTTGGGCTTGCCGATGGGAAGGTTGGCGGTTCGAATCCCCACGATGGGGTGAGCTCCCATTGCTCTGTCCCAGCTCCTGCCAACCTAGCAGTTTGAAAGCACACCAGTGCAAGCAGATAAATAAGTACCACTGCAGTGGGAAGGTAAATGGCATTTCTGTCACGGTGTTCTGTTGCACCAGAAGCGTTTTAGCCACATGACCCAGAAAGCTGTCTGTGGACAAACACCATCTCCCTCGGCCTGAAAGCGAGATGAGCGATGCAACCCCATAGTCACCTTTGACTGGACTTAACCATCCAGAGGTCCTTTTTCTTTTTTTAACCTTTTCTACAGACCAAAGATACAGATATCCAAACAGTCAAAGTTTGCCCATTTGTGGTTTCCAATGCCAGCATCCCCTTGGTGACCTTAAGGCATCCAACTCCAGAGCTACAATGTTCTGCTGATGGTCCAAACTATTGGGATAATTTGATGGGCCGTGTGAGTCCATCTCTGTTCTTCCTTTGCCTAGGAGACAAAATTAAAAACCTTTTTTGGGCAGTCCCAGACATACATTTTTAAAGAATGCTTTCCTAAACATTCTCTAAACAAATGTTATTTTGCTATTGCTATGCTTTCTTTGTTCCCGCTGTTTTAATTTACACGTTTGACATACTGATTTTATTGTTTTAATTGTTTGTTATTGCTCTGTGAGCCACCCTGGGAGTAGAAATAAGGAATGGTGGCATATCCACTCCTCAGATAAAATAAACAAGGCACCTGATATTCTCACTCTCTTGAAGCTAATGAGGCTATTTAGAGATCAAAATCCCAATTATCAAACACTGAGCTCAAAGGAGGAAAGGAGTTATACAAAGAAATATTTTGCTGTAAGATCTGCATAACCTCTGCAATATACTGAGAATTTTGAGAAGGGAAATGTCTGGTTCTTGTCATGGAATTCTACTCAATATTGATCCAGAGCAGATTCTAGCGTATAGTTAGCAGCAGTGCTTTTTTCCTAAATAATAATAATAATAAATGTTTAGGGGTACTCTCATTTTGACTCAAGAAAACCACCATTTTCTTAGATGACACCAAACTGGGAGGGGTGTCTAACACCCCAGAGGACAGGATCACACTTCAAAACGACCTTGACAGATTGGAGAACTGGGCCAAGACAAACAAGATGAATTTTAACAGGGAGAAATGTAAAGTATTGCACTTGGGCAAAAAAATGAGAGGCACAAATACAAAATGGGTGACACCTGGCTTGAGAGCAGTACATGTGAAAAGGATCTAGGAGTCTTGGTTGACCACAAACTTGACATGAGCCAACAGTGTGACGCGGCAGCTAAAAAAGCCAAGGCAATTCTGGGCTGCATCAATAGGAGTATAGCATCTAGATCAAGGGAAGTAATAGTGCCACTGTATTCTGCTCTGGTCAGACCTCACCTGGAGTACTGTGTCCAGTTCTGGGCGCCACAGTTCAAGAAGGACACTGTCAAACTGGAACGTGTCCAGAGGGGGGCAACCAAAATGGTCAAAGGCCTGGAAACGATGCCTTATGAGGAATGGCTAAGGGAGCTGGGCATGTTTAGCCTGGAGAAGAGGAGGTTAAGGGGTGATATGATAGCCATGTTCAAATATATAAAAGGATGTCACATAGAGGAGGGAGAAAGGTTGTTTTCTGCTGCTCCAGAGAAGCGGACATGGAGCAATGGATCCAAACTGCAGGAAAGAAGATTCCACCTAAACATTAGGAAGAACTTCCTGACAGTAAGAGCTGTTCGACAGTGGAATTTGCTGCCAAGGAGTGTGGTGGAGTCTCCTTCTTTGGAGGTCTTTAAGCAGAGGCTTGACAACCATATGTCAGGAGTGCTCTGATGGTGTTTCCTGCTTGGCAGGGGGTTGGACTCGATGGCCCATTTTATAGTTCATATAGAGAAGAATTAATACAGTAAATGGAGAAAAGTACAGAGATTCAGAAAAAGTTTAGGGGTATGTTTACCCCTGCTTCCCCCCAGAAAAAAAGCACAGGCTAGCAGAGTAAGAAAGTAAAAACATTGCAGGATTCCCCAAAAAATAGACCAGAGGCAATTATATTTCATCCACCAGAGCTTTATTGCTACTGAAGGCAAATGAGCATAATGGTCACAAATCCAATACATTCAGGATTGGCACTGTCTGTAAGAAATCCAGTTGCAGCAGACTTAAATTTACAATAACTTATAATAAGTCTAAACCTTAAGACTATACAGTGGTACCTTGGTTTACAACCATAATCCGTTCCGGAGGTCCGTTTGCAAACCAAAACAGATTGTAAACCAAGGCGTGCTTTCGCCAATGGGGCCTCCCAAAAAAATGGTTTGTAATCCCAAAAAAGGGTTGTAATCCAAAAAAAGGTTGCAAACTGGGACACGCACTTCCAGGTTTGACGTGTTTGTAATTCTGGCCTCTTATTATACTAGTCAGCGTGATTCTGACAGACGAGATAACAGAACCAGTTTAAGCCAGCTGTACTCAGCTGCTCTGAAGAAATAACCCAAACATCATGAACCTTCTGCTTGTTTCTTTCACACAGAGAAGCTTCCAGGACCCTCTTGAATTAAGTAGAATAGGGAAGATCTCTACATATCAGACCAATACTTTCTGCTCTAAGAAATGCAAACTGGCGACAACAGCCGTGAGAATGTTAATAGCCAATAATTGGAAAGGAAATTATGTTCCAACCAAAGAAGAATGGCTGAATAAATTATGTGAATACTTGGAATTAGCAAAGTTGACTGATTTGATAAGACAAAAACCAAAAAATATAATCCAGAAATAATGGAAATGTTTAAATGATTATTTATGTGGATAAAGATTAAATGTAAAGTATTGGTTGTGTTCAGAATAGATTTATGAAAGATCTAGAAAACTTATTGATTAGAATATTTGTGTGAGATTGTATGGGAAAAATACGGAATAACAGATACAATCTTGCTTGAAATGTATATAGGAAGTGCAGTGTAAGCGATGGAAGTCAATCAATGAAATTTTATTAATATTTTCATGTTGAGATATTTGTAGAATAAATTTGGACAAAATTCTTCCCACTTCTTCTTCTTCTTTTCTCTCTCTATTTTTTCTTCTCCTTTTTTTTTCTTTTCTTCTTCTTTTTTCTTTTGTTCTTTTTCTATATACGTGTGCTTATCTGAAATATGTATGTATGTATTTACAATTTTTTGCTTATATTTTGTAATAATTATGTTAAATAAATTGATTATTTTTAAAAAATGCAAACTGACGGTTCTCCCTCGTTGTGTAACAAAAGGTTCAAATGCTATCTGAAATGATGAACAATTTCAGTCTCTGAAATGTTGACTCTCCAGGTTAAAGTGTGCCCCAGCAGCATATTGTCAGGAAAGCATTATTTAATGTCTGGACAAGATATAAAGACTTACTTGAGAATAAAACCCCAAGGTGGTTTTCACCAATGGAAGCAAAGGCTCAGAAAAAGCTCAATATGGAGGCCAAATGGCCGAAATATTGGGAAATTTTGGAACAGGAAGGAGACAAATTGAAATTGCAGAGTTTTGAGAAACTAAAAGCTAAAGTGCGAGACTGGCTACATTATTATCAAATAAGGGAAGCCTATAATCTGGATAAAAAAATCGGCTTCCAGGTGGAAAAATCAAAATTGGAAACAGAATGGTTAGACCCTAAAACAAAGACACTTTCAAGAACGTATAACTTGCTGTTGAAATGGAATACTCAAGATGAAACGGTTAAATCTGCTATGATTAAATGGGCACAGGATGTTGGACATAACATTATGTTTGCTGACTGGGAGCAGTTGTGGACCACCGGTATGAAATTTACGGCATGTAATGTCTTAAGAGAGAATATTATGAAAATGATATACAGGTGGTACATGACACCAGTCAAGCTAGCAAAGATCTACCATTTGCCCGACAATAAATGTTGGAAATGTAAGGAAAATGAGGGTACATTCTTTCACCTCTGGTGGACGTGCCCAAGGATAAAGGTCTTCTGGGAAATGATATATAATGAAATGAAAAAGGTATTTAAATATACCTTCCTAAAGAAACCAGAGGCCTTTCTCCTGGGCATAGTTGGCCAATTGGTGCCAAAGAAGGATAGAACTTTCTTTATGTATGCCACAACAGCAGCAAGAGTACTCATCGCAAGGTATTGGAAGACACAAGATTTACCCACTCTGGAAGAATGGCAGATGAAAGTGATGGACTATATGGAGTTGGCGGAAATGACTGGCAGAATCCGTGACCAGGGAGAAGAGTCGGTGGAAGAAGACTGGAAAAAATTTAAAGACTATTTGCAGAAATATTGTAAAATTAATGAATGTTAAAATGATGTTGGATTGGATTTAAGTGGACTTAGTAACAAGGTTAATAAGAATATGTAAAAATGAATTGATAATGGATGATAATATAAAGTTATAAATATGTTGAGACGTGGAGCTAAACTTAAAGAAAGAGGGTAAGGATTTGCTGAATTAAATATTTGAATGGGAATACAAGAAAGGGAGGTGTGAGGAGGTCAGAGAAACAAGATAATGAGAATTCTAAAATTTGGGAAAATTAATTGGTTTTTAATCTTTTTTTGTATTGTTGTATTTTTTGTGCTTTTTCTTTTCTGTATTTTTTTGTTTTTTGTTTTTTTGTTTGACATTCTTGTCTATTTTACAAAATCTTAATAAATATCTTTTATAAAAAAAAAAGTGTGCCCCAGCAGTGGCAGACTTGGGTACTATAGGGCCCTGTGTGGTCTCAAAATCCCGCCCCCCAACCACTGCCTCCAGCCCTCCCACTGCCTTCCCAAAGGTGGGTAAGGAGACATTTGGCTTTGGGAAGAAGGTAGAAGGACTCTGACAGGGTCCTAGAGCCTTCCCACCTCCTTCCCAAAGGTGGGAAATCACACTATATATATATATATGAAAAATGAAAACCGGGATTTTCCTTCGCTCTGCTCACTTATCTGACTGTTGTGAGAAAGGCAAGGGGGAAACATCCCAATGCACTGTCAAATTAATCAAAACGGTCCATTATGGCCCAGATTGGTCAATTCAATAATATTCAGTATCTAATTCTTGTTTGTCTTGAACAAAATTTGCTGGAAGCCATTCCTTAATTTGTTTAGCTGGTTGCTGGGTTCTGAGTGTTTTGTTTTGCTTGACATATATCAGATTTCTCCCTCCGCCTATGCACATTTCTTTTTCCTTGTTCCAGAATGTGGCATGCTATCCGTATTGCTTGACAGCTAGCTTTTCCCCCTGGAGAATTCAGGGCTGAAATGTATGAAAAGACCTGACACCTCAAATTTAGTCAAAACCAGATTAAGTTGCAAGGCCATTTGTGTCCGCAGTGTGCAGGGAGGAGAAGAGCGGCAATTAAACGGAGACAGTAAATGGCTTTTGAAAGGACCACAGCTTTTAATGGCTCAAGGCAGCTCACAAGTAGCCTGGCGGGGTGTACAGCAAGGATCCAGACTGCCCAATTGCAGACGTGGAGGCAAGGCAGCTGACATCAGTCAGTCTACTGTTTCTACATCAAATTGCTGTTTGCGAGAGATCCTTGGGAACTCTTTCTTTCTTTCTTTCTTTCTTTCTTTCTTTCTTTCTTTCTTTCT
>JAXCMG010000073.1:1422506-1492032 GCA_034642415.1 Podarcis siculus | reverse complement strand
TCTTTCTTTCTTTCTTTCTTTCTTTCTTTCTTTCTTTCTTTCTTTCTTTCTTTCTTTCTTTCTTTCTTTCTTTCATCTAATCCAACCCCCTGCAATGCAGGAATCTCAACTAAAGCATCCAGATTTAACCTCTACTTAAAAACCTACAAGGAAGGACAGTCCACAGCCTCCCAAGGGAGACTGTTCCATTGTTGAACAGCTCTTACTATCAAAAAGTTTTTCCATATGTTTAGTCGGAATCTCCTTTCTTGTAACTTGAAGCCATTGGTTCGAGTCCTACCCTCCAGAGCAGGAGAAAACAAGCTTGCTCCATCTTCCATGTGGCAGCCCTTGAGGTATTTGAAGATGGCTTTCATATCTCCTCTCAGTCTCCTCTTTTCCAGGCTAAACATACCCAGCTTCTTCAACCGTTCCTCATAAGGCTTCTGGACCTTTCTGGTTCCTCATAAGGCTTGGCTTCTGGATCATCTTAGTTGCCCTTCTCTGCACTCATTCCAGCTTGTCAACATCCTTCCTAACCCAGAATTGGACACAGTACTCTCGGTGTGAGGGACACAGGTGGCCCTGTGGGTTAAACCACAGAGCCTAGGGCTTGCCGATCAGAAGGTCGGTGGTTTGAATCCCCGCGATGGGGTGAGCTCCCATTGCTCAGTCCCTGCTCCTGCCAACCTAGCAGTTCGAAAGCACGTCAAAGTGCAAGTAGATAAATAAGTACTGCTCTGGCAGGAAGGTAAATGGTGTTTCCGTGCGCTGTTCTGGTTTGCCAGAAGCGACTTAGTCATGCTGGCCACATGACCCGGAAGCTGTACTCCGGCTCCCTCGGCCAATAAAGCGAGATGAGCACCGCAACCCCAGATTCAGGCATGACTGGACCTAATGGTCAGGGGTCCTTTTACCTTTACTCTAGGTGTGATCTGACCAAGGCAGAATAGACTGGTACAATTCCTTCCCTTTATCTCAACACTATACTTCTTTTTGTATTTATATCCCACCTTTCCTCCAAGGATCTCAAGGTTCTCTTCCCCATTTTATCACCACAACAACCCTGTGAAGCAGGTTAGGCTGAGAGTGAGTAAACTGGCTCAAGATCACTCATCAAAGTTAATGGTTGTATGGAGATTTGGACCTGAGTCTCCCTCTAACCCAGGCTTCCTCAACCTCGGCTCTCCAGATGTTTTTGGCCTACAACTCCCATGATCCCTAGCTAGCAGGACCAGTGGTCAGGGATGATGGGAACTGTAGTCTCAAAACATCTGAAGGGCCGAGGTTGAAGAAGCCTAACCACTGTCTCACACTGGCTCCTTCCATTAGAATTGCTAATAAAACGTCCTCATACTCAGATAGTTCCTGCGTTTTGTGACTTTTCCCTTCTGCAAGCAAACTCAGAAGGAAGTCCCGCTGTGATCAAGGGAACTCAGTATTAAGAGCATGAGGACTCTTTTACCAGATTACATGTTACATGTCAGTAACTGATAAGCTCACAGGAGAGCAGCTGCTAAAGAAAATTCAGCAATCCTGCTGCCACCTTGTAGCCTAGAAAGATACCTTAGGTTGCAGATTCTAGGTGATAAGTAGGATTGCCACCTCTTCTCTTAATAGGTCTCCTGTGCTTTTAAGAGCTTCAGGTGAGGCAGTGGAACTCCCACAATGTTTGAGGGAAGCTTTACCTATTAGATTTGTTTCTTGTGCAGCCCTCAAAGCTGTAAAAAGCTTGTGAGAAAAGCAAGCAACTTCCCTATGTGCATGACAGAACGCTTCTTGGATCCCTAACAGCAGAGTGGTTATAATAGCATTTCATTAAGAAGCTGTAAATAGAGACATTTCCTAGCACCACTCAGGGAGCTGTGAAGAGAGTAGATTAGTATGAGTTTCCTTCTCCGCAAGGACCTGTGCCCAAAGTAGCTCACAACATATAAAAAACACATGCCTTCAAACAGTAAAATAATGCATATCAGAAACACAGTGCCAATGCTCAATAAACAATAGTGAAATAGGTCCATAAAGCCTGAGGTTGAAATTGTAAGACAGTCTTCAACAACCTGGTGCCCTTCAGTTTCTTCAAACTACAACTTCCAGCAGCTCCAGCCAGAATGATTAAACTGGTAGGAGTCATAGTCCTAGCACAGCTGGAGAGCACCAGGTTGGGAGAAAATGACCACTCTAAGGACTCACTCTCTGGAGACAAGCCAGGAATGAGCCAGTCAATCAAGTGAGGCAGGAAGGGAGAGGCCATCTGAAAGTTCGTTATTGTTGTGAGATTGTGGGAGGTAGGTTCCCTTCTAATTCCTGGATCCAACACAATTTTAATTCCTGGAATAGCCAGGCTAGCTTCTTGGTGAGGTAATGGCCCTGTAAGGAGGGACCATAAGTAATAAAGGAAGTGGCTCTGTGCCAGATGACAAATGGGTGTGCTCTCCTCCCTCAACTCGCTGGCTGCAGTCTGGGTGATGTGATTCACACATCACTTGGGAAGACAGGTGAACTAATATCAGTGTACTGGAAGAAGCAAAGATCACCAGTGTTGAAGCAATGATTCTTCAACATCAACTTGGTTGGACTGGTCATGTTGTGCGGTTGCCTTATCATTGTCTTCCAAAGCAACTACTCTATTCTGAATTTAAAAATGGAAAGTGTAATGCTGGTGGTCAACAAAAGAAGTTTAAAGACTGTCTCAAGGCAAATCTTAAAAAATGTAGTATAAACGCTGACAACTGGGAAACACTGGCCTGCGAGTGCTCCAGTTGGAGAACAGCCGTTACCAAAAGTGTCATGGGCTTTGAAGACACTCGAACTCAGGACGCAAGGGAGAAACGTGCTAAGAGGAAGGCATGCCTGACAAATCCACACCATGATCAACTCCCACCCGGAAACCAATGCCCCCACTGTGGAAGGACGTGTGGCTCCAGAATTGGCTTCCACATTCACTTATGGACTCATTGTTGAAACCATGTTTATGGAAGACAATCTTACTCGGCCACGAGTGATCACTGAAGAAGAAGAAGAAGAAGAAGAAGAAGAAGAAGAAGAAGAAGAAGAAGAAGAAGAAAGCAGCAGTCTGGGCAGCTGAGGGACAGAGCCATGCCTGATTTCTGCTGGAATCCAAGGCTACGGAAGAAACAAGACCCTGTGGGGATGTTACTGCTGTGAGCCCCTCCATGGGGTAGGCTCAGGTTTTATAAATATATAAATAAACCATATCACATCAAGAGACCTCATTCTGAGGAAACCGAACCCTGGGCAAACCGCCTGGAACCCCTGGAATCCTGCACTGCTCAGAGGTTGGACAAGGCAGAAGGACCAGTAACTGCTGGAGGGAAAATAAGGTTGCTGCAAATTAAGCAAAAGTCTAGCTTGGCCCCGAAACATTTTGGCTGCGCTAACGTCCCTCGTTTGAGGCCTCTGACACTTTGCAGAGATCAACTATTCAAACTGCGTTTCCTGTTTGATGTTTCCCTGCTCTCTGACCTTTCATGGCTGCGTCTCCACCTGTTGTGAACATACCTTGAAAATGCGAGGAATTCCAAGTACACAGAAGGAGCAAGGGAAGGTGGCAGTAAGACTAACTGCCTACGGCGTCCTTGGCAATAAATTCATTGTTGTGTCTGCGGTGCTTGGATGAGGCCATCAGAAAGGATCGAGGAAAACATCTTTCTTCTGTTACAAGGAACGGGAGCAATATTGTATTTCAGCTCCGGCTTTAATTTTGAGCTCTTGCCTCCAGCAAGAATAAAACAAGCACACCTTTTACAAAGACAACTGACTTCCTGCAGATTTGAAGTTATTCTCCATCTGTTGGCTCTTCTCGTTGGCATAAGCTACAGGAGCTACACGGAGAGCTTTCGTTGGGCCAAAACACGACACAATGTCCGCCGTTATTACTTTTCAAAGTTGTGCTTGTTACAGATCTGGCAGCGGGTCCTGAGGAGTTTGCATGTGCTCGCACTGAAGAAATCCTATCGCCCAGCAAACTAGCCTTGCGAACAATTAGCTGAGTCAAACATGTACAAAGAGCTTATGCCACAATAATGGTAATAACTTTATTACGAGCAACTAAATAGGTTCTAAAAACAATATTGCCTTGCTGTGGCTTTTAGATTTGTTCCCCTAATGGGCCAACCTAATTATCTATGACTTTAATGGGCTTATGAAGGATTAATGGAATGAATAAATTGGCATCCGCATATATAAACCACAAATTATTATTTATTAAGTTTATGCAGCCTGTCCGCATAGGCATACGTCGGACTCCATCAGACTCAACATCGTGCAAATTTGATTGCATCAAAGCAACGCAAAATGACAATCAACATAAAGAACTTATGGTGGCAACTGCCATAAAAATAGATGGGCAGCTCCTCCATCTGTTGCTTGAAGATGATGATGTCTGATCCGTGCAGAAGGGATGGGAAGCGGAAGGATGAGTTAGTTGTGCATGGCTCTCCATTTAAAATGCTAGCCAGTCGGCTGTCGCTCATGTTAATTCCTGTTCAAAGCTCCTGCTGGTTCTACGGCTTGGAAATAAATGCACATTAAAAGCCCCCACTTGCTTGTGCTCATCATCTCCCCCCATTCACTTCCCTGAGCAGTTTGTCGTGACACATATGAGCAGGGTGCCTCTCAGCAAATGGGAAATACAGGTCTTTACAACTATTTTAACAAAAAAGACCAAAAAGCCTCACCCTCCATTTAAAAAACAAACAGTACATCATGGGGTACATTGACAGTGATGGTTAATGACCATATCCTTATAAAGTCTTCCTTCTCCACTCTGTCAGCTTGCACTATTCATCCATTGAATAAAACCATACCAGACAACACCCTCAAAATCATTCCCATAGTCCTGTCATTTCAATGGCCAAACTTGCTTGGTTAGCTTATTTGCTACTGCATTATTCCAGACGCAATGATACTACTCTGATTATCGGAGGGGTCTGTGCATGCTCCAGGCCAAGGGTGCCTTCTGGATTGGCCAAGGTGGTGGGGCTGATGGAAGTGGCAGTCCACAACACCTGTTGTTGTTTAGTTGTTTAGTCGTGTCTGACTCTTCGTGACCCCATGGACCAGAGCACGCCAGGCGCTCCTATCTTCCACTGCCTCCCGCAGTTTGGTCAAACTCATGCTGGTAGCTTCGAGAAGGGAGTCTTCTCATGAGGTGGCCAAAGTCTTGGAGCCTCAACTTCAGGATGTGTCCTTCCAGTGAGCACTCAGGGCCGATTTCCTTCAGAATAGAGAGGTTTGATCTTCTTGCAGTCCATGGGACTCTCCAGAGTCTCCTCCAGCACCATAATTCAAAAGCATCAATTCTTTGGCAATCAGCCTTCTTTATGGTCCAGCTCTCACTTCCCTACATCACTACTGGGAAAACCATATCTTTAACAATACGGACCTTTGTGGGCAAGGTGATGTCTCCGCTTTTTAAGATGCTGTCTAGGTTTGTCATTGCTTTTCTCCCAAGAAGCAAAGAAATATGGAACCTGCTGGTTCTGCTTTGTGGTGAATATATTATCCTTTTGTATGTTAATTACAATCCACATTCATAACGAACTCTGTGGGATCAGAAATAATTAGGAATTATCTGCAGAATGACAATGACCGAATCATTTTGTTAGGGCCGAGAGCAAGGGTGGTGGCCAGTTTGGGCCCCTCCAGGTGTTGTGGCCTGTTGTCTTTGTCCATGGAGTTTTCTTAGCAGGGATACTGGAGTGGCTTGCCGGTTCCTCCTCCAGGTGGATCACGTTTGGTCCAAACTCTCCACTATGACCTGTTCATCTTGGGTGCCCTGCTCGGCATAGTTCATAGTTTCTCTGAGTTATTCAAGCCCCTTCGCCATGGCAAGGCAGTGATCCATGAAGGGGCCACAGCTGAGGCTCCAAGACTTTGGCCACCTCATGAGAAGAGAAGACTCCCTGGAAAAGACCCTGATGTTGGGAAAGATTGAGGGCACAAGGAGAAGGGGACGACAGAGGACGAGATGGTTGGACAGTGTTCTCGAAGCTACAAACATGAGTTTGACCAAACTGCGGGAGGCAGTGGAAGACAGGAGTGCCTGGCGTGCTCTGGTCCATGGAGTCATGAGGAGTCGGACATGACTAAACGACTAAAGAACGACAGCAAGATGCGGAAATGCACCTCTGTGCTCCCCCAGTATGTTCCCCCTTACTGACCTCTGGAGGTCCCAGTTGTCAGTCCTGTTCCTGCTTTTGCAGGTTCAGGTAGTCTGAACCAATTCCTAAGCAACCACTCACATGCTGTAATCAATAAAGTTGTGGCCAAATTAATGCCAAAAATCCTAAACAAATATCCTGTTTCCTGTGTGATTTATTTTGGAGGGGGTTTGGGGGTCTTCACATGCAAGATAAGGAGTAAGGCTGTTCCTGGTACCTTAAGGACAGAACGTTTCCTGATACAATGGGACAACTCTTTGGTTCAAAGGAGATTAGCTAGAGGTCTTTGCTTCAATAATTCTATGATCCTGCATCCTATAAGACTCCGCAGCCTAGGCCGAAGCATCAGCACGCCTGAATCTTGCAACATCTGCTACAACTTGCAAACTGAAAACAGTGTTAACACTTGTATAGGAAGGCCACTACTTAAACTCAATTTGAACAGCTAACATTAAAACAATTGCTTTTAGACATTTAAGTAACCTGCAGCAAAGTTTGGCAGAATGCAATTAGCAAGTGTTTTCATTTAAGGGACTCATTAGAAATTAAACCCACTCTAGCAGTGTCGCTGAAAGGTAAATGCCAGGGAATTTATTTGATAAAATCCAGTGTTTTTCCAGCTTCCCCTCCAATATAATTTGCAAAGTATTGATAGAGCATTGGGCGTTGTGGGGTGGGGGTTGTGTGTGCTTTGTAGCATAGCATTGCCCCAAACATACTTATAGCTAACATACTTAATGACTGCTCTGTCACACAGTGAGGAGCACTGCTATTAAAAAGGGGTGGTTAGAGGCTGAAACATAGTTGCCATCTCAGAGGGGAGTTTATTTGTTTTTATGAGACTAAAGCAATCAAATAAATATGGGGGCCAAGCTAAGAAGAGCTATGGATATTCCACTTTGCACAGCATGGGGGCGGGGGGGGGAAGGGGCAAGGAATCTTAACAAGTACCAGTTGTCAGTATATTCACAGGCAAATGATGCTTTGCAAATGATGCTATGAAGCATTTCACATGGACGTTCTTATTGAACCTCTTGGGAACTCACATAATAACAGAGAGAGATTATTCTAAACCATTTTGTCATTTTTATGATATTGTAGTATTGTGATATTATTATTTTTTAAAAGGAAACCAGCTATGTTTGCCAGCCATTGCAACCAGGGCTGGATTTAGGTTTGATGAGCCCCTAAGCGGGTGGCGCTGTGGGTTAAACCACATAGCCTAGGACTTGCCGATCAGAAGGCCGGCGGTTCGAATCCCTGCGATGGGGTGAGCTCCCGTTGCTCGGTCCCTGCTCCTGCCAACCTAGCAGTTCGAAAGCACCTCAAAGTGCAAGTAGATAAATAGGTACCGCTCCGGCGGGAAGGTAAACGGCATTTCCATGTGCTGCTCTGGTTCGCCAGAAGCAGCTTAGTCATGCTGGCCACATGACCGAGAAGCTGTACGCCGGCTCCCTCAGCCAATAAAGCGAGATGAGTGCCGCAACCCCAGAGTTGGCTACGGCTGGATCTAATGGTCAGGGGTCCCTTTACCTTAAGCTACTAAAGCTAATGGGGCCCTTTATATGTCCAGCTGTCCTTTGTCAACAACAAATTGTCGCTGTTTTTTTTGCGTTGAATATATGCTATATGGTAATTTATGGACCTAATGGGTATCTAAAGCCATTTGCACATGCAGAATGTAGGCCCCCTTTATACAGAAATGAGCAAACCAGTGATATTTTAGGGAGCAGGCTAGCAGGTGGGGCCCATTACTTACATCATAGGACCCTACACAACACAAAACACTGTTGCTGTATGTAGGTTTTGTTTTATTTATTTTTTATCTTATATTTTGGAAATGTACATCCAGTTTTTTTTCTTTAATTTTTTGGGGGGCCCCCAAGAGAGTGGGGCCTTAAGCTATAGCTTGTTTAGTTTATACGTAAATCCAGCACTGATTGCAACCAAAGTAAAATCTCAGTCTGGTTACAAATTACGAGCATGCCACAAGGACTGTACCCAAAGCCATATTTCCAGGCAAATTTGGAGACTCCTTTCTCAGGCAGAACATTGAAGGAATTTCAAGAAAGTTTGCCTTTTTTTAGGTGACTAACAAGATCTCAGCAGTCATCAGATTCCATGTAAAGTTATATTTGAAGCGACTGGGATGTTTCTCTTAGGTGATTTCCAAGATGAATCCAAAGAGTTTCTAAGAGGAGCAAAATCTTTCCTTCTCCTTCCTTCCTTCCTTCCTTCCTTCCTTCCTTCCTTCTTTTCACACATCTGCAAAATCATTAAGTCAGTGCAAACCCTCAAATGTGACCTTGTCTAATGGAAGGGCACCTACTTATTCCAAAAACTCAACATTTTTTTGTTAAAAAAGGGGGGGGGGACATCCTTCATGGCTCTCATAGTCCAAGATGAATGATGCTGCTTATGACTGCATTTGTTCCTTTAATGAATCCTTAAGGATGGCTTGTCAAGCACTTCTGTTTCTAACAAATTAATATAATTGCTGTATTTTTGGTACAGGCCAGCATTTGATGCTGGTGATGACAGTTGTTTCTATTTGTTTCTTAGTGTTCTATGCATTTCTTAAATTAAAACTGCACACTGAGTTGTTGTTTTTTAAAAGGAGGGGGGGGGGACTTCATTTTCCCTCCTCTTAATTTTGCCTCCCTGGCCAAACGTACTTAGGTTCATATAACCAAGAAATAATAAATCTGCATTGCCTCTTTTCACGGCCTCCTACAAAGGCACTGATTTTCTTTTTTCTTTCTAAATATGGAACGCTTCACGAATTTGCGTGTCATCCTTGCGCAGGGGCCATGCTAATCTTCTCTGTATCGTTCCAGTTTTAGTATATGTCCTGCCGAAGCGAGCACAGGACCACTGATTTTCATACTGGCAGAGGCTCTGCATTTCACAGTGTCAAAGGAGCATTCAGAAAACTTTGCACGCGAAATAATTAGATCTTAGGACCTAGAAGGTCAACAGTCCAACCTGTGCATTATATACTTTTAAATATTTGTGGCATTTTCAGGTTAGTGAGATAATGGTCCAATTTCTGGACAAAGGACTTGTTCATGTTCATGTTTCATTCAACTGTTTTGATGGCAGGGGTGAGAGGGGGCAGGTCTTCAGGTAGCTATGCTCTGGAGCTTTCCATGCTTGCATAATATGGATTTTAAAGTCTCACCGCACTGTACAATATAAATGGATTATGTGTCAAAAAACCAACATACTCCAAAGAGGATTTTTTTAAAAAAGAAAAAGCCACACACAAATTGCTCACGGAACACTAATTTGTTATTGTTGATTAAAGTTTCAGCCAATTTCTTTTACTAATTTTCTGTTTTTATTGGAACTTGTGCTTTTTAATACCATATAAATATTGATGGGCAGGCACTGGGTGTGCGAGAGGTTTGCCTACATGCCTATAAATAAAACATTTCGAGGAGAAAGAGTAGTAGCTCCATTTAACACTCCCTCATCTTTTGCCTTGCTAATTTGGAATAATTTCGCTATGTTTCCAAATGCCTGGGAGCTGTTCTAAACAGTGTGATGAGAAGTAATGCCTCGTAATTTTCATTTAATGGGAAATATTTTTAGACGGAATGTGAATTCCCAACAGTGCTGGCTTCAAACGCTATAATAATGCAGATAGTAATAAACAGACGCATAACTCTGGCCGTGCACACAGGAAAATCAGCTGCAATGCAGGTGCCCCAAACTGGATGAGGAATGGTCCCTGATAACAGATGGTGTATGCTCAGTTCCTCTCTGGGACCCAGGTACTGTGAAATGCAAGTCTTTTAAAAGTTCAGCTGCTTAGGGAGGAAGGACAGGATTACTCCTCCTTTTTTGATATTACCGTATTTTTTCGCTCTATAAGACACACCAGAACACAAGACGCATCTAGTTTTGGGAGGAGGAAAACAAGAAAAACAATATTCTGAATCTCAGGAGCCAGAACAGCAAGAGGGATCGCTGCACAGTGAAAGCAGCAATCCCTCTTACTGTTCTGGCTTCTGGGATAGCTGCGCAGCCTGCATTCGCTCCATAAGACGCACACACATTTCCCCTTACTTTTTAGGCAGGAAAAAGTGAGTCTTATAGAGCAAAATATTTTTTTTTTTAATTTTCAATTGCAATCCAATAATAGCCTCATTATAACAATGTCAAATTATAATTCAATTACTAATACCAATATTTTTATTTTTATTATTAGTTTTTCCTTTATGGCTCAAAAGTAAATCTTTACATCATAACTTTACATCTTGCAATTATACATATTCTTCTTTTCAAAGTATGTTCGCAATTACTATTATCATAGATCAACAAGTATTACTGTACACAAAAAAGAAAAAAAGATGTAATTTTAAAATCATAATATTCCTCATAAATGAATGACTTCCGTCTCTTCCATTTTGTACTAACAAACGTTTTGCCTATATTTGCCCATTGTCTTTTTATTTATAATATTTTCTTATCTATCGATTTTCCTTTTAAATTTGTTATCCATAGAAACTACTCAAAGGCCGTTACCGTGTTCCGATTGCAGCAATTACTTTTCAAGTTTTCCTTAAAACAATTCCAATTTGAGACAAACTCCTGTTTGGATTTATCTTTGATTCTTTCTGATAAGTAGTCTAACTCCGCATATTCTGTTATTTTTTGTATCCAATCAGATCTGGTGAGTACTAATACCAACCATTCAAATACCGAATTATATAATTTAGGTCCCTCCCCCCGCATGCTAGATTTGATGGTTGATGATTTTCTTTATTTCTGCGTTCCAAAATCTTACCAATTTCAATTACATTCTGGTCAAAATAATAAAACCTTGTACAACAACTGCAATATGAATAACTTCCATTCTTGTCAACACATTAAATGATTTATAGAACTACAAGGGAGGCACTCAAACTATATCCTTGCTCTTCCTGTGTGTGGCAAGTAAATTTTTATTTATACCCCGTCCTCCCCGGCCAAGACCAGGCTCAGGGCGGCTAACATCAAATATCAAATACATGAAAACATAATCAAACAATTGATAAAAATACAGCTTAAAAATAAGAATCAGGATATAATTAAATAACTACCCATGAATTACAACCATAGGGGTCAGGAACCTCAAGTATTCATCAGGGCCAGCTATCCATGTTGGTCCCACATGAGCCGATAAAAGGGCCAAAGAGGTAAGTTACAGGGTCCCATGGGGGGGGTCAAACTTCTGGCAAACCAGAGCAGCACACGGAAACGCTGCTTACCTTCTCGTCAGAGTGGTACCTATTTATCTACTTGCACTTTGACATGCTTTCAAACTGCTACGTTGGCAGGAGCAGGGACTGAGCAATGGGAGCTCACCCCGTCGCGGGGATTCGAACCGCCGACCTTCTGATCGACAAGTCCTAGGCTCTGTGGTTTAACCCACAGCACCACCCACATCCCTCCCTAATCTGTTCCGCTCATGTTTCTGTGTCCACCTGTCTCTTTGCTTCCAAAAACGGCGGCGAATATTCAGGGCGGTGAATATTCCCCCTCCGCTCCAGAGAGAAATTGATCTGCCTGCGACTGCATTCCCCCATCTTTGGATCCAGACCATTCCCTGCCAGCCATTGAGTTGGATCCTTCAGTGATTGGATACCCCTGTTTAGGGGGTCCAGGAGGGTCTCTCAGTCCCAGAGTCCACACAAGGGCCAATGGGCCATAGCACCTCCCCCAATGGCCTCCTGACTGGAATTGTAACACCTGCTGCTCCCAGCTCAGGATCAACCCCACGCTACTACCCTCCAGCAGGTGGGTTGTTTGATACCAGATACATCCACAATGCCTTGACCAAAACCTGCTTACATCTGTAATTGGCTTATTTCAACCCAATACAGGTTTCCTGTGTTATGGTTCACCCCTCACTGTGCTGCGAGCATCATGGGCCTGTGACGGCAATGTAAGTTTCTCCAGATGAGTAATATGAAACATGGCTTTCATATAAATTGCTCCCTTTTTATTAAAAAAGAAAGGAGTTACAGATCAATAGGGCAAGTGCAGCCAAATTAATCACAAGCACAATGATTTCTCCTAGTTGTATAACGTTTAATCTGCCTTTGGATCTCTTCTGAAAGTTTTATTCCTCCTGTTTGTCTCTTGCTCTTCAGATGTATAAGATCCATAGTGATTTGCTTCCTGCACAGCTGCAGATTTTCCATCTTGTGAGGCATATCTCCCTCATCTCAGTTTTGTCTGTTTGCTTCAGCAATCTGCTGCCATATGAGAGCCACTTTATCAAGACAGTCCATGGACTCAGCTATACAGCTGCAAATAAAATGTTTTAAGTGTGTTTTAAGTGCAATATACAATGTGACACTAGATGGCGATGGTGAGCCTTATGGGAAATTCAATGTGTTTTTAAAACGCTTTAAAAAAGCATTTTCAGAACTTTTTAAAATATGTGTGTAGATTCCAGACAGATTGTGAAGCTGAGGCTCCAATACTTTGGCCACCTCATGAGAAGAGAAGGCTGGTCACCGAAGAATTGATGCTTTTGTATTGTGGTGCTGGAGGAGACTCTTGAGACTCCCATGGACTGCAAGAATATCAAACCTATCCATTCTGAAGGAAATCAGCCCTGGGTGCTCACTGGAAGGACAGATTGTGAAGCTGAGGCTCCAATACTTTGGCCACCTCAGGAGAAGAGAAGACTCCCTGGAAAAGACCCTGATGTTGGGAAAGATGGCGGGCACAAAGAGAAGGGGACGGCAGAGGACAAGATGGTTGGATAGTGTTCTCGAAGCTACCAGCATGAGTTTGACCAAACTGCGGGAGGCAGTGGAAGACAGAAGTGCCTGGCGTGCTCTGGTCCATGGGGTCACGAAGAGTCGGACACGACTAAACGACTAAACAACAACAACAACAGATTCCAACCATAAGTGTTTCCCATGCATCACTTACCATATCAATTGATATCTACTAGTAGAACACTGTTTGAGAGGCCTTCATTTAGATGCTGGAACACAATGTGGTTTTTAATAAAAAAAATATTTCCTCCCATTCCTTGAAAATAGTGGGCAATGTTGCCCTAGTGCCTATGTGCCTGCAATTACGTAAGAGTTACACATCCCACTACACCGAGATTTCACTTTAAAAAATAAAATAAAATATGTATTAAATTGATATCCCACCCTTCATCCAAAGATCACAGGGTGGCTTACAACAAGAAAATACAAAATGAAAACACAAAATACATAACGAAACAATGACAACCCCCCTCCCAACAAACACATTTCAGAGGCCATAAGTTGTTTTATCAGCCAAAGGCCTCATTGAAGAGGACTGTTTTCATCCAGCTCCTAAATATATATAATGAGGGTGCCAGGAGAGCCTCTCTGGGGAGAGGATTCCACAACTGGGGAGCCACCTCAGAAAACACCCTCTCTTTTGCTGCCTCCTTCCAGACCTCTCATGGAGGGGGACACATAAAGAAGGAAGGTTGCCATATCTTGAAGAGCAAAAAAGAGGACTACCAGGGCCACTGCCAACCCGAGCCAGGACGTACCCGCACCCAAGCAAAACAACAACACACCAATCAAATAAATATACACCTGGACATTTCCTTTAAAATGTAAAAATCACCCAATGGGCATGTTGGCCCCCCAAAAGAGGACACGTCTGGGATTTCCCAGACATTTGGCAACCCTAAAGAAGGGCCTCAGATGATGATTGCAGGGTCTGGGTTGGTTCATGTAAGGAAAAGTGAACCTTGAGGTAGTGCATTCCTGAGATGTCTAAAGTGTTATAGATCAAAACCATACATTGGAATTGGGCCTAGAAACTAGGGCCAGGATCAGAGTTGTATGTTCAAATTGTCTTGCCCTGGTGAGCACGTGGCTGCTGAATTCTAAAGTTTCAGAACCATCTCCAGAGGCAGCCCCACGTATAGCACATCACCGTAATCTAACCTAGAGGTTACAGGAGCACAGATGACACTGTGCTGCTGGGTCACCAAGTTGATGGAAGGCACTCCACAAAACTGGGGCAACTTAAGCCTCAGGAAGTGGGGGGGGGGAATCCAGGACCCTCAAGTTACATCCCTTCTTCTAGAGAAGAAGAAAAATGCCACAGCTGTCGCTTACAAAATATAAACAAGCATCCCTGAAGGGCAATAATGGGGGGAAATTAGGTACCAGAAAACAGAAGTTCTAAATCCAGTTGGAATATTTTACTTCTTAACAGGCTGAGAATACAAGGCCACTTCAGTCCATTGTTGTTGTTTAGTCGTTTAGTCATGTCCGACTCTTCATGACCCCATGGACCAGAGCACGCCAGGCACTCCTGTCTTCCACTGCCTCCCGCAGTTTGGTCAGACTCATGTTGGTAGCTTTGAGAACATTGCCCAACCATCTCGTCCTCTGTCGTCCCCTTCTCCTTGTGCCCTCCATCTTTCCCGACATCACGGTCTTTTTCCAGAGTCTTCTCTTCTCATGAGGTAGCCAAAGTATTGGAGCCTCAGCTTCAGGATCTGTCCTTCCAGTGAGCCCTTCAGAATGGAGAGGTTTGATCTTCTTGCAGTCCATGGGACTCTCCAGAGTCTCCTCCAGCACCACAATTCAAAAGCATCAATTCTTCGGTGACCAGCCTTCTTTATGGTCCAGCTCTCACTTCCATACATCACTACTGGGAAAACCATAGCTTTAACTATACGGACTTCAGTACATATGTCACCCCTTTTCCCTGGAACAATTTAGGCTCTAGTTTAGGGACAGGGAACTTAATACATGTCAGATGTTATTGAACTCCAGTTCCCATCAGCCCAGCTAGTATGGCTAATGATCCAGGGCAGTGGGAACTGCAGTCCAATGACATCGGGACCACATTGGCTAGTGCCACCCCCAGCCCATGTATCCTATGCAGTAAAATCATTTTCAGTCCAAGTCTACTCACAGCATTTTTAGCTGCATTCTGACAAAATGGAGTTTTTTTGCACCAGATGTCTGCGACACTACACACAAAAATGTTAGCAGAATCTCACTCTCCAGCAGTCTGGGCTTTAGAGGTAGGTGAATTAATCCCTTAAGTTTTTGGGGGGTAGTTGATTGAAAATTTTGAATTAGCTGATTTTTCCTATTAATTTTTGCAATAGATTTTGACTAGTATTGACAGATTTCAACTTTGCATTCAAATAAGCTTTTACCCCTCTCAAAATTAAATTGGTTGATTGAGATTTTTTTTGTGTGGTTGCACCAAAATTAACAGTTAATTTGACATTTAATAAACTGAAAACTAAACAAATGTTTACTATATAAAGTGGCTGTGTTTGCTGGTGCAAGTTGATCAACAGTTTTGTCGGCTGAGCTGTGAGCTAGTACAATGCAGCTTATTTCGATGGCGTTTCAACCAATCAAATATGTATTACTCTTCATGACAAATGTCTTTAATTTTAAAACATTTGCCCCGGCTTAATAGAATACCATTATTTCTCTACTGTGCTCATTAATTCTTCCCAATTAAGTTGAACAAAATGGGCAAAATGTAACACGATCAGCTATGTTATCCTGCCTTTCTCAAATGTAATTGGATTTGCTATCTTTGATTGGACTCATTAGGAGTGAGAAGCTAAATAACCTCTGAAAAATATCCACCTCCCCACACTTTGCAATGTGAGTGGAGGTTCTAGTCTATGAACATGTGCAGCTTATTTTATTCATTTGGACAATTTGGTAAAATTTTCAGTGTCTTGATGCTTAATATAAGGCAATGAGTTTGGGCATTATTAAATGCCCTTTGTATTGACTAT
This sequence comes from Podarcis siculus, assembly GCA_034642415.1. Lineage (NCBI taxonomy): Eukaryota > Metazoa > Chordata > Lepidosauria > Squamata > Lacertidae > Podarcis > Podarcis siculus. The sequence goes on along the minus strand of JAXCMG010000073.1, from coordinate 1,476,093 downwards.
GTGTTATTGCATATAAAAGAATTAAAAGCTAAGCAGAATCCTTGAATTGCAATTTACACTGGCAGCAGTCAGAGGTGCCAACTTCTCCAGATGATCGAGGGGGCCCAATTTGACATCATGTGGCATCCTGATGTTGCACATGTGATATCGCGAGGAGCCAGGAGGTGGGGCGAAATGCCCTCTGAAAATTGAGGGTGCCCGTCCCCCTCAAAAAAATGCACGGGGGGGGGGCAGAAACCGCCTTGGCCTGTAGGAGTCAGTGCCTATGTCAGCAGTAATCAGGGATAGGGAAAAGAGATGGCTATCAAATCTCTCAGTCTCCTCTTATCCAGGTTAAGAAAACCCAAGTCCCGCAACCATTCATGATAAGGCTTGGTTTCCAGACCCTTGATCATCTTGGTCACCCTCCTCTGCACACATTCCAGGTAGTCAATATCCTTCTTAAATACACACTATTCCAGATGTGATCTGACCAAGGCAGAACAGAGTGGGAATATTACTTCCCTTGATCTGGACACTAGACTTCATGCATTAGCTTTTGTTTTTGCTACTGCATCACACTGTTGACTCATGTTCAGCTTAAAGGTAAAGGTAAAGACTGGACTTGACCATTAGGTCCAGTCGTGACCGACTTTGGGGTTGCGGTGCTCATCTCGCTTTACTGACCAAGGGAGCCGGCGTACAGCTTCCGGGTCATGTGGCCAGCATGACTAAGCCGCTTCTGGCGAACCAGAGCAGGGCATGGAAACACTGTTTACCTTTCCACCGGAGTGCTACCTATTTATCTACTTGAACTTTGATGTGCTTTCGAATTGCTAGGTTGGCAGGAGCAGGGACCAAGCAACGGGAGCTCACCCCGTCACGGGGATTCGAACCGCCGACCTTCTGATCCGCAAGTCCTAGGCTTTGTCGTTCAACCCACAGCGCCAGCCGTGTCCCTCATGTTCAGCTTAAGGTCTACTAAAACCCTAGATCAGGCTACCTCAAACTCGGCTCTCCATATGTTTTTGCCTACAACTTCCATGATCCTGAGCTAGCAGGACCAGTGGTCAGGGATGATGGGATTTGTTGTCTCAAAACATCTGGAGGGCTGAGTTTGAGGAAGCCTGCCCTAGATCCTTTTCACATGGGCATCTTATATCTGTGCAGCTGGTTCTTCCTGAGTATAGCGCACTGGAAAATGAGTCTCTCTGTTAACCAGAAAGTTGGTGGTCTGAGCCCATCCAGAGATGGCTGTGGGCAGCATACCTGCATTGCAGGGGGTTGGACTAGATGACCCCCGCGGTCCCTTCAAACTCTACAGTTCTATGATTTGTCCCTACTGAAATATATTTTGCTACTTTGGGTCCAGTTCTTCAATCTGTTAAGATCCTCTTGAATCTCAGTTTCATCTGCAAATTTGATGAGAATCCCCTCGATTCCTTCAACCAAGTCATTCTTAAAGACATTGTTATTCAAAGACTTTATAAACAACCATCTCATTCCTCATATACCAAATCAGTCACTGCAGATGCCACCTCACGAGGCGGTTTGTTCATATAATGTAGGAATTATACTTTTACTGTGGTGGCAGTTAGTGCCAAAGGAACTTATTCCCATTCCTCCCAGGCAATTTCTTTACCATTTTTTTGATACCCACAGAATACATTTCTCTTCCTGTGATTCTTTTAAGTGGAGATTGCTATCCCAATTTTTACATGCATTGTTCTGGAAATTGTTTTTATAGATGTCTTATTGTTGATATATTTTATTATGAAATCACTGTGAGGTGTACATTCGAGAATGCGTTTTAAAAATATGTTGATCCACATTGTGAAACACTAACATGTTTAATCAAGCAGAATAAATTAAATTCAATCTTCCCCCAGTTAGAAACACATCATATTCCACAGAGAAAGTAATGTCAAATCTCATAATGTCAAGCCAGGCAAAGGGGTATATGAAGCCGAAACACTTGCAGCTTTATTTTCTCATTGGTATTGGTAAAACGGTGAATTGAATCACAGTATCTCACAGTTTGTTTCAGTGCACAGAACCAGTAGGTTTTCCTTCTGTCTTTCATAGCTTGAGATATTTCTTAATCAACTTTAGCTCGCTGAAGCTCCTTTCTTTCAGGTGATGTTCCTGAAGGTGGCAGACAGGGGACCGAGAGATGGAGAAACATAGTAAAGCAGAGAGTAAGTGCTATGAAATACAATGAGAAAAGGGGAGAATGTGGGATTCAGAAATACCGTATTTTTCACTCTATAAGACACACTTTCCCCCTCCTAAAAAGTAAGGGGGAAAGTGTGTGCGTCTTATGGAGCGAATGCAGGTGGGAGGTTCTGCTCAGTCCTCCCTTTAAAGAGCCCCGTGGAGCGTGTGTCTTTCTCCCTCCTCGGGGAAAAGCCCCCAAGAGCTGCACACATGCTCCACGCGTTATTTAAAGGGAGTGCGGCTCTTTGGGGAGCCTTCATCCCGCTGCCTGGGAGAGGCTGCATGCGGCTATCCTGGAAGCCAGAACAGCAAGAGGGATTGCTGCTTTCGCTGTGTAGCGATCCCTCTTGCTGTTCTGGCTTCTGGGATTCAGAATATTTTTTTTCTTGTTTTCCTCCTCCTCTGGTGCGTCTTATAGAGGGAAAAATACAGTACCTGTTAAGGGTAGGAAAGAAAGGTGATGTAGCTGTGAGTTGGAGGCAGGGAGAAGAGAGATTAGAAAGCAAATCAAAGGACAGATGGGCACGCGGAGAGACTGGTGGCCGTGCAAAGGAAGAAAATAGAGAGTGGGCTCAAAAATAGAGCAAAAGGAGGAGGGAAGGATTTCGATAACTCTGTGGTGGTGCACAGAAAGTGCACAGAAAGAAAAGGGGTTGTCAACAGAGAGTAGGTTAAAAATAACATACAGAAACCCAGCCAGATTATTGTTAACTAAAATTCTACTTCAAAATGCTTGGGAGTGCTCAGCGCTCAGTGTTGTGACACAGCGCTCCCAATCTGAGGTCACATAATTCCAATTTTACTCTGATCACAGAGTGGGTGGGTTTTGTGTGGGAGGGTGGGGGGAGGGAGGAAAAATGGGGAAAAAATAAGGATGATATGTTTCTGGATAATATGTTTTGTTTTGATTTTGAATAAAAAAGTTAGAAAAGAAAAGAAAAAAGAAACTTCCGGGTGGAGGAATAAATAATAGTTTGCTTCAAACCATTGCGTATTTCAAGAGCCTACGAACAGTGAGATGAAGTGTGAGGGAGCCAGTGGTTATTCTCTTTCAAATAAATGTGAGAAGAGAGCGATGAAGCCAAAGCAATTCTTCTGCAATTCTCCTTGAGGCCACGGTGGTCTCCAGAGAACCACAATTCAATGCCTGAAGAGATCTTTGAACTTATGAAAGTTCTTGTTTATAGTACAAATGGGTAAGTGGTGCAATTTGGAGTGGGATAATAATTTCCTTTGACCCTAGAAGAAGTGATAGATAAGATGTCTAAGTATGAAGGAGAAGGCATAGAAACTACTTTCCTACAAGTATTATTACGGAAGAGTAAAATTAGAACATGGAAAACCTTGGTGACCTGGTTCATTTTAAGCTGGAATTTACCATTTATTCAGAATCAAATGCTGCATAGACCTATGCCTAAAAAGATACTTGTGTTCTTGGGTCTTTGCTGTTGTTAAATTTCATATGACATAATTTGTTTAAGACTCAGCTTAAGTTATTAGCTGTGTTTCAGTATGTATTTTTAATGTTAATGTTTGAATGCAGTTTTCCATAATACGTATGCACATTTTTATAAAGCCATTTTCACTAATATAATGCAATTCTGTAAGTTATTTTAACTAAGGCACACTTTCCCCTAATATAAGCATTTTTGTAAACATTGAGTGGTTTTGCATCACAAAATTCGGATAAGTGTGAGTAATGGAAGATGGCTGTGTTTTAAAATTTGGCATTCAATGTGAACCAAATCAAATTTCTCCCATCATTGCCACTCTACACACATTTTTTTTCTTTTAGCAAAGGCTTTTAAATGGAAGAAATAAGAATAATAGAGACTATGATTTACATCCTAGGAAACTGAATGAACCCAATTATAACTTGGTTTAAAAATAAAGAGATGGGTTTGAAGTTATCTCCAAAATCATTATAAAAATTAATTAGTGAGCTGTGAAAAATAATGAACCATCTTCTTCATCCCATGTTATTTTTGGATTATTTGAAATGAAAGTCCAAGATGAAGAATCAGTTAATTATGTGCCAATCTGTTTATGGCAACTTTAAGTAATCTAGTTTGCCTTTTCTCATTGCAGTTTCACTGCTCTCCTGCCTTGGATCAGTGATATTTCCAAGAAATGCAAGAATAAGATGTGTTGTTATACTCTGGTACCATAGACATGCCTTATATGCCAACCAAAAAAAGCTAAAATAAGTTATAATAATAAGACCAAGATTATCTGGATCTCTCTCTCTCTCTCTTACACACACACAAACACAAATTGTGCTTTTTCCTTAGCTTCTTAGAATGTGTTGTCCTTGGATTTTAAGGCACAGGGATCAGAAGGCCAAACAGACCCGAACTATTTCTTTCCCTTTTTTCCTGGGAATTGTCCTCCCCACCCAGTCAATTGGGGAGAGACCACAACTTAGAGAAAGAACACAGAGTTAGCATGTGCAAGGCCCCCAGAATCGGACCTCCGGAAAATAGTGGCTAGTACTGATAGCAGGATGAGGAAAGGCCTTGGGGAGCTGCTGCTAGTTAGATGAATAACTGTGTTTTTGTTTTTATTATTAATATTATTATATATGTGCTCACATATGGTATAAATATTCTTAGGGACATGGGTGGCGCTGTGGTCTAAACCACTGAGCCTCTTGGGCTTACCAATCAGAAGGTCCGCAGTTCAAATCCCTGCGATGGGGTGAGCTTCCGTTGCTCTGTCCCAGCTTCTGCCAACCTAACAGTTTGAAAGCATACCAGTGCAAGTAGATAACTAGGTACCGCTGTGGCGGGAAGGTAAATGGCGTTTCCATGCACTCTGGTTTCTGTCATAATGTTCCATTGTGCCAGAAGCAGTTTAGTCATGCTGGCCACATGACCTGGAAAGCTGTCTGTGGATAAACACTGGCTCCCTCAGCCTGAAAGCGCTGCAACCCCATAAGTCGCCTTTGACTGGACTTAACCGTCCGGGATCCTTTATCTTCTTCTTTTTTAAAATAATAATAATAATAATAATCTTAGGTGAATCTGCTGAACTACTGAATCATGACATAACAACTTCCATTTATGGGGGGGTGGACTTTTGCAGTGATTTTTGTGTGTGTGAAGACCCCCATACCCCATCCGAAATAAATCACACAGGACACAGAATGTTTGTTTAAGAATTTTGGCATTAATTTGGCCACAACTTTATTGATTACAGCATGTGAGTGGTTGCTTAGGAATTGGTTCGGACTACCTGAACCTGCACCGGCAGGAACCCGACTGACAACTGGAACCTTCAGAGGTCAGTAAGGGGAAACATACTGGGGGAGCACAGAGGCGGATTTCCGCCTCTTAGTTCACCCCAGATGTTCCCAGGAGCTCTGGCATGGCTCTACCCCTGAGAGGGGATCGGACAGAGCAAATCGAGCCCTTGGATTCCTTTAACGGAATTCCCTAGCAGCAGCAACAAAAATGAGGGGCAGGCACAGGCAATCCATAATGCCCTCCACCAATGAATGAACCAATGCCTAACTGCCAACCTTGCAAAGTTGTGACAATTTGCTACACCAAATGGCATAAACCAAATGGCACCAGCCAATCAGCCAAGTGGCAAAATTCCTACCAGGCCCCTGCTCAAAAAACAAACGACCCCTAGAAAGGCATAGCAAGGTCAAAAATACAACCTTAAATTATAGGGAGGGAGGGCAGGAGATCCGCTGCACAATGCGAAAGAAAAAATACTTCGCCACATGCAGCTCCTTAAATAGCCCCTTAGTTGCCAATCAAAAGCCAGCCAACAGAAAATTTTTCCCAGCAACAAAGGGGAACCCATGAGGTGCGGAGGACATCCAAACGGGCCCACCCCTGCAACAAGAAGGCAGTTTAGCGATCTCACCGCAACACATGGCTCTCCATGATTTGGAGGACATGGTTTCTAGAAAAATAGGTGCCGGTACTCAGCATGAAGTCATTACCTTAAGTGCCACACTTTTTAACAACAGCAACAACAAAAGAGGTGCCGGTATTGCATAGCCTTGAGTACCCCCTAAAAAAAAAAGCACTGGACTTTCAGCATCTATCAGCAAAAATGGCATTTTTATCCACCAAAATGGATATAAAAATACAAGTCGCTGCAATCCTGCACCCAGTTGTGCATGCTTCAAAGTCATTGACAAGTACATATAGTACAGTCATATCTCTTCTTGCAAAACCTTCATTTTGCATTTTTTTCAGGTTAAGAACAGTTAAACCCAGAAGTCTTTACTTCCGGGTTTCGCCACACACGCAGAAGCATTCCGCATGATTTGCACATGCTCAGAAGTGTTCTGTGCAGGTCACGCATGCACAGAAGTGCTCTATTGCACTTTGCACATGTACAGAAGCACCACTCTGGTTATGGACTTTTCAGGGTGCAAACGGCACCCCGGAACAGATCATGTCTGCAACCAGAAGTACCACTGTATATGAAACTAATACATAGCAAATGTAAAGTACCAGGTGGAACGGGAGACACCAAGAAGGTGGCAAGTCAACAAGTGACTAAAGGGGTTTCTTCATTTGCTTTGTGGGTTAATTTATTTTTTCCCTGAAAATCTTCAACATACAATACAATACAATTACAATAGAATTACCAGAGCTGACATTTGTTCATAAAATTTATTGCAGAGACATCAAGCCAATGAATGCAGTTCCGTTTATGAAATATGTAAGCATAATAATATGAAAACCACACCATAATCTTTGGTAAGAGAAAACATAAGGAACAGAGCATGCAAGAGAAACGTAAAACACAATGATTAAATGTAAAAACTAAATAGAATGTGAAAATGCAATCACAACCTTTAAACTTAACTGTACTAAAATAGAGAAAAAGACTGAAGCATCAAATAAAATGAGTATTATAAGCAATAATTATGGCATGTGAAACTAGCAATGATTTCAACTTCACTGAAACTCCCACCAGCCAAAACTGGTTATCTTTTCCTTAATATTTAAGACAAGTTGCTATATAACTGCACTGCAGCAAAGCTTTAACTACAGCAGAAGTTTAAAGGAACAGTATTTAGAGGAACTTTGAGCCACAAAGTTGTAGTAGCAGTAGCAGTAGCAGTAATAATAATAGAAAAAGTCAGCTTTCAGCTTTCACATTTTGGGCAAATATTTGGGCATGTATTTGGCCATTGGCCTTGGTAAAGCACAGCCAGGCAATGAATATTTTGCTGAAGGAAGAGGAGAAGTGATATTGGTCAGTGTCAACATTAATCAGATTTACTTACTTACTTACTTACTTACTTACTTACTTACTTACTTAAAATAAATTCTGTAATAGAAATAACATACAGTGGTACCTTGGGTTACATACGCTTCAGGTTACATACGCTTCAGCTTACAGACTCCGCTAACCGGCGGCGCAGCAGCAGCAGGAGGCCCCATTAGCTAAAGTGCTGCTTCAGGTTAAGAACAGTTTCAGGTTAAGAACAGACCTCTGGAACGAATTACCGGTAAGTGCTTAACCCAAGGTACCACTGTAGTTCTGAGAAATGACAGATCTGAATCGCAATACCCTGTTGGGTTCACATACAGTCTTGGGATGCCCAAATGTCAATTTCAGAATCTGTTTTTAGGACCTAGGGTGCAGAAATGTGAAGTGATGGCACTGAAATCATATCTTCTTGTCAGTATGAGGTGAGTTACTGGATTGCTCATCCCTTCCCCACACTGAGGAATTTTGTTGATTCTTTTAACCTCTTGAAATCACAATTTGAAATGACCCAAACTATCTGAAGTTATTGCTTTCTGTACAATTCAGTCCAAAGTCAAATGATTTGGGTTTTGTTTTTTTTTGCAAAGTATTTGAAAGCTAAGCAAGGTACAATTACCCTAATTTCTTGCATTTCTTTTTTTTTAAATCAAATTTATTGAAATTTCCAAAATACAGAAAGTAAAGATAAGCCAGAAATAGAATACATTTAAAGCCTTATTTTCATTTATCCACTTTCTGGGACTCCCCCCCTCCCCCATCCCTACCATATTCCCCTTTCATATCATTGGCTCTACAAGCTCTCACTCCTAATTTAAAACTTAATTTGTTTAACCCAATATTCAAGTTTAAATTTATACAATCCTCATCGTTACCTTTGATAAAAAACAAAAATTCTCTCCCCAAGGTCCACCCCATTTTCCTTCCACAATTTCCCTTTTTTTATAGTAAAGACACCCAACAAAGTAAAGATATAAAAGATAGAAAGTATAGTAGAAAAAAAACAATTCAAAAAATAGTTACAAGCCTTTGGATTCTAATTCTCCCCCCCCCTTCCCCGGTTTAATTTCCCCCTGTCCACCAATCTATGTTGTCTGCCTGGAATTCTTAAATCCATAATCAGGTTTTTCCCCCAGTTCCTTGCAGGTTTTTTTTTTAAAGTTATTTTTATGGTATTTAACTTCGAATCTCCAATCTAAAAATGGCCCCAAAGGGCCTTTAGTTCCTTAGTCTTTAAAACTCCCCCATTGTTCTTTCCATGTTGTAGTCCAGTTTCGTCTTGTTCCGCTGCTAAAATGTTCTAATTCAGAAATTTAGTAGCTCTGCAGGGGTTATTGTTATTCAGGAACAAAAACTTACGTTCAGTCCCTTCCTTTCTTCAATAGAAAATTCTATTGTCTCCTTTAATGTAAACACCCCTGTAGACAAAATACTGTTTCAGTTTTGCAGCTTTCCCAGAAGATAACCAGTCCTGTAGAATTCCGAAAGTATTTTTCCACTTACGACCATCTTTGTAATGTCCCGAAACTCCTCTAGGGGGATTGTTGTAACTTTGTTTCCTCTAATCCAAAAGTCTGGTTGTTGTTCCATATTTTCGCCATTTTGTGTCCGAATCGTAGCAAGTTGTAACGAATCATAACAAATTGTAACGAATTTAACCAGCAAAGTCCTCGTAGTAAAATCCTCTTTAAATTTTCCGACCTTGACAGCTACTTTGACAGCTGTCAAAGTCTCCGTCTCTTTTCACCAGGCTCTCTCCTCAATCGCCCCGGTCCCCAGGGAGGGGGTTACGTTTTCCTTCTCCCTCCATTCTTCTCCTCCAGCACAGTTCTTGTAATTTCCCATCGTGGAATTCTTGGTTTTTGTCAAAAATACGGTTCATTCTAGACCTTGGTTACCCAATCCTTGTTTTAGAATGTTTACAGTAGGGAGGGGGACTGACTTCCTTTTTGGATCCCCCCCCCCCCCGCTCGTATCAAATCCGAAAAAAAGATTCCTTTTTTTCCTCCTTTTGAACCCGGTTTCCAAATTACTCACGGGTTGTTGTTAAAGGTCCGAATTCTCAATGGAAGAAGTCAGCGCTCTCCGCTGGATGGCATGCGGCTTCGCTCGGCAGGGATAGCAGAGGACTCAAAGCACCACGCCCCTCCCCGGCACCCGATCCGTAGCCTTTAAAAGGCTCCTTCACGAGTCGGGAGGGCGCTAACGGTGCCAGCCGAGTCTCCATGTCCACGGCCTCCATGGCCGTGGTTTTTAAGGGTCCCCGCGTCGCCGGCGCGGTAAGACCCAGCCCCTGCCGAGCAGGCTCCCTCCGGAGCTCGGAGGGAGTCCGCCATTCGGCGATGGCGCCAACCCGGAAGTCTAATTTCTTGCATTTCAATCATTCTCTTGACTGCATACTGTGCAATGGGTTGTGGGTTTTGTTTGTTTGTGGTTTTTTTTTTTGCAAGTTAAATATAAATGCTGCATATACATCTCTTCTAGTTAATCCAAACACAATAGATATGATCAGTTTGAAATTACATTTCCAGAGACAGTATTCCTTTCCCTTTAGAAATAACTCCATTTGCTTTTCTCTCTCTCCTAAGATGCCCCCACACAAAAAAGAATATGCATCTCCACAAATCTGGCAGAACAGGATCAGTCTGCTCAACTTAAGAAACCACACACCCTGAAGACCACCTACCATTCCTTTTTGCTAAACTGCACTATGAAAATGAGGAATATCTGTTCATAAAGAAGGATTCTGCTCAAAAATAATGATATCCCGGGCAAACCCTGGATGGCTGCATTTGAATTGCCCACGGACAAACAATTTCTCTTTAGCCCCACTTTGCATCAGGAAGTCATTCGGACTGGACAAAGAGGCCCTCAATAAACATTACTGATTCCAAGCAAATGGTTTTGTGAGGGATTAAACCTTGCCAAGTCTCAAAGGGAAATGAAGAATTTATGGATGAACTGCTTGGGCAGGCAGCAATGTTGTTTATTCACGTTATGTAATTGCTGGCTACGGGCACACCAGGTAATGATGCTTTGAAATATGTTGCTCTTAATAGAATTTCTACCTTGTGTGAGGTTGGCCCAATTATTGGACAAATGGGAATTTTGTCTGGCTCAGTAGGCCTCCAAGTTAGAATGAAACACTGAGAAAGCACACCTGGATGACAGTAATGCGGCTATCCGCTTAGAAATGAAGATCCCCTCAGTGGAGTTAGTTATATGGAGGAGAGTTTTGATTTATTGGATATCCCTATGGCATAAACTCCCGAACCACTATCTCATTCAATGCATGTGGCGAGATGACTTCACAAATTTGTGGTCAGGAAAAATCCATGCCAAATTGCTGTCCTATGAGATCTCGCCCACTGAATTGCTCAAACTGGATCTAAATGTGGCAAAAAGGTGTATAAATCAAAGGCTGGATGATGCGGAGCTATACCAAAATTTCGTTGCTGGTGGTGGAGTCTGCTCGCCGTTAAATTTCGGCATAACCCCTATCTACCGCCCTCCGTCCTACTTAACATTGCTTATGGCCGCGTCTCACCGATATGCCTTCATTAGAGCTAGGTTCAATGTCTTTCCAACAAACGTGCTGAGACATAGATTCACTAAGGGCCAAGTCCCTTCAATGTGTGCTTGTGAAATGAAAACATCTGAATCTCTACATCATGTTATGCTTATCTGCCCTTTGTACAGTTCAGCTCGTGCTAGTATACTAAACTCCATAATCTAGCCTACGGCTGACAAACCAGTAGACCTACAGCTTGCCTAGGTTCATCAAGTTGTGGATCCTTATATTACCCTACAGGTTGCTAAATTCCTAACAGCCGTCCTCTCGTACAAGAGACGGAATGGAATGTTAACTGATTATTGGTAGTTATAAGAATTTTCTATAATGACATCAGATATTGATTTTAGTGTAGTGTCTAAAAATTTTAATCTTAATCTTAAACTTTTCTTATGAATGGCTAATATCTGTCCTGTGAGTTGTGAACTGTGTTATACTATTTGTGGTTTGTACGAGTCCGCTGTTTTATTTGATTTGTTTTGTTGTGTTGTGTTTCATGATGGGCGTAAAGCCGAATAAACATTTTGATATGTTGCTCTTAATAGAATTTCTATCTTGTGTGAGGTTGGCCCAATTATTGGACAAATGGGAATTTTGTCTGGCTCAGTAGGCCTCCAAGTTAGAATGAAACACTGAGAAAGCACACCTGGATGGCAGTGTTACCTGTTATGCTGTGAGGCCAATTCAGAGAGGTATAAATGATGGAAATGAACAAAGGAACATAGGAAACAACCTTATTCCTAGTGATACCATTTTGCGTGTTCAGACCCAGAGACCTCCCCCCTAAATAAATTCACACATGACTCAAATTTTAGTTTTGGGTTTTGGCAGAATTTAGGTCACAACTTTATTGATTACAGAAAGTGAGTTGGTTGCATAGGCTCTGGTTCGACTAGCTCCCTGCACCCTTGCAGGGAGCACTGACCCAGGGCACCAGCATAAGTCAGTCAATGGTGAACACCTGGGTAGGCGAAGCCGGAACAAACTATGTTCACCACCTAGATGCCCCCCTGGACTCAGGCACGGGCACAACCCCCTCTTAGGGGTTGACCAAACCATTTGGGTCCCTGGATTCCTTTAACGGAATACCCTTCACATAGGGATGGTGAGAGCGTTCTCCCATCCCTATCACCTGAACCAGAGCCTATCCACAACCTTGCAAGTTGTGACGATTTGCTACACGGCAGGCAAAACCCAAATGGCAACAGCCAATCAGCCAAGTGGGGAAATTCCTGCTGTGCCCCTGTCCCAACGACAGACGACACACAACGCCATAGCAAGGTCAATAGCAAAATGCCCTAAAGTAGGGAGAGGTGGGCGGGTGGGCGCGAGCCGAAAGAGGAAGCTCTGGGTCACATGCATGGGGATATTTAGGTTCCTCGATCCATTTGGACAGCGCCCCATTGACCAGATTGAACCCAACATTGAGGGACCTACCAATCGGGTGTTGTGGCTAACCAGTCTTGCCCACCCAGAACACAGGTGGTCAGTCTCCAGGTCTCACCGCAACACATGCCCTCTTTTAGGGAGGACACAATTTGCCCAATATCATCTACCCTGACTAGCAGTGGTTTTCCAGGATTTCAGGCAGGAGTCTTCTCAATTCTACCTGGACTGAAGTTGAAACCTTATGTTTGCAGGGCAGACACTCAACTACCGAATTATGACTTTTACCCTTAGAAGAAGCAGAAATGAAGACTCTACTTGTCCTTAGAGCTTGTCAAAGCCTCTATGACAGCCTGGGCAGTAGATATAGAACACTATATAGATTTGAATCTCTGAGGAAAACTATCGAAGAGTGATCTGAAGTTTACAGCATGTTATTCCTTGAAGGAGAACTACTTGAAAATGATTTACAGATGGTACTTATCTCTGAGTAGGCTTGCTAAGATGTATAAGACAGAATCAGATAAGTGCTGGAGATGCAATGAGGTCGAGGGTACGTTTTTTCATATGTGGTGGACCTGGAAAAAGGTAAAAGAATATTGGGAAATAATTTATAATGAATTGAAAGAAATGTTTAAAAGTACTTTTCCAGAAAGAACCAGAGTCCTTTTTGTTGGGAATAATTCAGATGGAAATTCCCAGGTGTCAAAAAGGGTTATTTCTGTATGCCACTACTGCGGTCCATGTTTTGTTAGCCTAAAAAATGGAAAACAAGCGAGGTCCCAACTAAAGAAGAATGGCAACTTAAACTGATGGAATATGCACAGCTAGCGGACCTAACACACAGAGTAAGAGAACAAGAAGAACATACGTTTAAAGAAGATTGGAAAATGTTTATTGAATATACGGGGGGGAATTGAGTACACCTGAAAACACTGGCAGCATTAAGATAAATTCAACAGTGTAAATAAGTTTTGATGGATGTAATAATGGAATACTGAATGGTATAGTTTATATAAAATATGCAGGGATTTATGTTAGGCAAAATGAACCATGGATAGAGAAGAAGGGAAGTTTTTGATATTTTAAGGTTGTTTAAATGAATGTTCTAAATTGTAAAATAAAAAAAAATAAAAAGGAAAAGAAATGAAAACTCTAGGGAGGAAGCACACTTCGCCACAGAGGGTACGATGCCATGGAGATGGTTCTTCTGGGCCTGGTGTCCCCCAATATACATTAGTGGCCCCACCAGCAAGGCCTCTTCCACTGGTCCTAAGGCCCAGGCTGGACACTATTGGAGGCTTTGTGACTGACAGCTGTATTTTCTAACCAGGGAGTGACTTTTCCAGTGTTCTTGGTTCACATTGCTTTTGAGAGTGCACTGAAGTAACCTATCAGAACTTGTTCCAGTATTTTCAGTGCTGTTCTACAAGCCAACTCTCTTAGGAGCAACTGGAAGAGTTTTGGAATTCTTCATGTCTGCATATCACTTTTAGGACTTTATAGTTTGTTTTTCCAGTTCAAACAAATCCTTTCCTAAAATTGAGTCTGCTGCATCCTAATTATTATTTATTCTTGTCGGTTGTTGGTGTCTCTTGCATTGAGTGCTAGTAAGCTTCCTTCACCGCCGCCCCATTCTGGCACGATCTGCATTTAAAGTCAGTGTTAAGTATTTGTAGGTCTCTGTGTTTGCTGATCTTTGTTGTGTGTGACACATTGTGCTATAGTGTTATGCAAGTGCTACATTAGTGTACGTTTTCACATTTTAATAGCGTGACATCTGCTCAATCAAGCATGAAACAGAAGAGGCAGAGATGGCAAGATCCATTTGCCCTCCAAATCAATTCTGAAGGCATCTAGCACAAAACCTTCTGAACCTGTCTGAAATGAGACAGACATAATATTTTTTAGATGTTTTGATTCTTTGTCATTTTTTTATTATGTTGTATGGCCCCTTTTGAGCTCCTTTCCGAGGAATTAAGGGATAAAAATTGAATAAATGATAATATCACTCCTTCCTCTCCCTATTGCCTGCTTGGCATTTTCCTTTTTCCGGTGAGCTTTGGAAACATTCAGAAATGATCAGCATCATCAGCACTTATTTATTAATTGCCTTCTAAACAATTGTCCCAAGCTGATTTACACATAAGTTTAGTTTTTTTAAAAACAAACAAACCAGAAACATAAACCCAGAATTTGTATAAATTGGGTGAAAGCACTTTGCTCATGCAGGTGGCACTGTGGTGTAAACCACTGAGCCTTGGGCTTGCTGATCAGAAGGTCGGTGGTTCAAATCCCCGCAACGGAGTGAGCTCCCATTGTTCGGTCCCTGCTCCTGCCCACCTAGCAGTTCGAAAGCATGTCAAAGTGCAAGTAGATAAATAGGTACTGCTCCGGCAGGAAGGTAAACGGTGTTTCCGTGCGCTGCTCTGGTTCGCCAGAAGTGGCTTAGTCATGCTGGTCGCATGATCTGGAAAAACTGTCTCCTGACAAAAGTTGGCTCCTTCGGCTAGTAAAGTGAGATGAGCGCCGCAACCCCAGAGTCATCTGCAACTGGACTTAATTGTCAGGGTTCCTTTACCTGTACTTTTACCTTGCTGAAGCAGGTCTGAATTTCTGGCAGTAAGTGGCCGAGGTGGGTCTCTGCTGCATTCTGGCTTCTAAGCAGAGGTACAGGGAGCCTGGTGCTATGCCAGGCAACATCATGGAGCCAATGTGCCACTTTTACCATTTCATGCATGCACAGCAGCGAGCTCCCTGCCCCTTGACCCCCTCTCCCTCTGGTAAGCACTAGTGAACTGTGTTCAGAAGCTGGGGGAGAAGCAGTGTCCCACCGACTGCTGCCATTTTCAGAAACAGTCTGCTTTGCGTGACCAGGCGTGACAGCCCCAGCCCAAAAGGAACGTGGGAAAGGACTCTGACAATGTTATGGAATTAAAATTAGGCCACAACTTTATTAAACTTCCAAATGTAGGAAGACCTTGGCTTAGGCCTTGGGCGGGTATCCCTCCCAGCCCCCCAGCCAGGGGGAACTAGGGCTCATCAGGGTAACTGGGATATAGGGGTGCTCTGCGAGACATAAGTGTAGCAGGCAGCCCAGCCCATATCCCTGCACACAGGGTCGTTCACTGACAACCTTTCAGTGTATGGCCAGTGACACCCATTTATGTAACCCCTTTAAGAGGGGGGCCCTGGAATCGCCACCGCAGGGGGGTGAGTCACCACTTCACACCCCCCCGCCATTTTAGGGAAGAAAAGACTAAAGGATTCCACCCAGGGCCATAACCGCCAAAGTTGTGATGAATTGCTACGGGGAAGACAAAACCTGCCAATGCAGGAAAATTTCTTCCCAGTCCTTCAACAGCAACCAGTCAAAGACCGCAGCAGCGCCCGCTAAACAGGAAGAAAAAGTTAACCTACAAACCAGAAACATTAAACAAAGGGAGGGTAGGGAGGGTGAATCTCCAGAGCCGTCTGCCTGGCTAATACCGGCCCCTCCCCCTATTTATAATGGGTCTGGCCCCACTTCCCGGCAAATGAAACTTAAAGCTGAGGCTGGGCGTGAACCTCTGAATAATACACTGAGAAGCAGGCCTTCTACTAGCAAGTTCCCTGGGAACTGTAGCACCGCACACGATCCCGCAAAAGGCACCCACAATATAGTGTGAGTGCTTATTCCTTTAAGAACCTACGAAGAGCCTGTTGGATCCATCCAGTGGCCCAATTAGTCCAGCATCCTGTTCTCACAGTGGCCAACCAGATGCCTGTGGGAAACCAGCATGCAGGATTAGAGCACAAGGACAAAACTCTCCCCCTCCTGTGGTTTCCAGCAAATGGTTTCAGAAGCATTGCTGCCCCTAGTTGTGGAGGGCAGAGTACAGCCGTCATGTCCAGAACCCATTGGAGTACTTCAGGCAGATCATGCTTTTGCCCTCCCCCATTTCTTCGATAATAAAACACACGGACGCCAATATTTGGGTCAAAACAGACCACAGCTGTATTGAATACAGTGGTACCTTGGGTTACATACACTTCAGGTTACAGACGCTTCAGGTTACAGACTCCGCTAACCCAGAAATAGTAGTACCTCAAGTTAAGAACATTGCTTCAGGATGAGAATAGAAATCGCATGTTGGCGGCACGGTGGCAGCAGGAGGCCCCATTAGCTAAAGTGGTACCTCAGGTTAAGAACAGTTTCAGATTAAGAGTGGACCTCCAGAACGAATTAAGTTCTTAACCCGAGGTACCACTGTACAGATGAAAGAGGTTTGGCTTGGGCATGGGGCAATCAAAATACTCCTGGCCCACCTGCCGGAAGTGACACGTGGTCAATCCAGGTGGGGGTTCCTAAGACTTATATCCAATAGGGTGACCCCCGCAGTTTTGTTTTGTTTCGTTTGTACCTACGGTACCGCTTCTCCTGGTTTGCTCCACGGAGGACCTTAAGGTCCATAAATAACAACACTTTGGAGGTCCCGAGCCTCAAGGAGGTTAGATTCGTTTCAACTAGGGCCAGGGCCTTTTCAGCACTGGCCTCAACATAGTGGAACGCCCTGTCACAAGAGACCAGAGCCCTGCGGGATTCGACACCTTTCTGCAGGGCCTTCAAGACGGAGCTGTTCCACCTGGCCTTCGGCTTAAATTTGTTGTTGATGTTGTTGTTGTTGTTGTCTTTGAGGGAAAAATTCAAGAAAAGTGAGATCATGGGTGATGGCAGTGCCCTGCCAGTGGGAGGGCCAATGCTGTGCGCACCACCTGCCTTTAAAATAGACCCCAAAACCAAGGGAAACTGCTGCATCAGAGTGCACCTGGAAGTCATGCTGAGTGTTCAGGAGATCCTGCCAAAGAGATACACCATTATATTCCTTGAGGAATTTGAGCCTCATCGCCAAATCAGCTTTAACTGTCTTACCCAGGCAGAGGATGTAAGAAGAGGGAGCCTTAAATAGGGTAAGCCATGTCCCTCAGTCAACTGGATTGGTCGGCCAGGGGGCGTGACTGTCAGGAGCTCATCCTACACTCAAGTAGGACCCTGGCAGAGACACATGCCCGACTGGCATGTTCTCTCCCTCCTGGTCAACCGTTCAGGAGCTTCAAAGGCTTTCTTCTGCCCGAACATCACAGCGACCGATGCCAACAGACACTGGCACACTTAGGGATCCGCAGAGTTTGCGCAGTTCGTGTAACCAAACTCAGTAGCTCAGCATTTGGCTAGTCTTTGTTTATTTACATATAAACACACACGGAGCACTGCAACATGGCTCCCTCTCTCTCTAGCATCAGACAGCAAAAAGAGAAAGGACAAAGGACAATAATCCCACTTCACGGAACACAGTAACACAAACATCCTGTCTCCATCACTTCCCACACTGTGGAGTCAAAACATACACCATCATGTGATGGACAACAATCCCATGACTGCAATCACGGAGCAGGAATTCTAACAGTGACATGGTCGAGACTCCCAGTGACGCAGGTGGCTTTGCCACACCCCTGCTGCTTATAGGGAGTGCACAGGGCTGAAACCCTGCCCCTCTGGGAAATGCAGCGGCTTTCTGAATACCTCGGAGTGCCTTGCTTTAGCTCAGTATGCAGTCTTCTTCTGAAGCCAAGCCATAACCCTAATGTCAACGATCACTTCAGCCTGTATAACATCTGACTTGAACTCCATGGGCAGTGATTTTACTGTGGAGTAGAGGTGGATACACAACGCAAATGTGGCTGTGTGCAGAACACAATGATCTGCTGCACCTTCTACGGAACCCACAAAAATGTCCCCATCGCGAGAATGAGCTTTTGGCCAGTGTCAAACACTGTTTCACTTTTGTCACATGTGGTAAAGGAAGACTAGACAGATTCACCAGTCATTGCCACCCAGGCGAGAAAGCCTCTTCACAGTTTTCTATCCATTTGTACTTAGAAGAGTCGACAAGACTGTCCACCTGAAATAAAAATGTCCTGTCATGCTTTAGCACTTGCTTGTTCCATCAGGTATCTGTCTCTCAGCCATCTCAGAAGCTGCAGACAAATGGAGAAAATGGGAAAGAAAAAGCCCTTCCTAACTTCAGAAGGTGCCTAATGGAGCATCATATTAGAAAGTCATCTTCCAATACCCCTCATAAATTCAAGCCAATTCACTTAAAAAGCATGTCAGTCTCATTTTATTCCCACAACATATCATGCAGTCTATTCCAGGTTTTCCAGTCTTTTAACTGTCTAGAACTTTCTTTAAGCTGTAATCTCATGGCCCATGGGAGGGTGTCCAGTGTGTGTGTGTGTGTGTGCCATAGGATGTTTCAGTCTTGCTCTCCAAGATGTCCAGTCCCCATGTGGACTTGCTTTGTGGTGCATTTTGACTTCTGCTTATTACAGTGTGTTCTTTGATCATGGATTCAACATATGTAACTGTACAAGTCCCAAAGAGTAATGAAAGGAAATAACTTAATGAGTAGTGTGGTATACACCTTTGGAAGCTAAAGGTAAAGGTATCCCTGACCATTAGGTCCAGTCACAGATGACTCTGGGGTTGCACACTCATCTCGCTCTATAGGCCGAGGGAGCTGGCGTTTGTCCGCAAACAGTTTTTCCAGGTCATGTGGCCAGCATGACTAAGCCGCTTCTGGCAAACCAGAGCAGAACACAGGAATGCTGTTTACCTTCCTATTTATCTACTTGCACTTTGACGTGCTTTCAAACTGCTAGGTGGGCAGGAGCTGGGAGAGCACCCCGTCGCAGAGATTTGAACTGCCGACCTTCTGATCGGCAAGCCCTAGGCTCTGTGGTTTAGACCACAGAGCCACCCGCATCCCTCTTTGGAAGCTACCACCACTCAAATATTTTTGGGTGGCTTGAGTGTGGAGTTTGCACACAGTTTGGGCGTTACATTCATACTATATTCATACATATACACTGCAGTTGTTACTTCTTCGCTTCAGGATAGAAAATCGTCAGCTTGACAAGTATCTATTTGCTGTCAAGGATCTTGACAAGCTTCCTGTACAATCAAATTGGATCCCAAATGTGCTCCAAGGACTTATTGCAAGACGCAAGTCTTCAATTATGTTCTCCCGCTGACCTCATTCTTTGTTTACGGACTGCAAATACATTGGAGGAAGGGACATATTCCACAGCTCTGTACAGAAATATGCCAATCTGCTGTCATATCCCCACTAAATTAACTACCATGAGAACTATGAAAATGGATAGATGTTCTGTGCTTGGAGGAAGCTATCCGAGAGGAACTACAGTGGAGGTGAGAAATCAAGATTGAGGGGGAAATGGGACTTCACTATCAAAGAGCTTAATTCTGTCCCCACCTCCCAATAGTGGTTTTCAGACTTTATACCTTCAATGAACCTTTTCTACATCAATTTGTCTAGCATGGAATCCTTATGAATTATGCAAGATCGTGGTGTAGGGTAGGAGCAGCTAAATTTCGGTTTATGACGGGGTCAGATCTATCCTTCAGCCTGGCCATAGATTTTGTTGCATGTTTGGCCCCACTTCACAATAGCAATTGTATAATATAATATAATATAATATAATATAATATAATATAATGCAGAATTGTATTTCAAAAATGATACAATAATTATTTTAAGAGTCAGTCCAGTCAGCTGTGGCCTTTGAAGGGCCCTGAGTGCTCACTGACAGGACAGATCCTGAAGCTGAGGCTCCAATACTTTGGCCACCTCATGAGAAGGGAAGACTCCCTGGAAAAGACCCTGATGTTGGGAAAGATGGAGGGCACAAGGAGAAGGGGACGACAGAGGACGAGATGGCTGGACAGTGTTATAGAAGCGACCAACATGGGTTTGACAAAACTCCTAGAGGCAGTGGAAGACAGGAGTGCCTGGTGTGCTCTGGTCCATGGGGTCACGAAGAGTCGGACACGACTAAATGACTAAACAACAATAAAGGAGTCTCAAAGTGGCTAACAATCTCCTTTCCTTTTCTCCCCCACAACAAACACTCTGTGAAGTGAGTGAGGCTGAGAGACTTCAGAGAAGTGTGACTGGCCCAAGGTCACCCAGCAGCTGCATGTGGAGGAGCAGGGAATCGAACCCGGTTCACCAGATTACGAGTCTACTGCTCTTAACCACTACACCACACTGACTCTGGAACATGTACCAACCAGAAGGGAAGAATCAGATGCAGAAGAAACATCAGACCTGGAGGAAGAGGAGGAAGAGGCCGGCCAGGCACGTGAAGGGCCAGGTGCTCCACCCTCCTCTCTCTCCTGCACCAATGTCTTCCAGTACTAGGAGGGGATTGAAGAGGGAGGAGCAGAGGCAGCAGAGGAGTGGTTCCTAATTGCTGCAACTGCTCCATAGAGCACAGATGTGGGAATAGCTGCCTAGACCCTAGATTGGTGTGTGTCTCCGGAACTATAGAAGTGACTGTGTTATCTTTGAAAATAGTTATCTCTCTGCCATGTGCATTCCTTTGGCTGGGAAGTGCTGTGGACATTGACATTATGTTTTGTTCTGCTATTTGTAGCATACCATAACTTTAAAAAAATAAATTAAAAAATCCCACAATGCAACTGTGGCTACAAAACCCCCCAAAAAAACAAATTGAATAAGTAGAATACAGAGTCTTCTCTTAAATGTAATTCTTAGCCCTTACCACCCACAGCAGCAGGCAGAAATGTTCCTGCAAATCTCCTCCCTCCTTTCAAGTCAGTCCTCATTCACACACCCTATAATTAAATTAGAATTAAGAGAAAACATAAAGGAAGAATTTTGTCTGCAGTTGAAAATGACGGGAGAAGCACTTTAAAATATTGTAATTAATTGAATTTGTTGACATGGATGGTGCAGCCAATTAAGACCCAGTGCTTTGGCCCCAGGGCTTTCATCTGAAGCATCAATTAGATGAGAATCCATGCAATTACCCTTATCGGGGTGCTCTAAAAGAGATAGGAAAGGCAAATGCCAATTTTGTCGTTTCTCTTTGTGCATAAAGAAGGGAAACTTTTGAGTAAAGGTGCCTAATTAAATGTCTACTAAGAGAGCTGTGATGATCACAAATGAATGTTTTGATACACCCTGTTTTCATTAGTAAAGGACTTGGAGGGGAATCTACCAGGATATTCTCTTGCATCAGGAAAATGGCTCAACACGCGTCCCTTCATATATAGATATAGATATAGATATAGATATAGATATAGATATAGATATGGATATGGATATGGATATGGATATGGATATCCATTCCAGAAATTGTCAGTTACCTCCCCTAGCTTTCCTCCCTGCAAATATGCGTCTTCAAACAGACACCTAATTGAAAAAAAACATATAGCAAATATTGGCTCAGTAGCTTATAAAATAGTTTATTTAATTAGTTATTTTTTAAAAAAACACACAGATGCAATAAACAGATTACCCTTCTAACCCTTTTCTTGGATGCTGAATGGAAATCACCTTGAGCTCTGGAGTGGGGGAATGAATACTAATGCATGCTGGTTTTATTATGCTTGGCTAAACAGGAGTCGGTTAGGTGTCCGACTTCATGAGGAATGATACTGCCATTTGTCCCCTTCCAGCAAAAGGTTCCAATGCAACTCAAAAGATCATTCAGAAGACCAGGGTTTGTCACCACACATGATCCATATTTTTACAGGTTAATCCCAAATTGGACCATTGGATTCCAGTTCGATATTGAGGTGGGATATTGGACAATGCAACAAAAGATAGATCCAACTGCAAGAGGCAGGCTGGAAATCTAAGCCTAGAGCCCAGCTTTTAAGGTGTTCCTACTGTTCCTACGGGACGTGGGTGGCACTGTGGATTAAACCACAGAGCCTAGGACTTGCTGATCAGAAGGTCGGCGGTTCGAATCCCCG
This sequence comes from Podarcis siculus, assembly GCA_034642415.1. NCBI lineage: Eukaryota > Metazoa > Chordata > Lepidosauria > Squamata > Lacertidae > Podarcis > Podarcis siculus. Next base: position 1,453,852 of record JAXCMG010000073.1, on the reverse strand, counting down.
TGATGGTGTGAGCTCCCGTTGCTCGGTCCCTGCTCCTGCCAACCTAGCAGTTCAAAAGCATGTCAAAGTGCAAGTAGATAAATAGGTACCGCTCCGGCGGGAAGGTAAACAGTGTTTCTGTGCGCTGCTCTGGTTTGCCAGAAGCGGCTTAGTCATGCTGGTCACATGACCCGGAAGCTGTACGCCGGCTCCCTCGGCCAGTAAAGTGAGATGAGCACCGCAACCCCAGAGTCGGTCACGACTGGACCTAATGGCCAGGGGTCCCTTTACCTTTACTGTTCCTACAGTAGACCATCAAAGACTTTGTTCTGCTTTAAGAATACCATTTGCCTAACAGAGTACCCCAGCCCCCAGAATAGTGTGTTTGTGTGTGTTTTGAAGACACTCTGTGAGCCATTGGTTTGGAATAAAATCACTGTGTGGAAGCTTCTAGAACAAGCATGTTTATGTCCTGATTCTCCTGCCACCAGAGGAAACCTTCAGAATACTCACAACTTCTGGACAGTGGTCAAGTTTTTCAAGGTTCAAACCAATAACCAAGTTCAGACAAATAAGACTTAGGAAAGATAAATATTTAGGTTAAAATATTTCCTACCATTAATGAGCCTTAGACTTTTGAATGGCCACGAATGTTCACATGACATTTAAAGTTGTTTCATTTACCTTTGTATGTTGGTTTACTGAAGTCAAAACCTATTTAACTAATATGAGTGAATCTCCCCCCCCTTTTTTTTCTTTTTTTGAAGAGAGAGCAAATTGAAGGAATTAAAGAAAATCTGATGGGATTAGTTTAATGAAGGCTGACATTTTCAGCAATGTGGAACAAGATTGGATGCTTCTGAGACATAAGCTAAACATCCAACCAGTCCTGGCTTACATAAATATTAAAGAATGCTGGCATAGAGGCACTCAGTATCAAATGAAGTTGTACAGATAGGGAATTAGCAAATGTCTTCTACTCAGCAACAAACTGACATTGGTTAACAAATAACAGTGCAGTGCTGTGCATGTCGACTCAGGAGTGAGCCCTATTGAGCTCAATGACACTTACTCCCAAGTCAGTGTGTACAGAAATCAAAGCTGGAAGAAGACATTGGTGCAACCTGCATATCCAACTGAAGAATTGGGTCAAAGAGTACCCCCCACATTATATACAGTGATACCTGTACAGACGCTTCAGGTTACAGAGTCCACTAACCCAGAAATAGTACCTCGGGTTAAGAACTTTGTTTCAGGATGAGAACAGAAATTGTGCAGTGGCAGCAGGAGGCCCCATTAGCTAAAGTGGTACCTCAGGTTAAGAACAGTTTCAGGTTAAGAACAGACCTCCGTAACGAATTAAGTTCTTAACCCGAGGTACCACTGTACTTACTCTGTCAAGAAGAGTGCAACCTATCCAAATGCAATTATAGCATCAGCCTGTCCTCTGTTGTCTGACAAACACTGAGACTTTTCAGGGATACTGTGCCTTTAACTAAACACTTCCTGTTCCTATTTTTTGCCAGCTTTATTTTTCCCCATTAAATGTTGCTGGGGAATTACTTCCAGGTTGGCGCCATCGCCGAATGGCGGATTCCCTCCGAGCTCCGGAGGGAAGCTGCTCAGCAGGGATCGGGTTCTACTGCGCCGGCGACGCGGGGACCCTTAAAAACCACGGACGCGGAAGCCCGTGGACCTGGTGACTCGGTGGGCACCGTTAGCGCCCTTCCCAACCCGTGAAGGAGCCTTTTTAAAGGCTACGGAACGGGGGACGGGGAGCGGCGCGGTGCTGAGAGTCTTCTGCTTCCCCTGCTGAGTGAAGCCGCATGCCATTCGATGGAGAGCGCTGACTTTTTCTTCTGAACATTTGGACTTAAAACAACAACCCGTGAGTAATACGGAAATTGGACTTAAAAGGGAAATTTTCTGTCTTTTTTGAAATTCGGCACGAGCGGGGGAGGTGTAAAGAGGAAGTCCGTCTCCCCCCCCCCACTGTAGACAATTTAAAGCAAGAATTTAACAATTAAGGTCGAGAGAAGAGTCTTTTCTTTATTGAGAAAAAGTTATTAATTTCACAAGTTAAAACTATAAGTAATTGTGCTGGAGGATAAGAGTGGACTGAGATTTAAAGTACAACCCCCCCCTCGGAACCGGGAGTAAACCGCGAGAGAGTCTGGGGAAGAGAGATAGAGATTTTGACAGCTGTCAAAGTAGCTGTCAAAGTGAAGAGAACTTTGTTTTGGGGACTTTGCTGGCTAGATTTGTTACAATTTGGATATAATGTATTGAAAACAAGGAATAACAAGTTAATTTGACTTTTGGCTTGGATTTGGAAGGAAACTAAGTAACTACAACCCCTCTAGAGGGGGTTTTGGGACATTACAAGTATGGCTGTAAGTGGAAAAATACTGATGGAGTTGAACAGGACTTTTTATCTCCTGGGAAAACTTCAAGACCAGAACATTGTTTTGTCTACAGAAGTATCTACACTGAAGGAAACAATAGAAATAATGGATGTATCCATTGAAAATGGAAGGGACTTGACGCAAGTTTTGGTTCCTGAACAAAAAGCTTCTGTAGTGAAATTGGAAACACTTACAACTGAACAGAAAAAGAAATCTGAGGAATGTGATGGAAGGGAACAGGAGATCTATGATGAGTGGGAAGGAAATGAAGGAGGAGTTTCACCATCGCAGAAGACCAAGGAAGGCCAAGGGCCTGTCAGGAAGGACATAAAAGAAAACAGGAATTGGATCATGGAAATTTGGCTTCAATTGGACAAGGAAAACTGGAGAGATCTCCCGATGGGGGGACTAGAAGAGCTATGGAGTACAAACCTGAGCAAGATGGAAGTGGGAGCATTTGGGACATTCAGGCTTAAAAGGATTAAGAAACAGGATTGGAGTTCTATCTTTAATTATAGAGGCCTGGATGCAAGAAAAATGGACATTTTCGAGACTGAGCTTCTACAAGATTTGGTGTCAGACATAAAAGACTACCAAAAAAAACCGGCAAAGAGGAGCAGAGAGAGAATTGAGAGCCTCGGATGTGAGAGCGCCAGGCTGAAACTAGATAGACTGTTGGACTTTGGGGATTGAAACCGGGAAAGAGGGGAGGGAGAATGGGAATCCAAAGGGTGTATAACTATATTTTGAACTTTTCTTTTTTTTCTTATGTGTTGTGTTGAAGTGAATACAAAAAAGGGGAATTCGTGGAAGGGAACAGGGGTCGACCTTAGAAAAAAGAGGTTTATGTTTAAAGACTGTGGAACATGAAAGAGGGTATTTAAAATGAGCTAAATTGAATAATGGGTTAAATATGATAAGGTTAAAAATTTGGGATAGGAACTTGTTGAATTAAACAAATAGAAATGGAATACAAGAAGGGGAGGGGCGGGGAAGTCCTGGAAAGATGTTATTGAAATTAAGGTTTAAAATGTAAATGTTTTCTTATTTTTCTTTTTATTGTTTTTCTTTTTTTCTGGAAACTCTAATAAATATGATTTTTTAAAAAAAATGTTGCTGGGGAATTAGTTATGAATTATCCCTCACCCATCTAATAACTTGTTTCCCTATACGGTGGTACCTCGGGTTACATACGCTTCAGGTTACATACACTTCAGGTTACACACTCCAGTAAGCCAGAAATAGTGCTTCAGGTTAAGAACTTTGCTTCAGGATGAGAACAGAAATCGGGCTCTGGCGGTGCGGCAGCAGCAGGAGGCCCCATTAGCTAAAGTGGTGCTTCAGGTTAAGAACAGTTTCAGGTTAAGTCCGGACCTCCGGAATGAATTAAGTACTTAACCCGAGGTACCACTGTATTGTTATTGTTGTTGTTGCTGCTGCTGCTGCTGGTGGTGGTATCTTCTTCTTCTTCCTCTTCTTCTTCCCTATAGTGTAAAATAACACTACTGCATTAGTATAAAAAAAGAAAGAGCATGTAAGGCAACCAGTAAATTAAAGTGCCCACAGAAACTACTGCTCTGGTCTTTGGGTGGGGCTTGAACCTATCTGGACCTTGAATATCAGCATTTCAGCTCTTTGACAGGGAGTCAAAAGAAAGACCTGAAGCACAGTACTGCACAGATCTGAGTCTTTTCTGTTCCCCAAACAAGCTCTGCACACATCTGGTCCAACTGGCCAGCGTCTTGTAGGGGAAAATACAAGAGCATTAGAGAAACCTGGGTACCCTGTTAGGTCAATGACAGTTCTCTGTTCTTTCTGGCATGCAGATTGGCTCTCTTTAACTGAACCTGACTTCTGGCCTGTTGATGTTTGTGTATCAGATTTGGCCAAACACCAGATCTTCAGGTTTGGCCTTTCAGCTGACTCCGGCTTCCAGCTGGAAGTTTTGCCTTAGATCTCCTGATGACAGTTGCCCTAACTCTGCTCAGTGCTCTCACTTGGTCGTTTGGCTTAGCTTTAGCTTCAGATCTCATGATAAGACCTTGGATCATTTCAACATGTCTGTTCTGCCTGAGAGACTGGATATTCTTCAATGATGCCCAGGGTCTATTGGGACTCTGACTAATTAATGGGTAATTAATCAGTAATTAACCAGCTGCTCTGAACCAGAATCAATAAAAGAGAAATAACTTGTAAGAAGGAAAAAGAAACATGGGTGGGAAAGGGCTGCAGCTTGATGTTCAGGAATTAACTGGTAAAGCTTTTAACAGTATGGAGGTAAACAATGTCAGTTTACAGTTCTCCTCACTCATATGGGTATGTGAAAGCTGGCAGTAAAACACACTGTGCAAGTTGGACTTAACTCTTTATTTGCAAGAACATGATCTGCACAGATTTGGCGGAGTGTTTGTCCTGCCAACCTAGCAGTTCGAAAGCACGTCAAAGTGCAAGTAGATAAATAGGTACCGCTGTGGCGGGAAGGTAAACGGCATTTCCGTGCGCTCCTCTGGTTCACCAGAAGCGGCTTAGTCATGCTGGCCACATGACCCGGAAGCTGTATGCCGGCTTCCTTGGCCAATAAAGCGAAATGAGCACCGCAACCCCAGAGTCGGTCACGACTGGACCTAATGGTCAGGGGTCCCTTTACCTTTACCTGACCTAATGAGCACAGCAGTTCATCCCTGGTAGGTCTTGCCCTATGGATCAGTTGCCAAGACCGGCAGTCCCTGCCTCTCAACAACTGTCCCTTCCTCTCCAAGGTATTTCCAAAGCAATTTGAGACTGTGCTTACACGAAGCCTCCACCCTTTTTATGCCTCTTCTGGTTCCGGGAGACCAGAGGAAAGGGGATCTTGTCACAGCAGGAAGTGAAGTCACCCATGACTCTTTAGCAGCCTGACTCATCTCTGCCTCTTGACCTCCCTCCTCCCACTTTCCTGCTTCAGCTTCTGAGTCTGAGTCTGGACTTATCTCTGCCACAGACTCTCCCAGATCATTAGGCCCTACCCTTTCAGCTTCCAACACCTTCTCTCCCCAGTCTTCTCCCTCTGACAACTCATCATTATCCCACCACCACTTCCTAGGCTCTGAGCCATCTTCTCTTGGGGGTTCTCCAGCTGGTAGTCCCCCCACCATTTGTCTGCATCCAGCCAGTCCATAACAACAACCATATCTCCACCACCATCATCTTATCACACCTTATGGCTTCTTAGATGTTGTTGAGCTCCTTCAATCATCCCTGATCATTGGTCATGCAGGCTGGGACTGATGGAAGTTGGAGTCCAATAATATTTAGAGGGCCACAGGTTCCACATCCCTGGTTTATAGCCTAGCGTTCCTCCTGACATACTAGTTTTCTGAGTGCATGTACAGGTTTGTTAAACTATACAAAAGAGTATTCAAACAGGAATTCAGTCTGCTGTCTGAAATTGTCCAGTGCGGAAAGAATAGTAATAATAATTTATTATTTATACCCTATCCATCTGGCTGGGCTTCCCCAGCCACTCTGGGCAGCTTCCAACTATGTCACACAGTTTTGCCAGTTATGTAGCTCAGAACCAGTTAGTGAAAACTTGCAGAGGGAAGGTTCATAGCCTTCGGGGCATTACAGGCACTGTGTCTGAACAACTTAATGAACTCAAAAGAGAGGATGTCAGGATGCAAAACACACCATTTCCCAGAACAGCTGGTACAAAACTACTGAAGCCACATGATGTTATTATCACCTATACCTTGTATAGAACTACAGTAGAACTGTCAGCTCTGAAGAGATACCATCAATCTGCATTATTTTGAAACAAATATAGATGTCCTAAGCACCAGCACCTCTGGCAGCAATCCAGCTGCATTTCACTTACAGCTTAATTTATTTTGTACATGTACTAATTGCAGTTGCTGCATTTATTGACCCACAAGCTGTACAAAAGGAGCAAGACTCGTTATTAACAAAAGAAATACATTAAGTCATAAAAATATCAAGAAGTCTTGAATGTCCCTTTCACAACCTCCCTGGGCTTCTCATTAACAGCCCTCTACAGCTGGGTAAAAATGGTCAATTGGAGTAGAAATGGTTTGCACGGTGTAACAACCCATACAAATTATGAATGGATAGCGACACATGCTAATTGTAGAGTCACTTCATGAAGTCCGCAGGCCATTTATTGCAGAACAAGGGCCCAAGTGTTTCCCTTTGTAATGTATAATAGCTCTTGCTTTTAAGGGGAAGCTTCTTGTTCCATCAAACAGTACATGCTGCTCTGTAAATAATTCAAGCCCTCTTTTCTTGGGCAAGGGGAAGGCGAGAAACATTTGCTCACAGCACTGCCTGAGTGCAGTGACCCCAGAGCTGTGCTTCTTTGTTATGTCAGACTTTTAAAATGTGTTTTTGAGCCATGAGTCATTTTCATGCTCATGTATGCTCTTTGAGTTATCCTAAGGAAATCTCTAGGGCACCTTTTAGCATAAAGGCCAGAAACCCTTGACAAAAATGGCAAAAAAACCCCACAGCAATTTAATCTCCAAGGGGAAAGCCAAGAAAAATAGAGTGAATGTTGTGTTACGTCTGCAGCATTCCTTTACGATGGTGCAGGAGGTGACCTCGCTGGAATTTTCAACCAATTCAGTAACAATATTGCAAAGCGTGCATCATATAAAATACAGGCAGTGCTATTTTTCTAGAAAAATTGGTGTTGGAGCTCACCACGAACTTCTTCCTTCTTCTCTTAGAACGGCAATAGTGCCCACCTGAGAGGTGCTGCAGCTGAGCTCTGGAGAGCTGGGGGGAAAAAGCCCTGAGTATAGTTACAGATATGAATGACATGTTTACTAATCCTAGTGTCAGTTACAGGAACTGAAACTTACAGTCCTGTGTCAGGGGAAGAACCTCAGGGAGCTTTTTGAGGGGAGAGGGAAACAGCCTTCATTTCATGTTGATCATCTTCTTTCAAGCAAGCTTCCATAACTTTTACTCACAGTGATAGAAGGGAAAATACAAAGGCAGTAGCCTACCAGTTCTTTAATTTTATTTCAAGGCGTTGTGGAGCGCTTCACATTAAAAAGATTACAAAGTGGCTTACAGGAAAACTCAGAATCAATAATACAACTATAAAACAGCAGATAAAATACAGGAAATATCAGAGCAATAATACAAGGATAAAACATCATGAAAAAATGTGTTTGGAAATGCCCTGATGAAAGAATTTTAAACATTTTAGGGTCCCTGTACTTATGTTTTCTGCTGTTCTGAAATGATTCTCTCCTTTTTAGAGCCCCTCACTGCACAATTTCTGGCTAGGATCCCACACCCCACTGTGTTCTTTTATAGTTAGCTAATTCACATTTTCATACTTATTTAATGGTTGTTGTTTCTTTTAAAAAAAGAGGAGAGTTGAGGCATGATTTCCATTAGTGCTCCAAAAAGCAATGAAATTAAAAATGCATCTATAGGAAGGTCCAAATACAAAAGGAGTTGGAGAAGTGGCCCTCCCATGGGTTTGCCTGGGTGTTGGGGGTTCAGCAAAATTGCCGTTGGTCTTGTACTGAGAAATAAGGCAGATAGAGCAGTGAGGTGCTTTGAACTACTTTGAATTATGCTAGCTACTTATTGATTATCATTATTTAGAGATTTCCCCTTCATTTCCATTTACTATCTGCATTTTAATGGATCAACTTCATTTTGATACCGAATCTTAATGTAGCAAAAATAATACCTGCAAATGGTTTACCGTGGTACCTCTGGTTACGTACTTAATTCATTCCGCTGGTCCATTCTTAACCTGAAACTGTTCTTAACCTGAAGCACCACTTTAGCTAATGGGGCCTCTCACTGCCACCGCGCCGCCGGAACACAATTTCTGTTCTCATCCTGAAGCAAAGTTCTTAAACCGAGGTACTATTTCTGGGTTAGCGGAGTCTGTAACCTGAAGCATATGTGTCAGGGGTTCAGGGAGAGAGGCGCAGATGAGGGAGGAGACTGAGAGCGAGGGGGAAGGATCCCAGGGCGACGAGGAAGAGGATGACAATGACTCGAGAATTTCCATGAGTCTTTCCAGTGAATCGGAGGATTTCCAAAAGGGAGCGCCCCTGGTCAGGCCAAGGGGAGCCACAGGGGGGAGTAGTCAGGAGCAGGGCAGCAGCAGGGGAACCCCCAGTGGGAGTTGGAGATCGGGACCGGCTTCTCCGCCGGAACGGAGTGAAGGGGGTGGAGTTACCAGTGTGTCAGACGGAGCAGAGCAGGAAGCAGAGAGGGGAAGGAGATCGGGGCAAGACGTCCTGCCGGAAGGGGCGGAGAGTAGTACCGGGAGCAGTGTAACTGTCAAAAGGAAGGTCAGAAGCAGCGTACGCGCGCCAAGTTCAAATGTGGAGGCGCGCGGAAGTGAGGAGAGCCCGGAGGAGGAGCCTGGTCCCAAAGCACGAAGGAGGGGGGAGCAGGCGTCAGAAGGTTCAGCCTCTGGGGAATCCCGGAGGGAGGGAACCCAGGAGGGCAGAAAGACCCTGCGGAAAAGGAAGGAGAGGAAGAGGTGGTCCAGCACAAGCCTCTTAAACTGGTGTAGAGGCGGGACTGATTCAGAGGGGACTTCAGCGGTCTAAGCCTAACAGACGTGGGGCCACGCGCCTCGGATGTGGAGCTAACAATGTTCTTCAATAAAAGCTTCTGTATATAAACTGGACTTGGCTTTGGTCTCTTGTGAGCTGGGACCTTGGGTGGCCCTGACAATATGTAACCTGAAGCATCTGTAACCCGAGGTACCACTGTACTTCTGTCTGGTTCACACACTTGCATGGGGGGGGGGGGGAGACCAGCTGCTTTGTAATAATATTTCATGGATAAAAGAATTGCTCATTATGAGCCTTTGAATAAATGTAAGGAATCGCGTCCCACCCAGTCATTTCATTTTCCAAATCCAGTTGATTAGATAACATTTACACCTGTTTTATGTTAAACTATTATTAGCTACTGTGCCACTGAGTCTTAGCGCATGCTTACACCTATTAGGATGAATATAGGGCAGTTTATGCTTGTTCATGTCAGCCTCACTACTCGTGAGGTGAAGGAGTGTCCTGGTGTGTCATGAGACACACTTTGAGCTTGACCTCCTTTTTCCATGGAGGAATTTCACACACCTGACTTCTGCATTATTGGAAAGCACATTCAGGCCACACAGTTCACAAGTAATGTAACTGTTGTGTAATGTAAAAAAAAGCTAAAGGACCCCTGGACAGTTAAGTCCAGTCAAAGGCGACTATGGGATTACAGCGCTTATCTCGTGTTCAGACCAAGGGAGCCAGCGTTTGTCCACAGACAGTTTTCTAGGTCATGTGGCCAGCATGACTAAACCGCTTCTGGTGCAATGGGACACCGTGATGGAAACCAGAGTGCACTGAAATGCTGTTTACCTTCCCTCCGCCAGTGGTAACTTTTTATCTACTTGCACTGGTGTGCTTTTGAACTGCTAGGTTGGCAGGAGCTGGGACAGAGCAACGGGAGCTCACTCCGTTGTGGGGATTCGAACCGCTGACCTTCTGATCGGCAAGCCCAAGAGGCTCAGTGGTTTAGACCACAGCGCCACCCACCTCCTAAGTGTTGTGATACCCAGGAGGTGTCCTTGTTTTCTCAACACTCAACTCTGGTGTGTGGGCATCCCTTGACCTATAAGTCAGGGTTTGTATCCAACCACGACCAGGCCTAATTGAGCTTCTCTTCCAGGTCTTTAGGAGACAAGTAAACAGATTTCTTTTGAAATTCGCATTTGAGGTGTGAGGTAGATAACTGCTTTTCTTCTCTGAATTAAGTTACCTACAGGTTTGATCTTATATGAAATTTTGAGGCAAAGGAAAAGGTGCAAGCAGTTTAAAGACAAGCCGAAAAAGCAATACTATTTCCCTTGGTGCTTTGCATGTCCTTTGATTCAAGTTATTTCGAAAACTTCCCACATATTTTTCAGGAAAATGGACCTCATTGCAATGAGAAACCTTTCAGACTTCATATTTTCTTGTCACTGACAGCATGTCAGGCTACATTTCATTTAGCTTCATTTAACGGGCCTCTATACATATTCATAAACAGACTTACAACATTATACTGGCATCTCAATTATCAAGCTTTCCTTCTTATCCACTTTAGAAACTATAATTTAATATGGTAGATTTCCATACTGATTTATGGAACTCTGTACACAGAATGGTGTATACAATTCAGAATCTGTACTGGATGAATTAAAAAAAAAATACAAAGCTTGAAGGAAACAGTATTTTTAGGCTGTTTTTTAGGTCTCAGCTGTCACAAGACACTTAACACATACAATCAATGTAAAACATGGCAATCAAACCATTATAAAACAGCAGCATACAAAGATAATTAATGCACAAACCAGATTAAAACACATTTACCAAACAGCAGATTAAACTGCAATAAAAGACAACCTTTTTCTTTTAGACAACAGCTCAGAGGTTTTTAAGCCAGTAGCATTCAAAGGCCTTATGGAATGAAATAAAGGGCTGTCAACCTGGCAGAAAATCTGATGTGAATTTAGCTACTCATCCTCAGGCAAAGTTTATGAAGAAAATAGTTTTAATAAGGATGGTGAAATGTTTCAAGGCTGTGTTATGTGTCCGTCCATTCCTAAGTTGCCAGCAGGTCTTACCGAAAGTAAATGTGAAGACAGATAACATATCTAAAGAATTTTAAGGCACACCCAAAAGTTTCCATGAGATTGAAAAACCTTTTCCACACAGATGGCTCTCAAGAGATTTCACCTGAAATGAATTTGCAAGTTTTTCCTCACATGACTTCAAGGGGACCCAAACATTTTGATGAATCTGTTCTGCGGAAAGAAATCAGATCCTGCAGGGCCCTGGTATCATGAGACAGAGCGTTCCACCAGGCTGGAGCCATGGTTGAAAAGGCCCTGGCTCTGGTTGAGGCTAATCGGACTTCCTTAGGGCCCAGGACCTCTAGGGTGTTGCTATTTATGGACCTTAAGGTCCTCCGTGGGGCATACCGGGAGAGGCGGTCCTGTAGGTACAAGGGTCCTAGGCCTTACTTCAGTTGTGTTTAATGTGTCTTTACAAGGGAGAATAGTGCAGAGAAGGGCATCATTGGTGCCTCACATCACCATTCTGGTCATCTCTGTGCCAGCTCATGGTGGGTGAACTTGAGGAGGAATGATGTTGTAAGTTGTTGTAATGTTGTAAGTCCCGCTTGGACTACTGCAATGCGCTCTACGTGGGGCTACCTTTGAAGGTGACCTGGAAACTACAACTAATCCAGAATGCGTCAGCTAGACTGGTGACTGGGAGCAGCCGCCGAGACCATATAACACTGGTTCTGAAAGACCTACATTGGCTCCCAGTATGTTTCTGAGCACAATTCCAAGTGTTGGTGCTGACCTTTAAAGCTTTAAAGTGTTGGTACTGACCTTTAAACGGCTTTGGCCCAGTATACCTGAAGGAGCATCTCCACCTCCATCGTTCTGCCCAGACACTGAGGTCCAACTCCGAGGGCCTTCTGGAGGTTCCCTCACTGCGAGAAGCCAAGTTACAGGGAACCAGGCAGAGGGCCTTCTCGGTAGTCGCACCCATCCTGTGGAATGCCATCAGATGTCAAGGAAATAAACAACTATCTGACTTTTAGAAGACATCTGAAGGCAGCCAAGTTTAAGGAAGTTTTTAACATTTGATGTTTAATCATGTTTTTAATATTCTGTTGGGAGCCACCCAGAATAGCTGGGGAAACCCAGCCGGATGGGTGGGATATAAATAATAAATTATTATTAGTATTATTATCCTTCTCTACTCACAGAGAATATTGTAGGGTGACTGGAATGTCCACAGAGGGTGGGGCTAGCAGGCTTGTTTTTGCAGCCCCCTTATGTGTTAATGCAGGTTTCCTCAACCTCGGCCCTCCAGATGTTTTGAGACTACAATTCCCATAATCCCTGACCACTGGTATTGCTAGCTAGGGATCATGGGAGTTGTAGGCCAAAAACATCTGGAGGGCCGAGGCTGAGGAAGCCTGTGTTAATGCACATGAAATATGCCTGAATGGATCTGGGTTTTGCAGCTATTGTTTGGACTTATTTATATACATGGAATGATTAGTAGTTGGAGCCTGCCATTTTCTTTGCTGCTGTTCTACAAAAAGGGAGAGCAAAATGTTCACTTAGACATATATATTTTTTTTCTGAACCAAAAGTTGTTTCATAAGTTCTCTCTGTCACATTGTATTTCTCTTTCCTATGCTTGTCACATACTTGCTGTCACGCTTCTCCTGTGGAGCATCTTGTGCAATTCCGTGTCAAATCACCATGACACTATGGCCAAACCAAGAAAAAGAAAGCGTATCTCTGCTTTACGTCTTGGGCTCCGGTTGATTTCAGCTATCTGAGCTAAGTGTGAAAGTTCACGATTCAGACAACGTAGCACAGAGCTCCCATATTTCTCTCTCCCTCCCCACTTTTCAGTGGGGAGGTTTTGAGTGTGAGCAGGAAGAAGTGGTTATTTTAGCCACTTCTTATCCAGTTATTTTTTTTCTTCAAATCAGAATGACCTTCCCTAAACTGCTTTTTCATCTGTAAGAAGGAAAAACAAGAGAACCCCAGATCTTGCCCCATGGCAGTTGGGGGATGATGTTTATTCTGAGATGAAAAATTCAAAGATGAAAGAGTTAGACATCTCATAGCACCTCCTCTTTTGCCACCAAAAGGAGGCTACTTTGGGTTAATAATAATTTTAAAAGTGGATAGTATCAGAATGATTGTATTTATCATGTAAATCAGGGTTTGAGAACCTGTGGCCCCACAGTTGTTATTGAACTACTACTAGTAGTTAGTAAGTTAGTTAGTTAGTTTATATCCTGTCATTTTCTCTGACAAGTACTCAAGTTGGCCTACACATAAAACAGGAACAGATAAATACCAGATATCTGGAAGGTCACTCGTGATATGGGCTGAGCCCAGCCCCTATCTTACCTGTTTGCTTTTACACAAATGTCAAGAACGCATTCAACATTTCTCATGCACACTCCCATCAGGCTGAGAAATAAGGGTAGGAGAAAGTGCACATAGGATTAAAGGGACCCCTGACCGTTAGGTCCAGTCTGGGGTTGAGGCGCTCATCTCGCTTTATTGGCTTCCAGGTCATGTGGCCAGCATGACTAAGCCACTTCTGGCGAACCAGAGCAGTGCACGGAAATGCCATTTACCTTCCCGCTGGAGCGGTACCCATTTATCTACTTGCACTTTGACGTGCTTTCAAACTGCTAGGTTGGCAGGAGCAGGAACCGAGCAACGGGAGATCACCCCATCGCGGGGATTCAAATAGCCGACCTTCTGATCGGCAAGTCCTAGGCTCTGTGGTTTAACCCACATCCCTGCACATAGGATTGCATCCTTACTAATTGCACACAGATCATACAAACAGAAGGGGCCTTATAAAAGGGACAGCAAACTTTTTCAGCAGGGGGCTGGCCCACTGTCCCTCAGACCTTGTGGGGGGCCAGACTATATTTTGAAAAAAAATAATGAATGAATTCCTATGCCCCACAAATAACCCAGAGATGCATTTTAAATAAAAGCACACATTCTACTCATGTAAAAACACCAGGCAGGCCCCACAAATAACCCAGAGATGCATTTTAAATAAAAAGGACACATTCTACTCGTGTAAAAACACGCTGATTCCCAGACTGTCTGCGGCCTGGATTTAGAAGGTGATTGGGCCAGATCTGGCCCCTGGGCCTTAGTTTGCCTCCCCATGTTATAAACTATGCAAGTCCTTTTTCCTACTCAATGCAAGAAATTTAGAGGAAGAGAATCCCCAGCAGGTGGTGATCTGGCTATCAGGACAGCCCCACCTGTACTTAACGCAATACTGTTCCACTTTAAACAGTAATGCCCTTCCTCCAAAACATTCTGGGAACTGTAGTTTGTTAAGGGTGCTGAGCATTGTTAAGAGACCCATATTCCCCTCACATAACTAACATGCCCAGATTTCCATTGGAAGAAGGATCGACTGCTTAACCCCTCTGGAAATGGTAGTTCTGTGAGGGGACTAGAGGTCTCCTAACAAGTACCCTTAACAAACCATAGTTCCCAGAATACTTTGGGGGGAAACCATGACTGTTAAAGTGGCATAATAGTGCTTTAAATGCATAGTGCAGATGGGGCCCAAGTTCCAGGGTACAATTTGTCTGGGTCTGAAGGACTTAAAATCACTTATGGTAGCTAAGTGTTTCTGAACCAAGTCATTAACAGTCTTCAATGCAGCTCCGATCATTCACCATTCACACTGCTTTTTGTGAGATTGCACACAGTTTCTCTTTGGGGACAAGATGGAGTGCAGCAGTTCTCACCTTCTCTTTGTCCTCCATTAACATTTTATCATCCTTTCTGAGCGGCAGACTCTGCCACTTGCTTCCATTTCCTCTAGCTTTGAATATAGATGAAAAAGCACTCCTTGTTGCTCCTAGCACACCCTGCCCAGCTTCAGCCTGTTCTCAATTTTGGGTGTCTTGACATTGTCTCCACCATCAGAGTTTCTCATCTGTATTGCTCAGCAGTTAAGCACTGAACTCATACTTCCTTCCCAAAGAATGAAATTTGGCTCACTTATACCTGGCAGTACTTTTCTGGAAAAAGAGGTGACAGAACTCACTATGAGTGCCCCCTTGTTCTCTGAGAATGGCAATGGCATCCTCCTGAGAGGTGCCAAAACTGAGTTCTGGCGAGTTCTGGCTGAAAAAAAGCCCTGCTTATACACATACTACTATTACTACTAATAATAATACTAATAATTTATTATTTATATCCCGCCCATCTGGCTGAGTTTCCCCAGCCACTCTGGGCAGCTCCCAATAAAGTGTTAAAAACAATACAGCATTAAATATTAAAAACTTCCCTAAACAGGGCTGCCTTCAGATGTCTTTTAAAGATAGGATAGCTGCTTATTTCCTTCACATCTGAAGGGAGGGTGTTCCACAGGGTGGGCACCACTACCGAGAAGGCCCTCTGTCTGGTTCCCTGTAACCTCACTTCTCGCAATGAGGGAACCGCCAGAAGGCCCTCGGCGCTGGACCTCAGTGTCCGGGCTGAACGATGGGGGTAGAGATGCTCCTTCAGGTATACTGGACCGAGGCCGTTTAGGGCTTTAAAGGTCAGCAGGAACACCTTGAATTGTGCATGGAAACGTACTGGGAGCCAAGGCAGATCTCTCAGAACCGGTGTTATGTGGTCCCGGCGGCCACTCCCAGTCACCAGTCTAGCTGCCGCATTTAGGTTCCAATAAGCATTTCCCACCAGCAGGCAGGAGACTGACATGCGTGTACTTTTCTCTTTCACTTTTGTGCTTGCTCCAACCTTATGTGGAAAACCGTGTCCTCATCACGGAGGGCACATGTTGTGGTGAGATCCCTAAGACTGACCTCACTTGTTTGTGTGGGCAGGATCGTTTGAATAGCCACAACAACCCGATTGGGTCCCTTGATTGCTGGGGTAATTCTGGCCAATGGGGCTGAGAGAATTTGCAGCCAGGGGACCTATTTATGACGCTGCACACTGCATCGAGCTTCCTCTTAGCGCCTCGTGCATCAGATCACCTGCCTTCCCTCCTTATATTTAGGGTCCATTATGACCTTGCTACTCCTGCCAACCTAGCAGTTCAAAAGCACACCAGTGCAAGTAGATAAATAGGTACCGCTCCGGCGGGAAGGTAAATGGTGTTTCCATGCACTGCTCTGGTTTCGCCAGAAGCAGCTTGGTCATGCTGGCCACATGATCTGGAAAAACTGTCTGCTGACAAACATTGGCTCCCTCGGCTAGTAAAGCGAGATGAGCGCCGCAACCCCAGAGTCATCTGCACTGGACTTAACTATCGGCCATGACTGGACCTAATGGTCAGGGGTCCCTTTACCTTTACTTATAACCCTGCTATGCTGTTGTGGGTCGTCTGTTTTGGGGACAGGGGCCCGGTAGGAATTTTCCCATTTGGCTGATTGGCTGGTGCCACTTGGGTTTTGCCTGCCGCGTAGCAAAGCATCACAACTTTGCCCACAGAAAACATAGGTGGAGGGGACAATTTCAGCAAATTTCTCCAGGGGAAAGGTGGAAGCAACCTTCCGCTCACTATGAGTTTTACTCTCTTTTTCAGTTATTGAAAGCTTGGCCACCATATTTCATTCTCCAAGATTCCTCGGACCAAGCATCCATGTTGTTATTTGTAACAGATCTCTTTTTGTTAAACAGCAATAAAAGTATGTATTCTTGTTAAACCAATGGCAAATGTTTCACCTCTTTATTTCAGGAGTGGCCTCAGGGAGGAGCAATTATTGCTCTGAGGATATGAAGAGCAGGGGAACTCAAAATTAACTGACAGCTACTCATCCTGCAATGTCAGGAGTTAGTCGCAAAAGTTGGTTCCTGTCAGATCAGTACAAGCAGCCAAAGTGTCAGCGCTGATTCGGGCAAGAAGTAATGAAGCGCAGAAAAGTGCAGCTCCTAAGGCTATTGTGGCCTCTTGTTAAGAGAAGGCAAAAATCCCAGAGCAGCAAGGATTAGTGCTGCAGGCTGTCTGCACTCTTGAAAAGCATATTGTGTGTGGGGGGGGGAGGTGTTATATTGGAAACTTGGGAGGTTCATTCCCAAGTCCTAACTTCTCTGAGGTAATAAACTTGTATTTGGGCTGTGCCACTTCAGACTGCAAGCCGAATTGTCCTCCATAGAAAAGCTGAAGTAAAAATCCACACACGTAGAAAACTAGTCTGTCAGAGAGAAGGTTAGATTTCTAGGTCAAGGGGTTTATTTTGGGAGGAGTACTTGAACAAGCGAGTCCCTGCCTGTAGTAGGAAGTGGCACAGATGCACTTTTGCCACCTTAGTGATAACTAGATTTGATTCAATTATTGTTCCTATAGAATGGCAGTAATGGCAGTAGCAATACTGCAGGAGAGCAGTAATGGGGGTGCTAGTGCCAAGAAGCAGCTACAAGTTGGATGAGCATTACCACAGGGGTGGGAGCCCTTTTTCTATGAAGCTCCAATGACCTACATGAAAAGTGGATTGGGGGTTGGAACTGATGGTGGACAGAATTTGGAGCACTATATAATTTTATTTTGCTCTCCCTTTACCACCCCATTTATCTCTCCCACATAAACACATCAGCTCTCTCTCTCTCTCTCTCTCTCTCTCTCCCTCCCTCCCTCTCTCTCCCCATTTCTACCTGGCCTGCTTCCAGGTTCTTCACCAGCAGCACCCCATCAGAGATGCCTGAGACGTGCTCTCAGTTAAAAGTTGCTGCAAACAGTATTTACGAAACGTTTTCAAACACAATGCATACAAACAACACATTTTATGCATATTTTTCTTATACCTCCAGCATGCTCATTGTGAACTTGTTGCTGTTGGTTGTTAGTTGTGCAGTTGTTGCTGGCCAAGCAGAAGAATGTGGTTGATTCCTCCTTCACAGCTCCTGAGTCATGACCCTTCATCCTTGATTGAGGGCCGGGAAGGATTTGCCTAATAGAAAAGTCTCTATCCCAAGTCCCTGCCATCTGTCAAAGATAGATGGGACACAGAACCAGATAGGCTCATAAGGGGAAAATATGTATGAACTCCCCACCCTCTCCATTCCTCTGTATAGTCTTGAAGCAGCCCATCAGAATTCACAAATTTCCAACAGTAACAGGTTGGGGAGCTGATTTGATCATTATTCTCTTTGGGCTGACTCAGATCATTATTCTCTTTGGGCTGAATTAATTCTTTCCTTTCCAAAGCACAGAATATATTTTTGTTGGAAATTTCTGTCAGTTTCTAGGAACATTTGTGTAAGAATTTCAGGTGTGTGCCTGTTTCTGCAGGACTCAAAGGTTGGATGATGTATGAGTGAAACAGGGCAGTGATGTCGGTACCCATTGATAGGCAGGAAAAGAAACAGTGAAGGAGTGGTCAGTGTACATTATACATGGTTTCTTGTGTCTGTACAAATGCACAGAGTTTAGGAAATAAACAGGATCAATCTTCGTACAGGAAGTGAAATATTTAATAGGTATTACTGAAACCTGATGAGATGATACCTGTGACTAGAATGCAGGGATTGGAGGGTGCAATTTATTCAAAAAGAACAGACAAAATAAGAAGGGAGAAAGAATAGCATTATAGATAAATGATATATACATCTGCAAGGAAATCTGTGAATCGGAGTTTGGATGGTTGGTTGAGAGCACTGATGGCTGGTAGAGAGTTATAAAAGGGAAGGGAAATAATAGCAGTATCATTGTCTGCTACAGTTTGGAAATCTAATCTAGTCTTCTTGGATGGTACTTTACTAGATTAAATTACCGAACTATCGAAAAGGGGAGCTACAGTAGTCTTCAGCTACTTTGATTCCTGTTGGAAATTGAAGTCTCCTAAGAAGGAAAAAATCTAATAAATTCCTGACTTGCCTTGCTGACAATTTCATCTCCAAGAGGGTGGGAAAAAGAGACAAGGGAATTGGCTGTCTTAGACCAGATTCTCATCACAGAAGAACTGCTTGATGGGATGGGAATCTTGGGTGAATGATACCGAAGAAATGGGAAAGTGGCCACAATCAGACATGCAACATGGACTTTTCATCAAGAACTGCACGAATGAGGTATGGTAGTTTGAAATATTCAAGGAGGGAATTTGGAATGGTTTGGTATTTCTTAAAAGAACAATCACAAACAATTCCGGTGAGGAAGAAACTGAAAGGCATCTAAGGAAATCTGGATGGTTGCATGCATGAGAAGTTTTCAGATGAGCTCAGGTTGAAAAGATGCACATATAGGAAACAGAAGGAGGGTCAGGGCAGGGGTGGAGAAGCTTTTTCAGGCCAGGGGCCACATTTCCTTCTTGTCAACTATCTGAGGGCCCCATGCAAATGATGGGAACGGGCAAGAGGCAAAGTGGGCAGAGCAGCAAGTAGGCTAGTTTTACATTCATATACACACCTGCCCTCCATCCAGACAAACAAGAGGAATGACAAAAGTTCAAGGATGCTTTCTATCCAGGAAGAAAACATGGATTATGAAGGATCATAGAGTTGGAAGGGACTTTGAGGATTACCTAGTCGAGCCCCTTGTGATGCAGGAATATGCAGCTGTCCCTTACAGGGATCAAACCTACAACCTTTGTATTCTTAGCTCCGCACTGAAGGGTGTGGCCTGAGGAGGGTTTCAAGGGCCAGATAGAGAGGCCTGAACAGCTACATTTGGCCCTCAGGCCTAAGGTTCTGCAGGCATTTGAAGCTTTGTTTCAGAGGCCGAGGAAAAACAAGGGATTAGTAGGTCCCATGAATATAGAAGAAAGGCAACAGAAGGTGCCTCCAGACTATTTGTGAGTGGGACTCAATGCATACCAGCAAATTCAGACTGTGCAGTTAAACAGGATTTGAGGCCTTTGACAACAAATTTCCCTTTTTGCAGTAAGGAAAGTGGTGAGAAAATGAATTGAAAAGTGCAGGACAGCAGTTGCTTGAAACTTTCTCATGCAACTTCCAAGCAAACAAATCAGAATGGACGCTCAACAAACAGCCATCATCATATAATCTCCCTGCTTTGTGTAAACCTTGTATAAACAAATTGGCATGGATGTTAAATAAGAAGGTCAACTGGAAGCAACCATGGAGGAGGACAAACCACTCGGCTCCTACTTTGCTTCAGTCTTCTCCCACAAAGGAATCTGCCCAACCTGGGAGAAATAAGTCTAGTGATGAAGTGAAGGAGCTGCAGCTCAAGATAAATAAAGAGGTGGTGAAGGAGCAGTTACACACTCTAAATAAATTGAAATCTTCAAGGCTGGATGGATTGCTTCCTGAGATGCCAAATGAAAATGCTTATGTATTCTTGGTTATCCTTTTTGAAAATTCTTGAAGAACAGGAAATGGGCAAATGTCACCATCTTCAAAAGGTGGGTTGGAGATGAGGATTCAGGAAACTGCTGTCTGGTCAGTTTCCCTTTGATACCTGGAGAACTCTTAGAAAAAGCCATTAAGCAGTCAAATTCTGAGCATTTGGGGATTAAAAACACTGTGATTCTTTATATAAGTATTTTTACAGCACCTTTTAGAGTTTAGCTGTCTCAAGAAGGGTTATATAATACAATAGATGATGCTTTTGATTTATGGTGCTGGAGGAGACTTTTGAGAGTCCCATGGACTGCAAGAAGATCAAACCTATCCATTCTGAAGGAAATCAGTCCTGAGTGCTCACTGGAAGGACATATCCTAAAGTTGAGGCTCCAATAAACATCTTAGAGGTCCCAGGCCACAGAGAGGTTAGGCTGGCCTCAACCAGAGCCAGGGCTTTTTCGACTGTGGCTCCGATCTGGTGGAACGCTCTGCCACAAGAGACTAGGGCCCTGCGGGACTTGACATCTTTCCGCAGGGCCTGCAAGACAGAGCTGTTCCACCTGGCCTTTGGCCAGGGCACAGCCTGACTCCCTCCTTTGGCAATCTTCACAGAACTCTAGCCCAATGGTTGCCATCAATTTGATTTGAATTAATTTTATAATTAAATGATTTTAGAATGTTGCATTATTTTATTGTTTTTAGCTGCCCTGAGCCCGGCTTCGGCTGGGGAGGGTGGGATATAAATAAAAATTTATTATTATTATTAATACTTTGGCCACCTTGTGAGAAGAGAAGACTCCCTGGAAAAGACCCTAATGTTGGGAAAGATTAAGGGCACAAGGAGAAGGGGACGACAGAGGACAAGATGGTTGGACAGTGTTCTCGAAGCTACCAACATGAGTTTGTTTGACCAAATTGCGGGAGGCAGTGGAAGACAGGAGTGCCTGGCATGCTCTGGTCCATGGGGTCATGAAGAGCTGGACACAACCAAACGACTAAACAACAACAACAACTACAATATAATCCAGAATTGGCCTCCACAGTCACTTACAGACTCACTGTTAAGACCGTGTTCATGGAAGACAATCTTACTTCGCTAGGAGTGATCGCCAAAGAACAAGATATAATACATTATAAAATACAGTGGTACCTTGGATTACAGAATCTTTAGGTTACAGACACTTCAAGTTACAGACTCCACTAACCCAGAAATAGTACCTCAGGTTAAGAACTTTGCTTCAGGATGAGAACAGAAATTGCGCAGCGACGGCGCGGCGGCAGCAGTGGGAGGCCCCATTAGCTAAAGTGGTACCTCAGGTTAAGAACAGTTTCAGGTTAAGAAAGGACCTCCGGAACGAATTAAGTTCTTAACCCGAGGTACCACTGTACATTAAAAACTACCGAAATATTTCTTAAAACAGTTACAGGAGAAAACAACCAGAAGCTGAAAACATAACCAGGAACATTTCAAAAAGTTGTAAAACTCAAAAAGTTGTAAAACTTGTAAAACAAGTTGGTATAAAATAGGAAGTCAGTCATTTAAAAACAACAAAAAACACAGCAAATAAACCCCTTTAAGAAAAACCAACAGGAAGCAAAGAGGCAGCACAGGTTCCTGACAAACAAGTAATGCCAGACTAAACCTGTCTCCTTTTTCTATAGCAGCATTCGCTCAGTAAATCAGAGCAATGTAGATTGTCTCGCTATCAGCATGGCTTCTTGTTGGCAAGCTGGTGAATTGTGAGCTAAATGATGCAACTGTTAGGCAGTTGACAAATTGTACCCGGAACAATGCTAATCAATGGTGTGTTGTCAACCTAGAGATAAATGGAAGGGAGGCTGCCTCAAGGCTGTGTCCTAGATCCAACGTTAACATCTTTGTAAATGACTTAGACAAAGGATGGTCATCAAATCTACAGATGGCACCAAACTGGCTGTGGTCGCTAACACCGTAAAAGACAGGAACAGGATTAAGATGCTACTGATAGGAGAGATAACCTTACAAAATGAAAGGATGGATAAAATTAACAAAATGAATTTGAAGTCAGAAGATATTATTTAAATATTTCAAGTTGTTGTTGTTATAATACCCTTCATCCAAGGATCACAGGGCAGCTTACAATACAAAAAATACATAAAGTAGTAACAATTTAAAAAGTATTGCCCATCCCACCAGTCTAAAAGTCCAGAAACAGTAGAAAAAAGAATAACTAAATATAGCTTTAAGAATATAAAATCAACACCGAAGGCAGAGACCTTTCCACTCAGCTGGAGAAGCCAGTTGAAACAACAAAAATGTCTTCTGGAAAATACAGGTAGTTGACACCTGCCGTCTGTCAACAGGATCCATGGATGTTTGTTGGTAGCTTTGAGGACCGAAGTCAAAAAGGGATATAAAACTTCTTAATAAATAAAGCCGCAAATGACAGCTTTGCATGAGCAAGATGTACTCAGGATGGGTAGGCTGCAAATGATTGACTTGGAAGTATTTTTTTTTTTAACAACAACTAAATCAGGAGATGGTTCAGCCCATTTATGAACCAATATGAATTCAACCCCCTCCACACACACATATGTAGGCACGTTGCATGTTTCTCTGTGTGGGTTTTCTGTGCTCACTTTGGTTCTACTTGGAAAACTTTGAGCATGGGTGCTCATATGGTTGAACATCCCTACTCAAATGATTGAGGCATGTTGTTGTTGTTTAGTCGTTTAGTCGTGTCCGACTCTTCGTGACCCCATGGACCAGAGCACGCCAGGCACTCCTGTCTTCCACTGCCTCCCGCAGTTTGGTCAAACTCATGTTTGTAGCTTCAAGAACACTGTCCAACCATCTCGTCCTCTGTCGTCCCCTTCTCCTTGTGCCCTCCATCTTTCCCAACATCAGGGTCTTTTCCAGGGAGTCTTCTCTTCTCATGAGGTGGCCAGAGTTGGAGCCTCAGCTTCAGGATCTGTCCTTCCAGTGAGCCCTCAGGGCTGATTTCCTTCAGAATGGATAGGTTTGATCTTCTTACAGTCCATGGGACTCTCAAGAGTATCCTCCAGCACCATAATTCAAAATCATCAATTCTTCGGCGATCAGCCTTCCCCTTCATGGATCACTGCCTTGCCGTGGCGAAGGGGCTTGAATAACTCAGAGAAGCCATGAGCTATGTCATGCAGGGCCACCCAAGATGAACAGGTCAGAGTGGAGAGTTTTGACCAAACGTGATCCACCTGGAGGAGGAACCAGCAAGCCACTCCAGTATCCCTGCCAAGAAAACTTCATGGACAAAGACAACAGGCATATAAAAGTTATGACGCTTGAGGCATACCTAGCTGCTATTGCTAGATTATTGATTTTCTTCCCTTTTGTATTCCAGCCCCCATCTGCTCATGCAATGCACATGGGCAAAATAAGAAAAAGGTGCCCTTTTTGCCTGCTTTTTTTTTCTTTTGCAAAACACCCTGGCAAAGGCTGTTTTAGGAAAACAACCCAGCATTGCTTTTCTGCAGCCTCTGTTTTTAAATCTCCATTTCATTTTGCCCATTATTAAGAGTCCTAACTCTTGAAAAGCAAAGGAATAAAATTAATGATCATGGCTTCAAATTATTATAGTTGCTAAAGCTCAGAGATAAAGTTTTTACATTTTAGTTTAAATGCTTCATCAGGAATTTTTATAATGCTATAATTAATCTTGTTAGCTAAATTGTTGTGTTTTTTTTGCCCTTTTGCGTTACACATTAGCATCTAAAACACATTCACAAAAATAGAACCATGCTCTTAAGATACCTGCCAGCTGCAGAGAAAACGAGGTAACTTTTTTCTAAACTAATAATAATAATAATAATAAACATTAATTGTGTGGCTAGCAGGCTTATCAGGGATTTATAGGGAAGAAGCCAAGATCCTGAGAAAACTCCGCCCCCCCCCCCCCAGCACTGCACTCCCATTGGTTTAAGGATGGAAGCAGCTTTGGGATATGTCTGTGGTTTTCATCATGGCTGTGATGCAGAAGAGGAAAGAGAGCTGCCTTATTGAGAGTCAGCACATCGGTTCATCAAGGCCAGTTGTCAGGTTTAGCACTTCTCTCAAACAAGACCCGGAACGCTGGCAGTTTTACTAAAGGTAAAGGGTAAAGGGACCCCTGTCAGTTAAGTCCAGTCGTGAACGACTCTGGGGTTGCAGCGCTCATCTCGCTTTACAGGCCGAGGGAGACGGCATTTGTCCGCTCCGCAGACAGTATTTCTGGGTCATGTGGTCAGCATGACTGAGCCACTTCTGGCGAAACCAGAGCAGTGCATGGAAGCGCCGTTAACCTTTCCACTGGAGTGGTACCTATTTATCTGCTTGCACTGGTGTGCTTTCAAACTGCTATGTTGGCAGGAGCTAGGACCGAGCAATGGGAGCTCACCCCGTTGCAGGGATTCCAACCACCAACCTTCTGATAGGCAAGCCGAAGGCTCAGTGGTTTAGATGCCACCCGTGTCCCTAGCAGTTTTACTAGTTGAGGTTTATTTAGCAATAACAGGCTTTCGGCAATCCGAGCCTCCCACAACCATTCCTCACTGTCGGAGTCAGTTGACGCGACTGGCTTCCTGCCCTTCCCAAGGTCAGATATATCCCAGGCCTGCCCCTGCTTCCTGCTGGTCTTCCTTTGTTCTAATTGCTTGCTCTGCCTCCTACTGTAGCACCCTGCTTGTGGTTAACGCTTAGCTGGAATGAAATATTCAACGCAGCAATAGAGAAATTAAAATAATAATTTATTTGTCAGACAAATAAATGAAGAAGAAGAAGAAGAAGAGTTTGGATTTGATATCCCGCCTTTCACTCCCTTTAAGGAGTCTCAAAGCGGCTAACAATCTCCTTTCCCTTCCTCCCCCACAACAAACACTCTGTGAGGTGAGTGGGGCTGAGAGACTTCAGAGAGAAGTGTGACTGGCCCAAGGTCACCCAGCAGCTGCAGGTGGAGGAGCGGAGACGCGAACCCGGTTCCCCAGATTAGGAGTCTACCGCTCTTAACCACTACACCACACTAAATGAGAGGCACAGTGGTATATGTTTACCAAAAGCTCTGCCTGCCTTTCATTTCTGATGACCAACACTTATATTTCCTCAACCCAGCCCCCTTGCTCCTCCTTTGGCTGCCTCTGTCCAATCAGCCTGGTTGAAATTCCTATTGGCTGTTTGCTAGAACCAATCATAAAAGATACACCCATTTCCTATTACCTTTTATGGGAGACAAAGAGCTATATTTCCTTCTATCCATAAATGGCAGACAAGTAGCCATATATCTTACATTAGCCTCGACAAGGCACCTTAATTACCAGTTCACCTTTTGCCCCCTTCATTCTAAAACAGATGACTAAAACAGATGGCGTTTTTATCTTAAACAGAGATCTTGGGTTCACCTTCTCACACACCATCAATGAAATAAGAATCTAACATAAGAATCTAACATTTCTTACTTTCCTTTGCCTACTACCTTCAGACAACATCATACAATATCACACATAACATAGATAACTTTTTAAAAGGAAAAGACCTTTGCAGAGTAAAATAGATCTCAGTTTAAAAAGAAACAGCTTAAAAGGCTCTTTAGATCCCCCCTTTCTTTCTGCCAGCCAGATGCTTTTCTCATTAGCCCTATTAAAACCCTATTAAAATATGGCTGTTTGTCTGATGGGAGGCACATGGTATTATTTTTAGTTAATATGTTTTTGCAACTTGATTAACTGTAATATGTAGGGTCAATGTAACCTTTGCTCTCAGCCTGCACTTCCCTTTTATGACTTTGTATTTCCCTTTTATGACTGCTATAAATCAGAGGGGCCCTTTGTCCAAGAGGATAAACACCTGCCAAAGTCCTTAGCAGCTGCTTTCCTGCTTGGCATGAAAAATTTGCAAAACTTTAAGCTCATTTTAAAATACAGGCCTTGATCAGATGCCTCACTACTTCTTGCAGACTCAGGTGCAGCCAATTCCTCCTCCTCTGGAGTCGAATCCAACCCCCTACTACTACCTGCCTCCTGCATCTCTGTGCCGCTGCGAAAACTTACAGGCAGCATTCCAGAGCGAGAGGGGCTTACTTCACTTTCGTTGTGCGAAAGAATCAAGTTCCTGTTTTCTTCAGCCTCTTCCTTCCCTCTCTGCAGACTCCTTTCTGCTGGCCATGTTTCTGACACCAGTATTGTCTAGTCTGGCTGGCAGAAGCTCTTCGGAGTTTCAGACAAGGCCCTTCCCTACCATTTGCCTGGAGATGAAAGAGATTGAGCATCAGACCTTCTACATGCAAAGCAATGTGTTCTATTTTTCTTTTTCTTTTTTAAAACAATCTTTATTAATTTAAATTACACACATATACAAAGAATTTACAATCTCATACTACAAAAAGAAAATTTAAAGAAAAAAGAATTTAAAAAGAAAAGAAGAAAATACAGAAAAAAGAAAGAAGAAAAAGCAGATTTATGTGTGTAAAAAACTTAATCTTCCTAATTAATACTTAAATAAACACTTAAATAAAAAAGACTTCTGACAAAATGGGTCTTGCAATCATTCTCATTGTACTGTTTATACTGTTGTTTCCCCCGCACAGTTTTATATTCTTTAATATTGTTCCCGTCTACTCCACAAAAGGTAGCAATGTGTTCAATCACTTTCTATTGCCTTTACTCATATGTCCTGATTATGCTCTCCCCCACCCACTTCTCAGCTGTTTTTGTTTGTTTGTTTTTTTACAAATGGGAAAGCCACATTAAAAACATTTCCACATTTAATTTTCTGGTGTAGAAAGGGAAGCTACTTCCTGAAAGCTAAGAAGGAGGGGAGGTTGACTCTCAGCTGTATCCAGAATAACACTTAGCCCCCACTGAAATCAATGGGACTTTGGTGACTAATTTTTCACATTTCAGTGGGTCCTAAGTGCAGCTGACTTAGTTTGGACCCTTATATTCAGGGAAACTGTAGGCTTTCACCCAGGGCAGTGACTGCGCCCTTTACCCAATGGAAATGCTTTTGTCTATTATGTTTTGTTGCTCCAGACACCTTCATCTTGGAGCTGTTTAGATGCCTACGGTGAGTAGGCATCTTAACACTAGCTGTCTCATAAATCCACCGGTACATTCTACTGTCCCAACCCTCTGGAGGGAAGAGTGTGGAACCTGGACCGTGACATCAGTTGCCAGGGACTGCTAAATACTTCCATGTGCCCTTAATGTGTTATACTTTATTTTGAAGGCACAGTGACCTTTCATTAAATAATGGAATGCTTATACAGTCATACCTTGTGTTGCGTTAGGTTCATGTTGTGTCTTTTCAGCTTGTGAACGCGGAAAACTCAGAAGTGTATACTTCCTGGTTTCACCGCACAGGTGTGCGCAGAAGCGGCACTCTAGTTATGGACTTTTCGGGGTGCGAATGGCACCCTGGAACGGATCAAGTCCATAACTAGAGGTACCACTGTAATAAACAAGCAAATGACAAAATAGTCATGCAAAATGCCGTGTAATTATTACAAAGTTCTTCCCATCTGAATTTCCCCCTGTATTTGAGGGGACTGAATTCTGCACTCTTGTTTGTAGAGTGTCACTGATACATTAGTGGTTCACCATAATTCTGTTTCTGATGTCTACCCTTTGTTCCAAGCACTGGACATCTGTCACTTGCTACAGTTTCCAGCCTGGTGCTTATTTTTCCTGATGTGCATGAGTGTAATGGCGCATTGATTAAAACATTAAACAAAAAGCAAATCTTAGTCAGATCACATAATCGCTTCAGGATTCCTTTGAGTGCAGTGCATTTAATCGGCGCACACATATGCACATACTGATCTCCCCACCCAGGGGAGTATTATGAACTGTTCCCAATGCAGTACTGCTGTCAACCAACCACAATTTATTGTTCAAACCAAGGTATGCATTCTGTGTCATGAAACCAATACGGAGGTCTGAGAAGCAGAGCAGCACCGGCATTTTGCGGGGGTGTTTTCAACCCAGCAAAAGGAAGGTTGTATCAAGAAAGAACATTCTTGTAAAACAGAAAATAAACGCCTGTTTTTCACTGCAATGTTGCATTCCCCATTCCTCTCTTTTTGTTACAGCATTTGTGAAGAGAGAATTAGGAGAGGGTGAGGGATCACACTGCAGCCATCAGCAGGCAAACATTTCTCCCCCTATTTGTGTTTCCTCCCCAAATATAAGCAGAGCTGAGGGCCATTTTCAGAAGGCATTTGTTTTCTTTAGTTGCAAAGAAGGGTCCATCTCTTCTGAAAAGCCAACAAACTTCTGAGGACGCTCATCTCTGCCCACCCCCTGCAGGAACTGCCAGGCTCCATCTATCACCCATGCTAGTTTTGTTCCCTGAGCTGCCAGATTCCAGCAGTAGGAAACTTGTCCTGTCCTGGCTTAGGGGCCCAGTACTGCTGAAATCAATAAATTGGGATGAATCCTTATGTGGGAGGAATGTCAGAAAGGAAAATACAATGCAGGCTGTTCTGCAAGCCCAAAGCGGGGAGGTGGATTGCAGCCAACAAATCTGACACTGGTATACACTTCAAGGTATAGTATATTCCTATTTCCAGCTGTCTGCAAAACACTCAGCACAGCAAGATGTAAATTCCAGCACAATGTCAACCAAAATGCAAAAAGCTTATCTGCATAATGTCTCCCTGATCAATCACAGGGCTGACAACCTGAAATACTGTTATTTCCTCCCTGAATGGGAAGAAAATGCCTTTTCGCCTGCCACTTAAGGTATCTCTCTACTGGCACAGGCAGGGTTTCATCCTGACATCACCCATGCTAGCATTTTAAGGCCGAGGTGCTAATTAGCAATCAGGCTGATTGCCTGTTTCACCTTCAGAAAAATCTGATTTCTCCTCCTGGAATATAAATCACAGAGGCTGGACTTTAATCTGGCTGCTGTCAGTAGCAGACCTGTATGTGCTTTGCATCCACAAGGACCAGCTGTCTGTCCCCAACATCACCCTTCAGAGGATCTCAGGTGGAAGAGCTGGAGGAGGGACCCTCAAAACCTGAAATTTGGGGAAGTGGGAAGTGTCTGCCATTCGTGGGAAACTGTCCTGGGGAACTGGGTCAGGCCAGACTTCATTTATAGTGTAGGGAACTGAGGAACCAGATAGGTTCACACAGTAGTTGATGACAAGACACAGAAACCTCTTACCAGCACGGGACAAGCAACTGTTGGGGCAAATGAAGACATGCCCCATGCAGTATACATTTTTCTCTTGTTCTAAGATATTTTTTTATTGATTTTCATTTATTTGACAACGAATACAACAATAGCAGAGGAGGGAAGGGGCACACTCTTTCCAGCCATGTTGCAAACTATTGTTGTTGTTTAGTCGTTTAGTCGTGTCCAACTCTTCGTGACCCCATGGACCAGAGCATGCCAGGCACTCCTGTCTTCCACTGCCTCCCGCAGTTTGGTCAAACTCATGCTGGTAGCTTCGAGAACACTGTCCAACCATCTCGTCCTCTGCCGTCCCCAACATCATGGTCTTTTCCAGGGAGTCTTCTCTTCTCATGAGGTGGCCAAAGTATTGGAGCCTCAGCTTCAGGACCTGTCCTTCCAGTGAGCACTCAGGGCTGAGTTTCATAAGTATGGATAGGTTTGATCTTCTTGCAGTCCATGGGACTCTCAAGAGTCTCCTCCAGCACCATAATTCAAAAGCATCAATTCTTCAGCAATCAGCCTTCTTTATGGTCCAGCTCTCACTTCCATACATCACTACTGGGGAAACCATGGCTTTAACTATACAGACTTTTGTTGGCAAGGTGATGTCTCTGCTTTTTAAGATGCTGTCTAGGTTTGTCATTGCTTTTCTCCCAAGAAGCAAGTGTCTTGTAATTTCGTGGCTGCTGTCACCATCTGCAGTGATCGTGGAGCCCAAGAAAGTGAAATCTCTCACTGCCTCCATTTCTTTTTCTCCATCTCCTGTTCTCCATAAAAAAGCAAAGGTAGCTATATACGTCCAAAAAAGAAGAAAAGTCCCTTCAAAATCTACAGCTGGGCAATGCCTTGATTAAGACCAGCTGAAAGGTTGCAAAATAGTAGCAAGCTCTTGAGTTCTGTACACCTCCTCATCAAGAAAAATGCTACGCAGAGCAGAAGTCTGGAGGAAGTGAAGAAAATTGAAAAGCAAAAACAAATTTCAAAAATAATGTTGGTGCCGTCCAACCATCTAAGGGACTCCAGATTTGTGTAATGTTTCCTCCTTACCCTTTTCTTCTCCTGAATATATCCCCAAGGCAGCAGAGGGCTAGCTTCCTAGGTTGAAGAGCCCCACCTGCCCCTCACTTCCCTCTACAACAAGTGCAGAAACCGCCTTCTTGACCATTGGACCCACTATTGGTCTCGTCCACTCAATCTGCTGAGGCCCGTCTTCAAATGCAGGGGAAGTCTCTAACTGACCAAGGGTTTGTGACCCATCGGCTACTCTGACCTGGTTCAGCCTGCTACTCAAAGCTGTTTCCTGAAGGTGGGCTGCTGCCGCACACTGACAGCTTCTAAGGGTCACAGGTGATAGCTGACTGCAAAGGTGGACAAACTACACCAGAAGCAGCATGATGTGTCCCCTACCAGAGGTACTTTGTTGTTGTTGTTTAGTCGTTTAGTCGTGTCCGTCTCTTCGTGACCCCATGGACCAGAGCACGCCAGGCACTCCTGTCTTCCACTGCCTCCCGCAGTTTGGTAAACTCATGTTAGTAGCTTTGAGAACACTGTCCAACCATCTCGTCCTCTGTCATCCCCTTCTCCTTGTGCCCTCAATCTTTCCCAACACCAGGGTCTTTTCCAGGGAGTCTTCTCTTCTTATGAGGTGGCCAAAGTACTGGAGCCTCAGCTTCAGGATCTGTCCTTCTGGGCTGATTTCCTTCAGAATGGATAGGTTTGATCTTCTTGCAGTCCATGGGACTCTCCAGAGTCTCCTCCAGCAGAGGTACTACCCTTCCCCTAACACCCCATATGCAGAGTGCTGGTCCTACTATTAGTCAGGGTGGGTCAGGCCTCAGGCGGTGGATTTTGGATGTCATGAGAGGACAGAAAATATTCTTTTACCGCACAGTTACTTATTTCTTCTATTTTTTATCGTATTTCTATGTAAATT
>JAXCMG010000073.1:1351431-1417506 GCA_034642415.1 Podarcis siculus | reverse complement strand
TACCACACAAAGTTGTTACAAGGGAAAACTGAATAACTCCAAATACCTTCTCACCTTGTACTCCTTTGAAGGAGGAGCAGGGTTTTGAATGTTAATTATAATTCATATTAATTGTGAAAGGCAACCCAAAGCAAGCTCAGCATTGCTCAATTGTTTGAGGCCAGAATAAAGTTTTGACTCTTGCTTATTCCCTGTTCCAACTCACAGCAGAGATTAGCAGGAGAACAAAGGGTTTGGCAAGCTTCCCCCTTCTATCATTGCAGAAGAGGAGAACATGAACATATCCAATTACTGGCTCTGACAAGTGGATTCAACACCCAGCAGGAAGAAGTAGGGGCAGGAACTCTAGTCTGCCCAAGCAATCATCAGTCAGCAAATTGATTTCTGATGGTACAGAAAGGAGAGAAGAAGAGTGGAGATTAGGGAGAGATAGGCAGAAGTATGAACTTTAAATTCCAGATTTGGACCTGGCTAGAGCTTCTGCAACCAAACACTATCAACTTGATAAAGACAGATAAGTGGCTTCTTGTGTGGGGACAAAAGGAAAATTACAGAAAGCATTTTTCATGTGCAGTAGTGGAGAGTCGGCAGACAGAAACTCATCAAAGGAATAGGAAATAAGCAGGGTTTTTCTTTCTTCTTTCCTTCTTTCTTTCTTTTTCAAAGTAACCATCAGATTGACTACCAAGTGGTGGGGTGGGTGTATGGGATAGCTGTGCTGGCAGCTGCTTATTTTCTATGCCAACATTCATTCTTGGTGGTTGCTTCCAGCATGGCAGCCCTGTTCATGTGCTCTGAAATTGTGTCTGTGAAGGGGCTGTGGGGCCATGCACTCTGTCCCCTCTCCCCGCAACTTCCCATGTGGAGCAGGAAGCTCTGAAAGGAATTATAAGAAGAGGTCCCAGCTCTCAGGAGGGCTCTGCCCATGTTCAGCCAAACATACCCACAATCCCTCTTCAGATCTTCCCACTCAACATCGGAGTGTTGAGTTCTCTGCCCTGTGGTCCCTCCAGAAATGCCATTTCAGAACATCTGAATTTTGTCTTTCCTTAACAGAAGTCATTTTGGTTGCTAGTTATGCAAGTCAGACTGTGATAAGGATGAGTTGTGGAGTGATGATGTCTAATGGCACCTAAGGTTGTGGAAAGCAGTGCATCATCTTAAGTAGTTCCTAGAGGAAAAGGGCATTTGGGATGCTCTGTCCCAGATTAAAGCTAAAAAATTGTGCATAGTTACTTAGGCATTATGCCAACTGTTTGATAGACTACTGTATCTTAATATTTTGTTGGAAGCTGTCCAGAGTGGCTGGGGAAACCCAGGTAGATGGGTGGGGTATAAATAAATTGTTGTTATAATAATAATAATAATAATAATAATAATAATAATAATAATAATAATTTATTTATACCCGGCCCATCTGGCTGAGTTTCCCCAGCCACTCTGGGTGGCTCTCAATCAAGTGTTAAAAACAGTACAGCGTTAAATATTAAAAACTTCCCTGAACAGGGCTACCTTCAGATGTCTTTTAAAGATAGGATAGCTGCTTATTTCCTTCACATCTGAAGGGAGGGTGTTCCACAGGGTGGGCGCCACTACCGAGAAGGCCCTCTGTCTGGTTCCCTGTAACCTCACTTCTCGCAATAAGGGAACCGCCAGAAGGCCCTCGGCGCTAGATCTCAGAGTCCAGGCTGAACGATGGGGGTGGAGACGCTCCTTCAGGTATACAGGACCGAGGCCGTTTAGGCTCATGACTGATCTGCAACAGTCTTGCATGGATGAAGTTAACCTCTGTTACATAGTCTGGGCAACCATCAGCCCCCCTTCCATGATAAAAAGTTTATAGAGGGAGAAGGGGTACTTTATCTGAAGCATCTGAACTTGACATCTATCAAGAGATACCGGGCTCCCGTGACATCTAGTCAAACCTGGGCTAGCTTATGACATGTTCCCACAAGTGACTGGTTAATAAAATTGCCTTCCTTTTCAATCAAAGCTGATACAGTTTAATTTAGATAACAATTCCTTTGCTGCCACAGGGGCTCATGTCAAGCTTAGAAGGCTGAGGCAGCAGGCAATATTAGCATAGATATTAAAACTGCTCATTACATGTGCAACATGATCAAAGGAGGCAAGAGAATGGCACTGTGATGCTCAGTAAAGCTAGGAGGGACCCGAGTTGAGACAGTCACTCAGGAGTACTATCGCTGCATATATTGCCTTCAACAATATATGCCTTCACAAGTGTTGGATGACTGTGTTATGGCAGGACACTGAAATCAACATCTCAAGGTTTCCCTGCATCTCACATGAATGTGAAAGGCACAATGCCACCTTAGAAATTCACTAGTATCAATTAACACAACTCTTTGGTTGTTTCGCTTTGAAGGGAAACCTCGGAAATCACTTAATTTTGCTCGTAACAACATCTAGTAAACTAGGGTTGTAGTGAAAACCCACCCCCAAGAAATTTTGTTTTGAACCCTTTTAACTCCTCATTTATGTTACCCAATGGGGATTCCCCTAATTTCACTTCAAAGTTCACTGCAGCCAAATTTGGGGACAACACCTTTGAGGATTTTTGCTAGTTTTACAAGTCAGAAAAGATCCACATCTTTTAAAACCCTGCCATCATCAGAGATTGTGTGTGTGTGTGTGTGTGTGTGTGTGTGAGAGAGAGAGAGAGAGAGAGAGAGAGAGAGAGAGAGAGAGAGAGAGAGATATTAGTGGCCTAATTAATTTCTCAGGTGCCAAGGTACTGTTTTGTAAATACATTTCTATGTTAACATTTGAAGTCCATTTTGGCAATCAAGGGCAATTTTCATTTGAGAAGGTGTTAATAAACACCTGAATGTGCTTCCCTGAATGCCAGCCCTGCAGGTGCAAAATGGGCAGATATGCTCACAACATATCATCTTGTTGTTTACAAATGGAGTAAGAATTTCAGGGCAAGGGAGTTCAGATTCAAAAGAATCAAATATTGTAAGCTGGGGAAATTTAGATTTCAAGCATGCTATTTTTGAACTTTGCTAGCATTGCTAATGAAGCACAGAAGCCAACCATACGAAACCATTTCACACCACAGTGTTAATGTATGAATTTGACAGCAAACTAACATGCAGCAAGAATCTGGAATTAGATTAGAGATGGTGGCGTACATTGAACTGGAGAAACATCTGGTTCATGTTGGACCAGATCTGAGAGTCAGGTATAAATTGGTACATCCTGGGTTCCCATAATGCCTTTGTGCTTTGGTGTATCCCAAGTCCCGGAGGCATTCATCCTTGATACAGCATTTCAGTAACAGATGAGACCCTCCCTGCTACCCAGCCACTTCAAATGTGAGGATAAAGGAAGATGCCATGAAAGGAAGACCAAGACCCTCTCGGCCCTGGCACATGGTAATGATGTCAACATTGTACACAATGGCGTATAAACCCAGTCTGGATTCAGTCCTGAGTGAAGATCAATCTCCAGATCTCCAGAGAAAGGAAATCCACCTAGAGAAAATCAGTCACACTTTAATCCCATAGGGATACGTTAGTCATGAGTAACATGAATACTTTTGGTCATATCCAGTACTCTTTTTCCCTGGGTGTAATGTCTAGGATATTAATCCAGTTATTGTGGAACATAATTTTTTGCAGGCTGACCCAATCCTAGATAACAATTCTTGAATATACACCCTTTAATGAGGAACAGTCTATACAATATTGAGTAAATTATTGGATACCCTGTAACTAAAATGTATCTTGGGGGTCCCTGTAGGAGGGCAGAGCGCCAGCTGCCAATATGGTTGAGCCATAAAAATTTTCTATAGGCAATCAAGTGGAAATCATTTTTAAAATTATAAACCATCTGCTGAGGACAGAGATCTATAAGCACAAGGAAAACCAAAAGGATCATTAAAGCAGGGAACACACTAGATGTGAATTGCAGGGAGTTTTTTTAGACTGCGTTAAAGGGTTTTTCAAATTTACAGCTGTTAAATGGGAAAATAAAAGGCCATTTGCCCACTAAAATGGGTCTTTGAAGTCAAGGGATAATAATCACTGAATATTGAAATCATTCATCTCTCCAACTTACAGCCCTCCTACTTTTTGCCGCCAGTCTCCTGGAGAATGCTGCTTTCTTGCATGTTTCCACTAACTGGGCTTTCTTTCCTCCAATTTTGCCCTTGACTCCCATCCAATCTGCCTTCTGCCCCCACCCAAGTTCCACTGAATCTGCCCTCACCAACATGATGGATCTCCTCCATGCCAAATCATTAGCACCAAAGCCCAGATTTTCTCTACCCAGCGCTGTATCGCTCAATTTTGAAAATACCGCTCACTCTACACTTTATGCTTAAATATTATGAACGGAAATAAAGTTCTGGGGAATTGACGCCCTGGTGACTTGACACATGTGCACTCTCCTCCATAGCCAATCTATCTATTACATTCTTGGAGGATTTACTATTTTGCTTCTCAGATTAAAATTTGTAAAGGCCCGTATGACACTTTCACGAAGATGGTTAAATATACACTATATAACTTTACATTACATTAAGTTATATATGGATGTTATAACCTCTAGTCAAGAGACAAACCAAATAAATTTGTTTCTTTGGCAACAGCAGACTATCTACCACTCATTTTTGCAGTTTTTCCCTTTTTCTGTGGATTACCCTTTAAGGAAGAAAAGGCCCCAAGACATAAAGGCCTGAATTGACTAGATAATAACTTGAATACTTTTGGTCATGTCCAATCTTCTTTCTTTTCCCTGGGCTTCACGAAGTTGGACCTTTGGAAGAAATGTCAGAAATAAACCTTTTGCTTGCAGCCAAAGCCGCAAGTGTGAAAATAAATGAGGTTTCGACTTGGCATCCTGCCACTTTTCTAGAGATAAGTCAGAACAAACTGCCTGTTTAAGGATTGTCCCTAAGAGTTCTTGCCATAATATTTATCAGGAACAGAACGTGCAAAATGTGAAACAATTCTTCCTGGGGTAGTTTTATAAAGCCCTCGATATTTCACAGTGCTGCGCCTTAAGCAAACATTGCAATTAAGTCCGTCCCTTAGCATCAGCAGGGATTCAAAAATGAAAGTATTGAAGAAACATGAACACATCAAAACAGACACCCACCACCTATGCATTTAGGCCAGGGGCCAATTCAGGCATTATTGTTGCAGCTTGAAGGCATCAGGAGACTCAGGCAGGGAACACTGGCAACAGGACCAAAACATTTTACACTCTCTCCCACCCAAATGGCTTGCAAGAGGATTGGAGATGCTGCCATTCTATCTGCAGCCATGGTGGGTCAATAGAGGCCACCATTTTCTGGTGTGGCCAGGGAGCGGATGGTCACATGGTGGTACCCTCCTCTGACCACAACAGCCTCTCAGGTATGGGCAGGCTGCACATGCAAGGCAAATCAGTGGCAGGGGCTTGGGGGCTGCTTAGGTTGTTGCTAAGGAGGTCCCTGGTGGGTCAGCTCGGCTCAGTGATGAGATTTGGAGTTCTCTGTCTGAAACTTTGTCTGGATCAATGCTGGACTTCAGGGTCACGACACTGAGTTTGAGTGAGATGACCTTAAGGTCCAGAAGGGTTTTGCATGGCCTCATAATGCCTGATTCAGAACAGACTCCTCAGTTTCAACAGCTTCCTACTTGGGGAGCTCGGCCAAGCTCTTATCCACTTAGCTAGTTTCTAAACATTATCAGCTCGTCTGCTCTACTACTTGCGTGTCAAGGTCCCCAAGCCACCCCAAATAAAACACAATTGGCACAGAATTTTTGTTTAAGGTTTTTGGCATAATTTTGGCCACAACTTTATTAAAATACAAAAAATCTGAGTGGTTGATTAGGCATTGGTTGCAACTATCTGACCCCGCACGGGGACAGACTGACATCCACACGCCCGTGAAGTCAGAAAGGGAAAACATTTTGGGGAGAGAGATGGAGCTGGGTACCATGCCCTCATCTCTTGCCAAATACTCCCAGGCCCTAGCCCCTTGACAGGGTTCGGACAAAAGCAATGGTGATCCCCTGTATTCCTTCAATAGAATTCCCTTGCAGCAGCAGCATTGGAGGGGCAGGCACAGCCAATCTATGCCCCTCAACCAACCAAACCATAAACCAATGCCTAACAGCAACCTTACAAGTTGTGATTAGCTACGCAGTGGGCAAAAACCAAATGGCACCAGGCAATCAGCCAAAGGGACAAAATTCCTACCGGACCCCTGCCCCCAAAGCAGACGACCCCATGACAGGCATAGCAAGGTCAAGCGAACAACCCTAAATATAGGGAGGTGGGATGGTGATCCGATGTGCTCAGCGAAAAGAGGAAGCTCAACGCTGTGTGCAGGGAATATATAGGCTATGGCTGTCAATCACAAAATGGCAACATATAAATCTTCCCAGCAACAAGAAGAGCCCAATCAAAATGGTGGCCAACACTCCTTTACCTGCCCAGCAACAGTGGGGTGTCTTGATAGCCCCCACCGCAACACGTGCTCTCCGTGAAGGAGAACACGCTTTACCACGGGAATGGGGTTGAAGATGAATGCAGGAGCATTAAAGGGTCTGGAGAATACGAGGGGACAGTGGCTTCATAATTAGGCAAAAGAGGGAAAGGGTGCTTAGTGGTTGCAGTGTGTTAGGAAGATGCAGAAGGTTGCACAGAAGGATGGGGGAGGCACAGACGTGGGGGCAAAGCTGAAAATGGGTACAAAGTTGGGCTGCAGAAGAGAAGAGAGAATAGGCTTCATAATGGACTTGGGAGCATGAAAAACAAGCTTAGTAACTGCATGGGTGTGGGAAGGGAAAGCTCTAGGGGATGAATGTGGGGGAATTGCAGGGAAAGTTTGTGAGTGGGGTGAGAAGGGATGCAGCCCCTAATAATGGATATATTTTTGTTTGTTTTTGCATTATTCAACTGCTGTTCATTTGTATTTTCATTCTCCTTTTTATATTTTTGCATATTGACTTTATTTTTGACTGCATGTTTTATTACAGTAGCGGGTTTGTAAGCTTCGTAGAAAGGGGAGAGCTGTTTTATATTTTTAAAAAACCCAATTCCTAGGAAGGTGGGTGGATCAAATGGCAGGTGAGCTCCTCCAGAAATACCAAACAAGAAAACACAAGTGGGAAGAACACAGTGATTATGTCAACTAAAATACTATGTTTGTTGACCTCAGAATGCAGTTATTTGCAGCTTGCAAATGCACGGCTTCTGCACACAATCCAATCTACTGTTATTACCTCCCCCATATTAACTGCCATCTTTCTGTGCTAAATTCAATTCCTGAAGGGAAAATATAACACATAATGAAATGGCAAGTGGCATCTTTGGTGAGGCATGGAGCAGAGTGCATTATTGTTACTAGGCTTTTATGACTCCTTGTAAATTCTGCACTTACTAGATCTGTGCTGTAATTTGTTGATCTCCGGGGCAGGCACACTTTCTACCTCCCTGTCGAAGTTTTCATAAAATATGATGAGGCAAAAGCACAATCTTTGGGGATTTCCTGACCCTTCCTGTTTGATTGTCTACCAAAGGCAATGTAGGAAATTGACTACAGTAGCCAGCTTACCCCTGCCACCTCAATACTTGCATTCACAAGGTTTTTAGCCAGAAATGTACATCTTTATGATCAAACTCCACTGACAGCCTTGCATCCAAACCATTATCTCCACCCCAAAACCAGGAGATACTTCATACCTTGGAATCTAACTTCACCCCCTCCCTCTTAGCTCCCAGGGGTGGGACACTGGTTCTGGAACCAATTGCCACATCTGCTATCTGCCTGACGTACTCTGCTGGGAAATTTTCCTGAATTTAAATGAGTCTTCCACAGCACAACTTCCTGGTAGATCGTATTCATTACATTACTTTCTGGTTTCCCATTTCCACAAGGGTTTCTAGTATAAAAACACAAAATGACATTGTAGCATTAGACACAGAATCACAGCACTGCAAGGCATTCATAAGCCAAAGATGCTGACTATTTCTTTTTCCGTGATACCTTCTGTTGATGGATCTCAACCAAAACTCTCTGCTACCGGCTGCTTAGTCCGTGTAGTCCAGGATGATGACTTAGGAAGATAATGTGCTGAACAGTAACTTGATTTGTATTTGCTTTTATTATATACATAGCACAGCTTTGTACAAGTTACTATATACACAGACTTGATTCAAACTCTACACACCAACCTCTGAACTCCAACACCAAACTACTGTGTCATGCTGCATATAAGGGAAAAACTTTTAGCCAATCATCACCTGTTGCTAAGCTTCCCTATCACGAAGCAGACTTTCTCACGTACTCTTCCTTAACTTGGCTTCTTGCCAACTCACTAATTGTCTACTTCAAAAGCTGCAGTTTCTCACAAACCTCAACACCTTCTTCTTCTTTAGCAGTGGCTGATATAGGTAGGGATCAAAGGTGAAAGGTAAAGGACCCATGGAGGGTTAAATCCAGTCAAAGGCAACTGTGGGGTTGTGGCGCTCATCTCGCTTTCAGGCTGAGGGAGCCGGTGTTTGTCCACAGACAGCTTTCTGGGTCATGTAGCCAGCATGAATAAACCACTTCTGGCGCAATGGAACACCATGACGGAAACCAGAGCACACGGAAACGCCGTTTACCTTCCCGCTGCAGCAGTACCTATTTATCTACTTGCACTGGCATGCTTTCGGATTGCTAGGTTGGCAGAAGCTGAGACAATGCAATGGGAGCTCACCCCATTGCGGGGATTCGAACCGCTGACCTTCTGATCAGCAAGCCCAAGAGGCTCAGTGGTTTAGACCACAGCACCACCCGTGTCCTCCACCATTGTGGGGTGATTGAGAGGGGAAGTGTATTATTGCTGAAAATCATCTGGAGATGACCGTGAGTTGAGTCAGGTTGACTTGCCTAGCACATAGAGGTGTGTGGCTGGTGATGGCTTCTTATGTCAGAGGGTGCTGCTAGCTAGTGAGTGGCAACGGATTCGCAAGATGCTGACTGATCTCCATTGCCTCCACCCACCTTCATCATCCAGCAACACTTCAGATAAATACCTGCTTATGAACCACCTCCTTGACCTTCTCCCCTCCTGCCCAGTATTATATCCACGCAGTAATTTTTGTGGGTAAAGGGAATGTACCAGAGTGTGTTATGTTATGAAGACTGAGGCTGTAGTTTTATTCTTGCTGGATTTCATGGGCTGTTACCACAACATAAAAGCATAAGCCACTAATCTATATTTCCAATTGTGTTAGGCTCCTGTATGCAGCACTAAAGGGACTGTACATTTTTCTTGAGATAAAAGTATTGACCAAACAATTATACTGTGGAAATGGTGGATCATTACGGGCAATTTTCTTGCAAAACTAGTAATTCAGCTGTTGAAATATGATTGCACTGCAACATCTTTCTTTTCTCCTTGCATGGAATTTTTGAAGGAATTATCCACACAGGAATAGTTTTACTTTAAAAGAGAAAAGGCAACTCAAATAAAGATGTGGTGTGGTTTATTATTAACGAGGGTCTATTTCCAGTGGATATTATGCAGTCATTTCCAGTTGCTTGTGTTCTTCTCATCATTAGTACTTACTGAAAGGAAGATGAAAACCCCATTACTTTCATTGTCATAGCCCCCAATGCTTAACTGGCTAGTGATCACCTGAGGCAAAGTTGACCACTAGCAGTTAAATGCAGATTTAAGTCTATTTATGAGAAGTTGGCATCTTCCTATTACACACACATTTCTACTGCCGGGTTAAAATAACAGTGTATCTCACAAGCAAATATGCTCGCTCTGAGAAGATTTCTGCCTCCACTCATTACAGCTTCAATTGGTGGTTGCCTTGGTGACATTTTATCTGTGCCAGACTGCATGGTATTCTTGTTAGCTACATGAACACATCCAACGAGGGACCACACAGTTAGTGTTGTGCATTTAGGCTCCCATGAACCTAAGCAGATTTGGGCAGGAAGCACTGGGTGTTTGGAAGTGATCCATGCGGAGGACACATTTGCCTCCTTTGTGAACACACACACCTCCAAATCACTCAAAAGGAGAGGACTTGTAGCAGGGATAAAATATCCCTAAACAGTGACGCCCTCATTAGAGGGGAGGAATTGATTCAGCAGAGTTGCTGATGGAGATCAAGAGGGATATTGATGTTATATAACCAACCTCAAGGTAAAAACACAACTTGGGCAGCCATTCAACTTATTCATAAGTGTAATATTCAATATCTTTACCCCAATTTATGTGTAGTGCTCTCCATTACTCTCACTTTACCTTCAACTGTTGGATCGGATGTTGAAAAGGATAGGTTATCTGTACCCTTCTACATCGCAGGAATGCCTAGCAGGATTAGGACTGATTTCAACTGAACATAAAACTAGGAGAGGTTTATATTGCGTGACCAGGTGGCGACAGCCCTAGCCCCCAGGGATCATAAGGAAGGAATAAAGACTCTGACAATGTTATATGGAATTAAAATTAGGCCACAATTTTATTAAACTTCCAAATGTAGGAAGACCTTGGCTTAGGCCTTGGGCGTGTAACCCTCCCAGCCCCCCAGCCGGGGGGAACTGGGGCTCATCAGGGTAAATGGGATATGGGGGAGCTCTGCGAGACACAAGTGTAGCAGGCAGCCCAGCCCATATCCCCACACGCAGGGAAGTTCACTGACAACCTTTCAGTGTATGGCCAGTGGCACCCATATATAACCGCTTTAAGAGGGGACCCTGGAATCGCCGCCGCAGGGGGGTGAGTCACCACTTCTCTCTCACACACACATATATAGGGAATAAAAGACTAAAGGATTCCACCCAAGGCCATAACTGCCAAAGTTGTGACGAATTGCTACGGGGAAGACAAAACCTGCCAGTGCAGGAAAATTTCTTCCCGGTCCTTCAACAGCAACCAGTCAAAGACGGTAGCGGTGCCCACT
This sequence comes from Podarcis siculus, assembly GCA_034642415.1. NCBI lineage: Eukaryota > Metazoa > Chordata > Lepidosauria > Squamata > Lacertidae > Podarcis > Podarcis siculus. The sequence continues at coordinate 1,406,580 of JAXCMG010000073.1, read as the reverse complement.
AAACAGGAAGAATAAGTTAACCTGCAAACAATAAAACATTAAACAAAGGGAGGATAGGGAGGGTAAATCTCCAGAGCCAACTGCCTGGCTATCATCAGCTCCACCCCCTATTTATAAATGGGGCTGGCCCCTACCTCCCAGCAAGAAACTTGATTACTGAGGCTGGGCGTGAACCTCCAAAAATTAACACTGAGGGGCAAGCCAGCCCCTCTTTTCCAGTAAGCTCCCTGGGAACTGTAGCACCACGCGCAATCCCACAAAAGGCACCCACATTTTAAAGTATGAGTGCTCATTACAGTGATTTGACTTGGGACTCTGCTTCCAAGAAGGCTTGAAAGTGTTTGTTTCATTTAATGGGGTACCAAAGAATTAGCTCTTAGATTATTGATCTCTATACTATTTATCAGTGACCCGGATTTCACCAAGTCACCTCCTACCATGCTGCCATCAATATGCTTTATTAGGGTTTGTTTATTTGCTTGTTTGACGATCTCTGTTTCCATATAAGCATCACATATGGAGGTAACCGCTTGTTCCTTTTTCTTGTTGTTTAAGACTTAGTTTCAAACTATACATTCCCGCACATGTGAATTAATAATAAATTGATTTCAGTCTCAGGATGGTTTCTTCATATAGATATCTCAACCTAGTTTTAAACCTCAGTGCCTGATGTCCATGCCATCCATAGGGTCACACCAGACACCCAATATCCTCCAACATTGTCCTCTAGTGCACTCGCTGGTAAGCATGCCTTAACAGGACGATGAGGCTCCCCAGAAACATTCACTTTGGGTGGGTTTCTATCAATCACCTCTATAAGAGAATTCTTTAACATAGCTTGATTCAAAATAGCATCCAGTTGCATCAAAACATAGATGAGAACCTGCTACTTGATCTCAGAAACCATCATAAAAAATTTGGTTATGGTATCTCAAGAGGTGTCCAAATGCTTACTGAACAAACAACTCTCCAAAATATATTGTTGATAAAACTGCATTGCAAACCCACCTCATTCTCCTTCCCCGTGTCTGACTGAGGAGACCCAGTTCCCTCAAACCTATACCAATCCTCAGGAATCACATGCAAGTCTGTGGATATGAATGCATAAAATTTCAATAAAATTAACTTTGTCTTAATATATGTCATAATTAAATTGCCACATAGATACTGGACTCACTTCATCAAAATGCAAATATCAGTCAAAGCCTGTTCATGTTCATAAAAATGAAGGAGTTCAAATAATTATGGGAGAAAGGGAATGAGTTCACCTTTTATTTTACTTAGATTAACTTTTTAGACCAGATTTGGGGAATGAAGGATTTCCCACCATAATTTTGTTTAAATAAAGATATTGTGAGTTCCCATGTGTTTAAACATGGATGGGGAAGGGGCTGCAAGTTACTCTTATACATAGAATAATGGGGAATAAATGTTTTTATATTAAGAGAACATGACTCGTGATTTAAGCACACGTCAATTTGATTCTGTTCTAGAGCATCTAATCCATTAATTCCTGAGCATTTTGGCATCAGGAAGGAAATGTGTTGACTGCAATTTGTTGTAGGTGAAGTTGTGTTCTGAGCCAGATTGACTAGACTATTAATGGAACATTGACTGCTGAGCTAAATCAGCAACCGGACACCCTTTTATTCTGTAAGTGGCCTTGGGGCAACGGCTTCTGCAAACAAGCCATGGCTTTGTAAACTGGATTAAGTATGAAAAAAGTATGAAAATCATTATGTAAATTCAACAGTTCGTGGCAAGACCATTCCAGAGCTATGATTTAGTGAAAGAATCTAACAGAGTGCAACAGTCCAATCAGAATACCAGCAGGGAAGGGAATTAACTTCTCTGTTGCATCGGGTGTAATAATACAGCCGAGCCCAAATCTGAAGGCCAGGGAAGCAATCAAAGAAAAATCCATAAAATTCAGTTAACAATGGGAGAACTCCGTGAAGATGCACAGTGTGGACTGCAATTAACGTAAACCTTCTGAACTTTTGTCCACACTCATGCATTCCTTGACAATCGACTGACACTCAAGTGTAGCACATTTTCACTTTTTTAAACAGATTGCAGCTCCATAGCCTGGTCACCTTGTATAACGTTGACCGGATTGGGAATATCAGCAGGGGTACCACACAAACCAGAACTACCCTATCTGTCGAAATTTGCACTCCTCTGAATTTTGTGATGCAGTTCTCCAAATAGAAAGAAGTATACAGTGGTACCTTGGTTCTCGAACGGCTTAGTTGTTGAACAAATTGGCCCCCAAATGCTACAAACAAAGAAGTAAGTGTTCCAGTTTGCAAACTTTTTTGGAAGCCAAATGTCCGACACGGCTTCCACTTGAGCGCAGGAAGCTCCTGCAGCCAATTGGAAGCTGTGCCTTGATTTTCGAACAGTTTTGGGAGTCCAATGGTCTCCCGGAATGGATTAAGTTTGAGAACCAAGGTTCCACTGTATATTTGGGGAAAGCGTGTGCAGAAATACAGACATATTAGTGGAGTGTGTGTGAAATGCACACACATTGTATTAGGAAAAAACACTTGCCAGCAAACATAAGTATTAAGCGATATGATCTTCAAAAACGTATATATTAGAAGATACACACGTGAACATGAGTAAGAATTTTCATGTGGACTTTTTTAATAGCTTGTACAACCTGATGTGGAAATGAGATGGAATAAACTTAAAATTTTAAATTGATTCACCCATCCTTACTACTATGCGTGTTTCCACCTGCAACAGGTTTCAGCTCACACCTGGTTTTTTCCAGGAGTAGCTGTACCTCCAGCCAGTTTACTGGTGCAACATCCTCATATCTATATTTTGTCAACCAGTGATTTTCAAACTGTGTTTTGGGGAACATCAGGGTTTCCCAGACGTTTATTAGTGGCTCCCCCGTGAGAAAATACACAATACAATTTTCAGTCTTGGAAATATTGGAGACTAGTATTACTTGTCTCAAATATGGTGGTTAACCCAAGCCAAATACCCTTGCCTCAAAGCTCTCACCCCCATTCCCAGTTAAGTTGGAATACACTTAATTGGCTGCCACCACTATAGGAATTAAATCTTGACATGCCCACAGTCAGGGCTCAACTGAACTTTGTTTAGATTGACTCATATTATATCAGGCTATTTACTAATTTCAAGTCAATTCCATTTGAGCCTGGGCCAGCCTGCCTATGTGTAGGAAGCAAGAAGGGCCCACATGGACAACTTAAGTACCACCACTGATCCCTCCCCCTCCTTAATGTACAATGTTAGTTGTATTCTAGGACACATTTCTGTTGATATAAGGTGATAATGAAGCTCAACAGCACTGACCAACAGCCAGATGAACTGAGTGTGTGCCCCAGAAGACATCCTTTCTAAGGTGCAGCAGGCCATGGTAAATGTGAAGTGATTCACCAGAAGATGTTTCCCAGTAGTTAGAAATTTCACTTTGTCTGGTTTAAGTGTACAAACAAAAACACATGGGAATATTTTAAAACAGTGGAAACAAAATATAAAACATGTAGGGTTTGATCCACACATCTTTCTCCCATTCCAGGAGTTCCCTTCCTCCAACAGACAAAGTAATTCAGTCAACTGAAGGAGTCCTTCCTTTGGCAAAAGACTCAGAAGAAGGTGAATTTTGAATGACCTCAGTCTATTCACATGAGATCTAATTGTTGTACCCACCTAAGTAAAATTGGTTACACATACAGTGGTACCTCGGGTTAAGTACTTAATTCGTTCCGGAGGTCCGTTCTTAACCTGAAACTGTTCTTAACCTGAAGCACCACTTTAGCTAATGGGGCCTCCTGCTGCTGCCGCGCCGCCGGAGCACAATTTCTGTTCTCATCCTGAAGCAAAGTTCTTAACCCGAGGTACTATTTCTGGGTTAGCGGAGTCTGTAACCTGAAGCGTATGTAACCTGAAGCGTATATAACCCGAGGTACCACTGTATAGGAGCCAACTTCTAGGGGTCAAGATACCTTCAGGGCCCCCAATAAAATATTTGAGGGGCACCCCCCAAGTTGATGGGCATCGCCGTTCAAATGGTGTGCCACAAATAGAAATATTTTCACTTTACTCTTGGAAAACAGTTACAATATTCTCTAAATGCTGAACAAAGCACACTTCTGTGTTTTCTCCTCCATGCCTAATAGCAGCTTCATGGTGGGGATTCACACTGGGGAATGGGTGGGTGGGAAAGCAGGTATTTTTTCCTTCCCCATCCCACTGCCCCATACCACAGCCCTTCTCCAAATGCCAATTCCCCATGGCTGCTTTCATAGAATCATAGAATCATAGAGTTGGAAGAGACCACAAGGGCCATCGGGTCCAACCCCCTGCCAAGCAGGAAACACCATCAGAGCACTCCTGACATATGGTTGTCAAGCCTCTGCTTAAAGACCGCCAAAGAAGGAGACTCCACCACACTCCTTGGCAGCAAATTCCACTGTCAAACAGCTCTTACTGTCAGGAAGTTCTTCCTAATGTTTAGGTGGAATCTTCTTTCCTGCAGTTTGGATCCATTGCTCCGTGTCCGCTTCTCTGGAGCAGCAGAAAACAACCTTTCTCCCTCCTCTATGTGACATCCTTTTATATATTTGAACATGGCTATCATATCACCCCTTAACCTCCTCTTCTCCAGGCTAAACATGCCCAGCTCCCCTAGCCGTTCCTCATAAGGCATCGTTTCCAGGCCTTTGACCATTTTGGTTGCCCTCCTCTGGACACGTTCCAGTTTGTCAGTGTCCTTCTTGAACTGTGGCGCCCAGAACTGGACACAGTACTCTAGGTGAGGTCTGACCAGAGCAGAATACAGTGGCACTATTACTTCCCTTGATCTAGATGCTATACTCCTATTGATGCAGCCCAGAATTGCATTGGCTTTTTTAGCTGCCGCGTCACACTGTTGGCTCATGTCAAGTTTGTGGTCAACCAAGACTCCTAGATCCTTTTCACATGTACTGCTCTCAAGCCAGGTGTCACCCATCTTGTATTTGTGCCTCTCATTTTTTTTGCCCAAGTGCAATACTTTACATTTCTCCCTGTTAAAATTCATCTTGTTTGCTTTGGCCCAGTTCTCCAATCTGTCAAGGTCGTTTTGAAGTGTGATCCTGTCCTCTGGGGTGTTAGACACCCCTCCCAGTTTGGTGTCATCTGCTTTTAGGAAAACAAAACTATGTTGGGATGCTGGACCTCCCATTCTCTGTGTCATTTGGGCCCTTCATTCAGCCAAGACCAATGAGCAGTCCTTCAACTCAAAATGATCTTCTCAATGACTTTGTTGTTGATTTCAAAAACCCCACGAGTCCCATCTTTCTTCTGTTTAAATTGGATTCCAGTAGAGGAAGAGGTTTCTTTCCGTGTCGAATATTCAAAACGCAAAGTGCAAACAATGCAGTACAGACTCCCCCCTCCCCCCGCTGAACCTTTATTCAGCACTAGCAATGTCAGCCGGTGCTTTATGGTTTTATTTTACTTGCCAGAGCACCAAATTTGTTTGCTCTATTTCAGGTGCTGTGGCAGTTTGATCACATTTTGGGATAGATGGGTAGTTTGTACAGTCAGAAGTTGACGAGTGTTGGGAGATAACTCTTTCTGCAGTGAAGGGATTCCCCCTGTGTATCAGTTAATGGACAGAAACTGTGACATGGAGTCAATGAGAATTAATTTTGATATGTAGTTTAAGGAGAAAATGCACAACTCCCGTGACCCTGAATTCCTTGAATACCCACAGTAGCATCTCAAAAAAAAAAAAAAAAATTTCCCTCAAGCTCAGTTCCTTTTGCCTTCAGCTACACACAATTGCGGAAGGAGGATGCCAGAGGCAATGGGATTAACTTTTAGCTTTGTTTGTTGAACTATGGAACAAAGTCCCTAAAAATAATAGCCCCCCTCAAATACTTTATTTAGTTAGAGAAGTAGTATGGACAGCAACTTCCTTAAAAGACTCATAATTTTTAAAAGGGGGGGGGGGAGTTTCCAATGTTACCACCTGCTCTATCACACCTTTTGAAATGTCTTTTTTCCAGTGCAAGTAGATAAATAGGTACCACTCTGGCGGGAAGGTAAACGGCGTTTCCGTGCGCTGCTCTCGTTTGCTAGAAGCGGCTTAGCCATGCTGGCCACATGACCCGGAAGCTGTACGCCGGCTCCCTCGGCCAATAAAGCGAGATGAGCGCCACAACCTCAGAGTCGGCCATGACTGGACCTAATGGTCAGGGGTCCCTTTACCTTTACTATGGGGATGTAGTTTTGCATATGTCAGGGCCATTTATATTTCCTGGTCTGGGGCTGTTAGCAATCCACAAAGCTGTATCTTTACTGTCCTGCTGAGTTATAGTGCTATAGTGACAACTCGCCTAGCAATAGTCTAGTGCAGGGGTCAGCAAACTTTTTCAGCAGGGGGCCAGTCCACTGTCCCTCAGACCTTGTGGGGGGCCGGACTATATTTTGACGGGAAAAAAATTAACGAATTCCTATGCCCCACAAATAACCCAGAGATGCATTTTAAATAAAAGCACACATTCTACTCATGTAAAAACACACTGATTCCTGGACCATCCGCGGGCCGGATTTAGAAGGCGATTGGGCTACATCCGGCCCCCGGGCCTTAGTTTGCCTACCCATGGTCTAGTGGTCTCTAAAGAAGTAACTGTCCTGATCCACTGGCCTGAAGGAGGGCTCAAGAGACTGGTTGGGTGCATGGATACAAATGAAGGATGTCCCAGACACCAGAGTGATCCTTTCTAGTGCTTTATATTAAAAACGTGGCTCAGAACAGTAACCCCTTACATTGCTACACCTAAGGAAACCTCCAGTACTGCTGATGTTGTCTCCATATGTTTCTCGATTGTTTTCACTTACAAATCAGTGAGACAACTAATTGCCCATCAAGTAGCCATCTGGCAGTCTGGGACATAAATGGTGAGCAGATATGAAGGACACAGTTAGTCCTTCCCTCCACTCCCTTCAATTGGTATTATGAAATGATGCATGTTGAACTGAACAGAACTATTTTTTTCAGTATTTTTCAATGTTGAAACTAAACACACTAACCTACCTCCCAGTTTGCTGTGTGACAGTCAGAAAGGGACTCCGGAAAGGTGATTCCAACTCCAGCTGAATTGTTCTCAGCAGTGATGTCCTGGCGAACTGTTTTGTTGTGTTTTTATGTAGGGATGCGGTTGGTGCTATGGTCTAAACCACTGAGCCTCTTGGGCTTGCTGATCAGAAGGTTGGCAGTTTGAATCCCTGCGATGGAGTGAGCTCCCGTTCCCTGTCCCAGCTCCTGCCAACCTAGCAGTTTGAAAGCACACCAGTGCAAGTAGATAAATAGGTACCGCTGGGGCTGGAAGGTAAACTGCATTTCCGTGTGCTCTGGCTTCCATCACGGTGTCCCATTGCACCAGAAGCGTTTTAGTCATGCTGGCCACATGACATGGAAAGCTGTCTGGGGACAAATGCTGGCTCCCTCGGTCTGAAAGTGAGATGAGTGCCGCAACCCCATAGTCGTCTTTGACTGGACTTAACTGTCCAGAGGTCCTTTACCTTTATCTTTTACCTGTGTTTTTATGATTTTCTGGAATACCTTGTTTAATGTTTGGATTGCAATCCATGCACTTTGCTCTTCTGAAGAAGTTCCTCACCCCTTTCTCAGTGAATGGCAAACTCACTAGTCCTCAAGCATCCAGCAGGCAACATACATAGACTCACCGAATCATAGAATTGCACAGTTGGAAGAGATCCCAAGGGTCATCAAGTCCAACCCCCTGCAATGCAGGAATCTCAGCAACAACCTTAAGAGACAGCATGACACCCTTCATTTATTTTTTTAACATGGTCACAAACTGAGCTTCATGGTTGCATATGCATTTACAGTGGAACCTCTATTTACAACCATAATCCGTTCCGGAGGTCCAGTTATAACTAGAAACGTACATAAATAGAGGCACACTTTCCCATAGAAAGTAATGGAAAAGTGAACTGATCTGTTCTAGACGATGAAAAACACCCTCTAAAACAGCAATTTAACACAGATTTTACTGTCTAATGAGACCATAGATCAGGGGTCATCAAACGTTTTCAGCAGGGGGCTGGTCCACTGTCCCTCAGACCATGTGGTGGGCTGGACTATATTTTTTTGAGAAAAAATGAATGAATTCCTATGCCCCACAAATAACCCAGAGATGCATATTAAATAAGAGCACACATTCTACTCATGTAAAAAAACCACACTGATTCCTGGACTGTCCTTGGGCTGGATTTAGAAGGTGATTGGGCCGGATCCAGTCCCCGGGCCTTAGTTTGCCTACCCATGCTATAGATCCATAAAATGCAGGCAATAATCAAAAATGCAGGTACTATAAAATAAATAAGACAGTATTGTAGATTTTTTAAAAAATAACATTTAATTTTTTTCTTACGTGCACAGAGGGTGGGCGGGCTTACCTGGCTACAAGCTGGGGGTGGGGCAAGGGTCAGTAAAGAGCTGATTCAATTTGGCCAGGGTCACTTCTTTTTCTTGCCAGGCCAGGTTCTTCTCTGGACTTTCTCAGGTTAGTTCCTTGGTGGGGTTTGGGGCTGCAGTGCGCCCTGCTGTGCCTCTTGCAGGCAACACCTCTTCCACAGCTTCAGGGATCCCACTGCCAAAGCCGCCTAAGATGCTAAAACTCTGTATAAACATGAAAGTGCTATTTCAGCTTGTCACCACTAATATGCGGTTGCTTCAGCTGTCAAGTTCAGGAGGGCTGATCTACTAAAAGATGCCTCCATGCTTGGGCAGGCAAGCCTTGCAGCAAATTGAATTAAAATTACAAATTGTCAAAAACAGAGTGTTACCGCCTTCCTCTGGCCAACTGAAAGGCCCATGTCACTTTTACATGAAATACAATATATAGTGTTGTGATGACCAGGTCTGTAGCCTCTCAAGTGTGGGAGGGAGGAGAGAAGAGCCAAACTGCTAATCCAGCTACTCCTTCTTTTGTCCTCATCACTGCCATCAAATAGGTACATACCTTTGCACCTTGGCTGGTTCCACTAAGCAGTCTTTAAAGCAAACAAGCAAATCCGCTCCACTTCCTAGTGGCGAGGAGTTGCGGTGGACCACATGGCCACCCACTCTCCTCCAGGGGCGGAGGGGTGGAGTCCCGTGTCTCCTGGAGGTCATCAGCCATGTCATTGTTCCAGCCAGCCAATCCGCTGGTTGGGGGGGCGTGGCTGGACCCCATTTAAACCATGACTCCTTCTGGCTCGCTTCCTCGATCTCCCACCCGCCCTCCCTATTTTCAGGTTTCAATATTGGCCTTGCTAGGGACCTCGGTTGGTTGCCATTGAGGGGCCTGATAGGAATTTTTCCACTTGACTTGGCAAATTGGCACAGGCCATTTGGTTTTCGCCTACCTCGTAGCAATCGTCACAACTTTGTAAGGTTAGGCGGTTAGGCATTGGTTGATCTTGTGATTGGGGAGGTGTGGCCATCACCTGCCCCTCCAAGCTTAAGGGTATTCCGTTAAAGGAATCTGGGGGTGTGGATCTCGTCCAAAGCTCAGGGAAGGGTGAGGGCCATGCCACGACCCTGTTGGGAACCCAGGGGGAGCTCGAGTTGGTTTGCATCGACGGGGCTTCCCCTACTGGTGGTTGACTCTTACAGGACTCCCTGCGTGACGGGCAGGAGTCAGATATAGTTGGGTCAATTCTAATGCCTAAGCCAATACCGCTCACATTCTGTAACCAATAAAGTCATTGCCTAAATTTGCCCAATAACCATTAACCTAATATCCGTGTCCTTGTGTCTTATTCATCAATGAGAGGGTGGCTATGTGGTCTCGACACACAAACAAAAACCCTCTTAAACTTGTTTGCTTGCCACCCGACTGTCTGCACTGAATACTCTGGTGAGGAAATCAGACATAGGGTGAACAACAAGGCCTCAGCCCAAATTTAAACCAAAGCAAACCAAAGTTTTCTGAAATGCTTCTTTAAGGCAGCCATTTCAAGCTCTTGAGAAGTTATTTTTAAAGGGAAACACCTCAATTTGAAAACTTAGGACATCACAAGTGCCATGGAAGGAAGGAGACCCCCCCCCCAATTCTTTTTGAACTGGAGGGACAACCTCCTCTCTGATAAGAAAATATGGGGAAATGGGAAATGCAGTTTATCTCTCATATGGATAAAAGCATAATCGTAAGAAGGGTTGCCATATGTCCTCTTTTCCCAGGATACGTCCTCCTTTTCTTGGCGCTGTGGTCCAAACCACTGAGTCTTGGGCTTGCCAATCGGAAGGCTGGCAGTTCAAATCCCCGCGGCGGGGTGAGCTCCCGTTGCTCAGTCCCTGCTCCTGCCAACCTAGCAGTTCGAAAGCACATCAAAGTCCAAGTAGATAAATCGGTATCGCTCCGCCAGGAAAGTAAATGGCGTTTCCGTGCACTGCTCTGGTTTGCCAGAAGCGGCTTAGTCATGCTGGCCACATGACCCAGAAGCTGTATGCCGGCTCCCTTGGCCAATAAAGCGAGATGAGCGCTGCAACCCCAGAGTTGATCACGACTGGACCTAATGGTCAGGGGTCCCTTTACCTTTACCTTACCCCCCGCCCAAACAGCACAGTAAAAAAGCTCAAGTGCAAAACTGTCTCTCTTCCACCTCCACAGAGTCACCTGATGCTCTAACTTCCTTCCATCTCTAATTGGGATTGCAAACATCTTTCATAAGTAATAAGAAGATGAAGAAATTAATTTGCACAAGAGAGCTATTCAATGATCTAAAAGAGCCTATGCCAAAATATTAAAATTGAATCTGTTAATACAGCTGAAACCCAAAATCTGCTTTGCGGCCACTTTCGCTAGGAGCTGTAGATGTCATGCAGGGCTGTACTCAATCAATCTTGGTGACCACATGGGAGTTGTTCTTTAGGGTATTTCAACACTGAAATGTTCCTTGTCAATCCACATATCTCGCTGTTCCATTTACAGCTGAATCAATTTTATTTCCTAGTCTAGTATTAACATTTCATTCATTTGATTCATCATATAGGGGGATAATGCAAGAACTGACTGTATTAAACATGGGTAAACGCTGGGAGACTTTCTGGTTAGTGCATGGAAATAAAAACAACAGCATATTAAAAAGCCATTTACTTAAAAATAACTCCTTAGTCTTCATCCTTCTGATTTTCCCCCCAGGTTATTTGCATAAGGACATCTCTGCAGAGTGTGTCATTTTCATAGGGATTTTTTTTAAAAAAACCAGAAAACCACATAGAGGGAAGTGGATCTCTTTTAGTTCTTCTCCCAAAATCCATTTTAAATGCACCTAGCACAAAAACACCCGATCCTTTTTGTCTATAATGTTGCAGGCTTCTTATCAGAAGGTACAAAGCAAGGCTGTGCAATTCTCCCCTCCCTACAAAAATCTGCTTCAGGGCCCAATTCAGCAATTCAGATTGGGCCCCAGTTTGGTCTGGACCTGATTGGACCCAGCCTGGACCATGGATCCAGAAATCCAGTTCATGGTGGGTGCAAGACCTCTTCTACTTCCCTTGTTCTAATGCAATGTTCTTAAGTGATTGGAACAGAGGATAATAACGAAAAATGCTTCCATCGCCTTGCATGGGCTCCAACTCTGCTTCTTAAACGAGAAGGATATTAATCCTTTCACAAACATTTTTGCTTGGTATTGTATTGATTTTAAAATCTTATAATGCACAATTAGACAGAGTTTTGAAACAGAAAATTGCTCTCGGCTGCAGTGAGAAGAGTTTGTTCCTCAGTTCATTCCCAGCACTGCCCGCCTCACTGCGCAAACCTCATAAATAATTTTATCCTGTAATTAATACACTGATTAATTAACAGCACTGAGTAAACAATTGCCAGTCATAATAGATTTCATTAATTCCCCCCCCCTTTACTGTTCATGAACCATAAGCCATCTAATAAAATTATGTTCATTTCTGCAGTCGATTATACATTTGTACATATATGTGTGTATAGATAGATAGATAGATAGATATAAACCAGGCATGTCCCTGGCCCGCCGGTCGGTTTAATCTGGCCCCTGTGGCAGTTTATTTCCTGGGGTAAAATCCTAAAAAAACCTCAACAACTTCAATCCCAAAAAAAGGTTAACAACTTTGGTCAGCCCTTTGGTCGGCCCTGATGGCCCTTCACTTCATCAAATCTGGCCCTCTTTGAAAAAAGCTTGGACACCACTGAGTATAGATAAAAAGAGATAGATAGACATAGATAGATAGATAGATAGATAGATGATAGATGATGATGATAGATAGATGACCTAGAATTGAAATGCCCTTCTTAAATAAGAGATCACATCTAAGTGTAGACAATACAAGGCATGGGGTTCTAAGGGAATACTAGGAGTATTGGACTTGTTTATAAATGGATGACTCCTCACAGCTAAATGCCATCTTTGGTGGCAGTCCTCTGGGTAGTCTGCAAAAGTGGCAAATCCGCACATTTGTGAAGGTGCTGCCAAGTAATGAGATGGGCTTGGCTTGAAGGGAGACACAAAAAAGGCCACTATTGATTGTTTAGTGTCCCATAGTGGGTAATATTCATGGAAGTACAAAATGGATCAACACATCCTGGGCAGCAGACCAAGGAATACTCACGTTGACCAAAATGGCAGCCATACAGGATTATGTTGGCAAAGGGCATGTCCACAGTCTCAGTTGCCCTGTGCCTAGAAAGTAGGTATCAGGAACCCAGGCTTGATAACACAGCACACAAGTCGTAATTAGCTTGAAGATTTATTCATTTCAAAACAAACAATCAGCCTCAGAAGCGCTATTGGAGCTTCCGTATCTTACGGTTCAGTTGACCCTTCTGAGGAGTGCTTCCTGGTTCTGCAGAATATCCTGAACCTATGACCCTTACGTTTCTGGTTTTGTTTCCTGTCTAATACCTTTCCCATAGGGACGCGGGTGGTGCTGTGGTCTAAACCACTGAGCCTTTTCAGCTTGCTGATCAGAAGGTCGGCGGTTCGAGTCTCCGCAGCAGAATGAGCTCCCATTGCTCTGTCCCAGCTCCTTCCAACCTATGTGCAAACAGATAAATAGGTACTGCTGCAATGGGACAGTAAATGGCATTTCCGTGCACTCTGGTTTCCGTCACGATGTCCCATTGTGCCAGAAGCAGTTTAGTCATGCTGGCCACATGACCCAGAAAGCTGTCTGTGGACAAACGCCAGCTCCCTCAGCCTGAAAGCAAGATGAGCGCTACAACCCTATAGTTGCCTTTGACTGGACTTAACCGTCCAGGGGCCCCTTACCTTTTTTTTTACCTTTACTCCTTGGGCTCATAGGCTTAATTGCCTCCTCTTCCACTGAGGAAAGGTTTTCCCTCCTGCTTTCTGAGGCTGCCTGTGCTTCTTGAATGAGTTGGCGTCTCTCCATCCTGCTCTCTGCTAGCTTCTTATATGCATTCCTTACTGTGTCAGGGGGAGGGGGAATAGACAGCTGACTGCTCCCAGTTGTCTGAGGGAAACGCAAGCTTTCCTGCTGCTGGCTGCTTCTTAACTCATGCTGTGCCTCTCCACTAATAAGGTATTAGACAGGGGGGGGGGGAGAGCCAGGGCTTTTTCGGCTGTGGCTCCGACCTGGTGGAACACTCTGTCACAAGAGACTAGGGCCCTGCGGGACTTGACATCTTTCTGCAGGGCCTGCAAGACAGAGCTGTTCCACCAGGCCTTTGGCCAGGGCACAGCCTGACTCCCTCGGCAATCTTCGCGGAGCTCTGGCCCAATGGTGGCCAGTGGCTTGAATTTAATTAATTTTATAATGAATGATTTTAGAGTGTTGTTTGTGCTGTACTTTTGTACTGTTTTATTGTTGTTAGCCGCCCTGAGCCCGGCTTTGGCTGGGGAGGGCGGGATATAAATAACAATTATTATTATTATTATTATTATTATTATTATTATTACTTGGGGCAGATGTGTTCAGGACAGCAGGGGTCTGAGCAGTTTTCCACTTGTCCCACACTTTTTAGGCACTGGTCCAAGTGGTTTTGCCATTGCCCTACCACCTCCCCCCAGGAAACCCACTCTTTAGTGCTAAATTGGAGCAAATGGCAATCTGTGAAAAACCTAGCTGCCATTTGTTCCAACTCAGTTCTAAAGATCAGGTTTCCCAAGGGGAAAGCAGCAGGGCAAATAGGGGTATGGATAAGCGAAACATTTTAAAATGTACTTTATCCCCCTGAAGCTTCCTTGGATAAGTGCCTATCTTTCACCTCTTTGTTGAAGAGGGTGTGGTGTTACAAGGTATTGTGCTGCACCTATGGTGGTAATGCCCAAGGCTTTAGATCTTCCTTGGAGACAGCTTTGGTGTGGCAATCAAGGGACAATCAAGAGTGTCCGACACATAAAGTAGTTGTGTTTCTATTGCTGGTTGTGCAATGTTAGCTCTTGATTTTTGTATACCAACAACACTACAGGCTTATCCACACTTCCACTTGTCCTGCTGCTTTCCCCTGGAGAAAACTGCTCTTTAGTGCTCAATTGGAGCAAACAACAATTTAGGTTTTCCCCAGATTGCCATTTGTTCCTATCTATCGCTAAACAGTGGGTTTTCCATTGGAAAGGAGCAGGGCAAGGCGGCAACCACTCAGACTGATGCCTAGAATTCCACATGTCAAGCAGAAAAATGCCCAGACCCATGCTTTCCAGGCATGGCAGAAGCAGAAATTTGGAAGAGTTCTCAGAGGAGTGTTGGATGTTTCCGAGCTCATATTGTCTCTATTCCTTACAAAGTATACCCAATCAAATGCAACCTATCTACCCTTCCTATGGGCTTGGGGACCTGCGTTGCTTTGATACGTTGTCCAGGCTGTGCAAACCGCTTTAGCAAGATCTTGGAAATGGCAACCTTACACACATTTACTTAAGGTTAAGCTAACTGGACTCAGTGGGACCTGTGTCTGAACAATCATTCATAGGAAGGAACTTCACAAGTGCCGGTTGAGCCCATGTTGGATCTCACCTGAGGTGCTCACTTTTCTGTTTTAAGAATTTAGCTTTATTTTTAAATGTTTATGTCTTTGATTACGCTTCCACATTAGAGTGAATTTAAGCAGAATGCTTGTTTTATCTGGCAATGCATCTGAGCTTTTGTGGGGGGGGGGGCAGTGATTATTTCAATTGGTTGCTTTGGCCCCCTGGCAGCTGATGGCATAGCCCAGCTTACAGGCTTGAAGGTGCCTTAAATCAACTAATAAAATTTGGAGTGCTTTTATTTCTCTGGCATACAATATATTGGTATTGTGAGCACACACGCTGAACCCTGTCCGTGGAGCCACCCCCCCCCCCCCAAGAATGAGACAAGAGACCAAAGTATGGGTTCAAATTGGCCACAACTTTATTGAACTTCAGAATGTGGGAAACTTGGCATAGGCCTTGGCATGTAACCCTCTCAGCCCAACTGGGACTGAGGATGTGAAGGGCAATGAGGTGCAGTGGGGGGTGGGAACTGTAAAGCACAAACTTACACAGCGTACCCTCCCACCTTACCTCGGCCGGGAGTTTGACCTACATGCCGCCGCTCTAGGGCCAGGGACTCCCGCAATCAACCCTTTAACGGGCCCTGCAAACGCCGCTGCGTGGGGGGGGGGTTGCATGAAATGCTCCCCCCACCCAACTTGAAGATAGACTAAAGGATACCTTGCCAAGGGCTAAAAACCACCAAAGTTGCCAGGAAGAATGGGAGCTTTTTACAAATTATCTAAAAGGACAACAAAATGAACTGGACTCCTTGGCAGGTTTTGAATAAACAGTCACAAATTTATTGGTTGATAACATGATAGATAGACAAGGCAAGGATTGTTGGCTATTTGCAGTTTAGTAGGGCTGCAGAGAGCTTGCTGGGGAGACCATGCATAGCAAGGAACTCAAAAATAACTTTAACAAGGTTTTAATAACAAAACAAAAACTCCTTTTACACTAAAGATAACGACAACAAACATGACCCAACCACCAGCCCCCCCCCCCCCAGGGTAATGAGAGAGCTAGGTGCTGCTCCTTATATACTATGCCCAAATGCTGACACAGCTTAATTAACACAACCTGGCAACACCTGCTATGTTTCACAGCTGCAAGACTGGGTCTCGTTATTTGCCCTGGCCCTTAAAGACATACACAACTTGTGAAACAATAATGAACCTTCACATTTCACATTGACCATTCAACAAGGATATGTATAATTTTATAACATGCAGAGAATAATATGTGCAGAGAAATCAGAGAGAGGAGCTGAGGGAAGTCCCTGGGGGGGGGGGGAGGGAGGGATGGAAGGGGAGGAAGGGTGAAAATAATGTATGCGATTATATGGTTTGATAATTTGTTATGTTGAAATTGCTTAATAAAAATATTTAAAAACAAAAAGAAAAAAAATACGCCTAAGTTGTGACGATATGCTACGAGGAAGGCAAAACCTACCAATGCAGGGAAAATTCCTTTCCGGTTCTGAATACAGCAACCATCTTACGACCATAGCAGTGCCCGCTGACCTGGAATGCAAAATATTAGGCTGCAAGAAAATATTATTAATTTGGGAGGGGTGGGTGGGTGAACCTAGAAGAGGAGGAAACAAAGTGAGGTTTGGCCAAAGGGGTCGGCCTCTTTCCCTTGGCCCTCGCCCCACCCCCAACTGGCCATCCATTGTCCTCCCAGGCCAGGACGATAGCCACCCTAACCCAGGTGGGAGGCACCAGACCAGGTAAGCCCGCTCGGTGTCACAAACCCCGCCCACCTGTTGGGAAAAGGTAAAGGGACCTGCCCATTAGGTCCAGTCGTGACCGACTCTGGGGTTGCGGTGCTCATCTCGCTTTATTGGCCAATGGAGCTGGCGTACAGCTTCCAGGTCATGTGGCCAGCATGACTAAGCCACTTCTGGCGAACCAGAGCAGCACACGGAAATGCCGTTTACCTTCCCACCGGAGCGGTACCTATTTATCTACTTGCACTTTGACGTGCTTTCGAACTGCTAGGTTGGCAGGAGCAGGAACCGAACAACGGGAGCTCACCCCGTCGCGGGGATTCAAACCACCGACCTTCTGATCGGCAAGTCCTAGGCTCTGTGGTTTAACCCACAGCGCCACCCACGTCCCTGTTGGGAAGAGAGGGCGGAAATTACCTTCATCCCCTGAACTCGAGCAACTGTGCTGAACATATTGTTTTGTTTCTATTTTTACTGAGCGCTGGGGGGGAAACTCCACTTTGTCATCAGGAAATTCACATTCAGATTTTAGCCATAGGCCATTTAGGGTAATTATGAAGATAGCTTCAGTAGCAGGTGACAGTAGGTTGATCATTAAATTACTGCTTGGCATATCTGAATCACTGCTTTTATGGAAAATGACAAATGTTGGCAACTTCCATTCATCTGCCTGGGCATTAGCCTGCCAATTTTTGAAGGCAGCGTCTCTGAATGGTATTAGTAATATGGACAAGCGAATTTACAAAAGTCTGCATATTTAATTATGCAAATTCATCACATCAACTTCCTTTCCTCTTGGAACAGGTAGGAGGCAATCAAAAACAGCGGTGGCAAATGGGTTAAGATAAAGGAGCAAGAATTCTATCATAAGGCACAAAAACAGCTATTATTCAGTACTACAAAGGAACTGGGGATCTCATCCATAATAGGTTTTGCAGCTAAAAACCTAAATAGCTGTGGTTAGCCAGAAAGAGAGAGATTGTGTGTGTGTGTGTGTGTGTGTGTGTGTGAGAGAGAGAGAGAGAGAGATTTCATTTCAAAGGTGTTTAGACAAAATTCAACAAAATTTAGTTGCAATCAAATCTGATGGAATTGGACAGGACTGAAATTTGCACCCACACCTTAAGTTGAGGGACTTGAAACCTCTTTATCAGACCAGGGACGACAATAGAGTAAGATACATAGGCTACATGATATTCTAAAATACATCCTCAATTAAAAAAAAAATCAATATAAAATTCATATCAAGTGATATAAAATTTATATTTCACTTCCAGTGAAAAGGCCTGCCAGGTTTTTCTGATGACTTGCAGTAGTTCCTATATTCTTCTAACAGCAGCCCACCTGGCAGAAAACTAGTGGAACAGTTTTGCCCAACCCAGTCAGCTGCTTCTGAGAAGATTGAAATTCAGCTGCTTGAAAAGTCTGGCTCAGTTCACATTTAGTCCTTCAGACTCTTTCAAGCTAGGCCTGACCTCAGTTTACTGCTATACCTCACCTCCATGACTGTCAGTCAATCAAATGAATGGAACACTCAAAATGCACAGTTTATTAACAGTATTAGCCAGAAAGAACTCTCAGATACTCCATGAGAAGTTCACCTACTTCACAGGGTTGAGGTGAGGACAGAAGAGGAGCTGGAGAACCCCAGACAAAACCTTGAGCTTCTTGGTGGAAAGCAATAAGATACCTGTAATAAATAGATAGTAAAGGTAAAGGGACCCCTGACCATTAGGTCCAGTCGCAGATGACTCTGGGGTTGCGGCACTCATCTCACTTTACTGGCCAAAGGAGCCTGCGTACAGCTTCTGGGTCATGTGGCCAGCATAACTAAGCCGCTTCTGGCAAACCAGAACAGTGAATGGAAATGCCGTTTACCTTCCCGCCGGAGCGGTACCTATTTATCTACTTGCACTTTGACATGCTTTCGAACTGCTAGGTTGGCAGGAGCTGGAACCGAGCAATGGGAGCTCACCCCATTGCGGGGATTCGAACCGCCGACCTTCTGATTGGCAAGCCCTAGGCTCAGCGGTTTAACCCACAGTGCCACCCGTGTCCCTTGTAATAAATAGACACCGGCAACCTTTTAACTTGAGCTCCTTTATATGACCTACTTGCCTTTTGGGGGTGGGGGTTGAGATGATTCTGGTTCATGGAGGGCATAGCATAAGAATTCCTTTCCAAGTACAGTGGTACCTTGGTTTGCAACTGCTTCGGATTACAACCGTTTTGGATTACAACCACATCAAACCCAGAAGTGCGTGTCCCTTTTTTTTTTTATTACAACCCACATTTTTTGGGGGGAGACCCCATTGGCGAAAGCACGCCTTGGGTTGCAACCTGTTTTGGTTTTACAACCAGACCTCCGGAATGGATTATGGTTGTAAACCAAGGTACCACTGTATAGAAATGCCAATTTACAGCCCTACCTGATAGTTGCAATGCCTGACATCAACAGCCAGATCACATACACAGCGCCAGAGCAGGAGGAACCCAAAGATCAACATTACATATTTATTTTCCTCCTTCTTCCTCTCCATTTGAACCTCCCTTTCCCCCCTTTTTTTATTGTCAGATAAAAAGCCTTCATGTAGCCAAAGAGCATTGTTCTCACTGCATTAAGAGCAATGCGGTTGTGAAAAACAGACTTCCACAGAAGCCACAATGAATTGTGTAGGGTTGATTTAAATTTGATAAGGTCAGCCTTGATACTCCAAAGAAAGTCAAAAGTAAAACAATAAGAATGAATGAAATGCCATGTTCTTAGACCATCTGATATGCTGCCCAAGTAGTTACAGGAAATCTGGACCAGTTCCAACTTAAGGGCTCTGGCAGTACTGGGATATGGAGAAAGTTTAAATAAAAGGGTTATCCATCAGATCAGCCACATTTCAGCCATATTCACCATAAAGAAGAAAGATCACCTAACTAATGATTGGTGGAATCTATCCCAGTCTACCGTATTATGCTTTGGTCTGTGGATGTCCCAGAGTACATACCTCCCCTTTTCTGTGTGGATGTTTTTTAGGACAACAACAATAAAAAAACAATAAAAATGCACCAAATTAAGGGCTAGAGATGTTCTGAGGGCTGTTCTGTATTTTATTTTATTTTAATTTACTTGGTTTTAACTGTGTAAAGCTATTCCAAAGCACATCATTTCTGTTGTACTAGATAAAACCCATTTTTTCAAAATGGTACAGAAAGCAGGCTGTCACCTCCTGTGTAATTCTGTGCACAAAGGATCATTTTATGTACAGTGATACCTGCTCGAATGTCCGCCTTGTCTAGCATCCATTCCGGCAAACATCTGCAGCAAACCCGGCGGAAGTACCGCAATGGGTTACTTCTGGGTTTGCCGCTTGCGCATGCACAGAAGCGTAAACCACTCTGCGCAGCCACAAAACAAGGTACGGCTGTACAACGAAATGGCTGCCCCTTATGTTGTACTGCTGGGAGGAGGGTGGAGAGGAAACCAGCACAACTCGGCTCATCCTCTGTGATGCCCTTGGCTCTGCCAACACCCGTCTCATCATGTTTGGCCATTATCATCGGCCACTGGCAAAGCGTGTTCTCCATAACAGAGAGCACATGTTGTGGTGGGGGCCGTGCAAGCCCCAGGGGGCATGAGGGTGAGAGATGAGGGACTGATGCCCAGCTTCATTTCTCCCCAATATGGTTCTCCCTGACTGGCTTCCGCTGGAATCCGGAAGTCAGTTCTGTCCCTGGGGCAAGGACAGATAGTCGTAACCAATGCCTAAGCAACCACTCACGTGTGTGTATTTAAATAAAGTTGTGGCCAAATTCATGCCAAAAACCTTAAACAAAAATTGACGTTTGATGTGTGAGTTATTGGGGTGGCCTGGGGGACCTTGACGCGCAACTGCAACATCACAATGCTATCTAGAACATGGGTAGGCAAACTAAGGCCTGGGGGCTGGATCCGGCCCAGTTGCCTCGTGTTGTAATGCCAGCTCTTCCAGATGCACTGGTGCCTGTTATTCCCACCCCCATCGAGCTGCCTGAGGCTCTGCATGCTTACTCTGCCTATGTGTTCCACCACGGTACCCTCCTGCACTGCGCTCATGCTCAGAGCTTCCCTGGCACCCTCTGCTATGCACAACCCTCACGATCTGAGCACCCTCCCACCCTCCCCCTTGGTGTTGCGCTCCCACCTGTTTGCCTTCTGGCTCCCCTCTCTTGAGTTCCGCCATGTCCTAACCGCAAAGTGGGAGTGCAATCCACACCTGTTTACACATGGGAACAACAACAGTATTTGCGTGTCGAGGTCTCCAAGCCACCCCAAAATGAATCACAATCCACACAGAATTTTTGTTTAAGGTTTTTGGCATAATTTTGGCCACAACTTTATTACAATAAATAAATGTGAGTGGTTACTTAGGTATTGGTTATGACTATCTGTCCTTGCCCAGGGACAGAACTGACTTCCGGATTCCAGCGGAAGCCAGTAAGGGAAAACAATATTGGGGAGAAAATGAAGCTGGGCACCAGACTCTCACCTCTCCCTGCATGCTCCCAGGGGCTTGTGCTGCCCAAGCCCCATGCCAGGGATTCGGACGAAAGCATGGCAAGCCCCTGGATTCCTTTAACAGAATTCCCTTGCAGCAGCAGCATTGGAGGGGCAGGCACCGCCAATCCTTACCCCTCCACCAACCAAAAATTAACCAATGTCTGACCACAACCTTACAAATTGTGGCGATTTACTATGCAGTAGGCAAAAACCAAATGGCACCAGCCAATCAGCCAAATGGACAAAATTCCTACCAGGCCCCTGCCCCAAAAGCAGGCGACCCCATGACAGGCATAGCAAGGTCAAGCGCAAAATCCCCAATTCAGGGAGGGTGGGCGGGCGATCCGGTGCACACAGCAAAAGAGGACGCTCAAAGCTGCATGCCCAGTATATATAACCTTGGGCCCATCCCACAAATTGGCAACATCAAAATCTCCCCAGAAACCCAAACAGACCAATCACTGCCTGTGGCCATCCAAACGGTTCCGCCCGGCAACAGAGGGTTGGCCTGTTAGACCCCACCGCAACACGTGCTCTCTATGAAGGAGAACACACTTTGTAGCAGAGAACTAAGGCGAAAAGCTTCCATGGCATGAATTCATGAGTCAAATGAGCAGGCAGAAGGAAATCTGCTGGGCAGTCCATTCTCTGCAGATTCCTCTGACATTCCTCACTATAATGACTATAGCATGAATGTTCTTAGGAAAGACCCTGTTTTATCTGTTTCTTGATCCAGTGCATAAAGCTGTCATTTTATGATGACAACATTTTCAATCCTAATTAAAAATCACAGAGGTGGTGGGGGTTTTTTTCTGGTGTTTTTCTTTAAATAACACATTTCTTTACTTTTGAAATCCCATGATGGAGAAAGAACTTGGAGCTTTGCAACTGAAGAAAGGGGAAAGTAAGAATTATCATGCAGCAGGGGGGAGGACATCGGAAACAGAGCCATGGCATATAGGCAGACTTGTTTATAATGATGAAAGAACAGAGAGCCCCAGGAAACACCAACCAGCTGTAGTTCTACCTACTGCATTAATTAAAAGGGAATCAACACATAAAGACCTCTAAGTGAAATTGCAGTGCAGCCAGCTGTTAATTTATACTGAATAAAATCCACTTTCATCTTTTCCACCTTAATGTCTTCTGACATTATTTTGGGGGGAGGGGGAGGGGAGAGGGATCCCTTCAAGTTTTACATTTTTGCCTTGTCTTCCCTTCTTAACTTCCAGGACTAATAAATTATGGGAATATAAAAGTGGGTGAGAGAAACAAAACAAAAATAGGCAAATTCAGCCATAAGAAGATACACATTTGGGTATAACCCCATTTGCTGCAGTGAATCAACACAACTATCATTTGTGAGCTAATATTTATAAAGCTTTTTTGCTGATTTTGCTTCAAATCAAGGCTCAGAACAGCCAGCTTTCAAAGATGTCCTGTTCTGCCTTTAGAATTACTTAATGAAACAACGGATCATTCCATACACCATAAAGAAAAAAGGTAGGAATAAAAAAATCCAAAAACTTCACTCCATATTTAAGTCAGTTTTTCTTTAGATAGCTAGACTGGAATGGATAAAGGTGGTTATTAGAGGCTCTCTTGTAAGTCATAATTTGTTCACTGAGTTACAAATCTCAACGGTATAAATTCAGTCAAACGTTCTCCATTAATATGAAAATTTGAAGGCTCTTCTCATTCAGACTTAAAAGTAATGTGAAGTAGGTTTTTAAACAAATTTCTTCTTTTTTATTTTTCCAGATGCACGACATACATTTATTTTACAGACGCATCATTCACCTCTTCAATTAAAATTCTCTGAATCCCTTGACTTCCCTCCACCCTTCCATGGTTACCATTTTCAATCTTTCTATTTTCTTCTGCTTATCTTATTTTCTCTAATTTGTTTAAAAAAGGTAGTAATTCATTTTTCCATTGTTTTTTGTACATTACAATCATTCTGGTTCACCAGAAGCAGCTTAGTCATGCTGGCCACATGACCCGGAAGCTGTACGCCGGCTCCCTCGGCCAATAAAGCGAAATGAGCGCCGCAACCCCAGAGTCGGCCGCGACTGGACCTAATGGTCAGGGGGCCCTTTATCTTTACTACATTCAGTGCAATAACAGGAGTGTTCTTTGGATGGGTGGGTGTGTTCAAAAGAAATTTGAGATGTACAGCAAGCGTGTTTCAGAGGATAAATTCATATTAAAATGTTAATATGAACAAGCAGAGTAATCTATACTACTCATAATATCTACAGCAATATTAACAGTACAGGTCAAACAGCTGCACCCTCTCAAGAGAAGAGAAGAGGATTTCTGCCTTTGACATGAATCTTATTTATTTATACCCAATCTTTTTCCCTGAGGGGGACTCAAGACAATGAGTGTACATGCTGATGACATGATTCTATGTTATGTATTCAAATGCATGCTCAAATTCCACATCTCATTCCACGTCATGTTTTCATTGTGAGGTGGGGAGGAAAGTTTTCGTTTTGAACCCACTGCAATGCAACATCTTCCTAGAAATCGGAAATATCACACTGGTGCTTTATGTGTACATTCACAGGAAAACAACTTTTGAAGTCTGAAAACCCTCCACCTCAGCTTTGTTTTTTGAGGAAAGATGAAACCTTCATACATGTGAAATACTTATCTGAAGTGGGGCTTCTCAAACCTAATCCTTGATAACTAGAGCGTTTGAAGTGGCAGGCCTCAGCTGCTTCTGCCTTCAGTAGTGTCAACACTACACTTCAGGAACATGAAAACAGTTCCTGACAGCTCCCTCAGCGCCAGAGCTGGAGCTGGGCGCAACTGTGGCAACACAAACATGAAGCCTACACCTCTTGAACAACACAAATGGTTGAACTTCCGTCACTCATAATCCTTCTTCTGCCTTGCACAGCCTGCTTTTTTTTCTCTTATTCTCTGAAACATCTGAAGAATATTTTAACATTCTCTCCCTCCCGCACCGATGTCAACAGATGCCAGAATCCACATATCTCTGCGAGAGCCAAGGGGAAGCCAAACAGACATGCCAAACAATGGCATCTTAATGCACTGGCTACAGAGCTGCAATCGGTTTATGACCTCTGTCAGAACAGCTTCTCCAGCTCATGTAATATTGTGTAAGCAAACTGATTGCATGGCTAATAAAAGCTGGTTCTTTGGAATAACCCTGATGTGGGAAAGGCAAAGAAGCACACTATTTTTTTCAAAGCTGAGTGAAAGGAACTGGGCACACCGCTCCTCTGTTGTCAACTCAAATTATTCAGAAACAGAATTGCTCTGAATTGTCACGGGTGGTGACAATTCAGAGCAAAAGTGGGAGGTGGGCAGGTGGGGTCTGATGATGTAACATCAATAGGGATATGCAGTTGAGGGTAGTTGAACCCTCTCTCATTTCCTGCCTTGCCGTCGAACGTTTGGCCACCCAAACTCTTCTCCCTAGCCTGAAGTGCTTGACACAGGTAACCTAGGGAGGTAAGGGATCAGTTCCCCTCCACGTCACATCCCTATTGATCTTATAATCAGATCCCACATCAAAATCAAAATGCAAACTAGGCAGAGATGTGATTAACCAAATGTGGTTGCTACCATCATGTCGAGTTTGACACTTAGCGACTAGTTTTCTTTCTGGTATATACTGGATTTAACTAGAGTTGCAATGTGTAATGGATTTATCAGCTTGATTGGAAACCTGTGAGTAAAAAGGTACTCCTGATTAATTGGACATTTCTGTTAAGTTGTGGGTGAACATATCAGACGACACAGCGATTCTTCCAAAGCAGCTCTTTATTTGTAAGCTGGAACAGAACTGAACTGAGGAGCTCAGTCAGCCTGCTTATATAGAGCTCCACTAGAATGCAACAGTAACCATTTTCTGTAACTAGCCAATCACTGAACGTCACTTTCGATCCTTCATTTGCATAACTATCTACAGTATCCCCCTGCTGGCCCAGGGTGAGAACTTCAGTACATAAAAATTTCAGTAAAAATACATGTATTAAGTATTTATATAAACATCAGTTGCCAAGGGCAACTCCCCCTTCTCTTACACAAATATTGTCTGTGACTTACATAGGTTACACAGATTGTTGAGTGGGGAGAGGGCAGGAGGACCAGCAGTAACTGGCAATCCCAGCAGGCTATGTGCAAGTCTTCACTTCAGGTGTTTTCTGTCCACCATGACCCCCTGCTTGTGGAGGCTCAGAAGACTTAGTGCCCATCTTGTTTTACAGCCAGAAATGTGCCCCAGACCTTTGAGTCCAGATGCCGGCGGTGGGTGGGTGGGAAATAGCAAAAAGGAAGTTTGTTGCTTGGCACTGACAATTACTGGGTAATTGTGGTTCCCTCAGAATTCTGTGGCTATTTCACTCAAGCAGGAACCTCCACATTTAGGAGAAATGCACAGGCAGCTCTGCTTTAGACTACAGTTATACCTCTTCATTTTTATATATTTTCTGTTAAGCAGTCAATGGCACCCAGCTGAGAATCCTCCCTTCTCATCAACTGAAGCTTCAGTGATATGCTCATTGTTACAAAAGTACAGTACAGCACTGAGAACTCAAAAGGCATGAATGTTTCAGGAAGGGAGTTCAATTCATATTCTTCAAATTGCTCTGGGCAAGAACTGAAATAAGCAGTTTTTTGCTGTTGAATTGCACCTTTGAGCTTCTTCCATGGAGACAACCAATTGCCCAAACAAAGCATGTTATCCAATGCATGCAAAGCGATAATTGTGCCACTGTAGTTAGCAAGTTCAGCAGCCCTTTAGCGGAGGACAATGACAGATGCAAACATCTTCTTATTTATGCCTCCCTTTTCTGTGCAATTAGAGTTTATTTTCATATTGTTCTCTGTACGTGCTAATTGGACCGTCTTTTTAGTTTGCTTGATAGCAGGCATTTCTAGCAAATAAGCAAAATGTTTTCCCCCATTATGACATTTTACGTCACAAAAGGTGTACAGTTTGTTTGCTTATAGTTATACACTGCTCTATCCGAAATCCTCATGGTAGCTGTGGAAAAAGGATTTGCAAACATGGACAATAAATATGTAACTCCTTTGTAGCTGGAGACACCACAAGAGGCAATGCTCAGTTGCCTCAGGAGCATGTGGTGGGGGCATTTTACAAGCTGCTAAGATGCTGATTTTCCATGTGTAGTTGGGGTTAACATTCAAGGGACCCAATCATGTGGGTGAATGCTGATTGCATAGGTCTTTCCCATGGAATCTATATCACCCTCTTGTTGGGGTGCCAGTTCTGTGGTAATGTTCAGGGAGGCAGGAGAGGATATATTGTTTATTAATATCCTTCCTAACTTGCACTAGGAAGTTCTTTTACTTAGCAGAGTTTTACATTCCCTTTTAAACACACAGCAGATAGCTGGTTGCAGGCTTGTATAAGCCTCTCACTATTAAGTTCCTGGTAAGTGGGTGGCACTGTGGTCTAAACCACTGAGCCTAGGGCTTGCCAATTGGAAGGTTGGTGGTTAGAATCCCTGCGACTGGGTGAACTCCCATTGCTCAGTCCCTGCTCCTGCCAACCTAGCAGTTCGAAAGCACGTCAAAGTGCGAGTAGATATCTATGTACCGCTCTGGCAGGAAGGTAAACAGTGTTTCTGTGCACTGCTCTGGTTTGCCAGAAGCGGCTTAGTCATGCTGGCCACATGACCCAGAAGCTGTCTGCAGACAAACACTGGCTCACTCGGCCTATAGAGCGAGATGAGCATGCAACCCCAGAGTTGCAACCTTTTAATTTCCCTTATATCCCTCTTAAAAGAATAAACGCCCCACAATCTTGTTTAAAGTATATAAAAGAAGTTTACTCACATCAGTTCACAGATGGATACCTGAAGGCAGACTTAGTTACAAAATATACACATGTGGATCTATCCCATATGGGGATAATCCCAGTGTCCTCTTAGCTAAAAAGCTGGTCCAACAACAGAGAAGTCAAAAGAGAGTGTGTGCTGCATGCCTTGTCCTTTTGTTACCTGAACAGGTAAGGTCACGCCCACATCCAGTCACATGCAAAGGAAGGATGTTCCAGCCCAGGAGGAAACAGGAAGTTTTCGACTGGCTGGACCAAACATTCCCCGCATGTCCACTCTAGGAAAAGAAGGAATGTTGTACTTGACTGCTTCATATGTATCACATCCCACAGGGTGCACAGCTAGCACCCACCCAGCTAGCTAGCTGGATCATTTAAATGTGAGCCCAGACTCACAGGAAACGCTAATGAAAAGGCTCTCTGGAACTCAAGCACAAAATGCTCTGGAGTATCTTTGCTTCCACCGCTTCCTCCCTCCCAAGACTCACTCATACAGGCCTGTTGATGTTTGTGGCTGCTGTGATGGGCAGATGGAGCAAGGAAGGATCAATCTAGCTGAATCAGGAGGTTTGTGGTAGCAGCTTCACTTGCCTCCCTGCTTCGCAATGTAGTTTTTTGTTCTAATCAGCTTTTGTGGAATCAATTTTTACTCCCGGCAGTGGAATTGGAGCCCCCCTACCAGAGGAAAGGGCTAGCCATGCAGAAAGACAGCAAGCTTTCTCATATATCCCAGTTCTTAGGCTTCCTTCTCTAATCTTAGAATGTCCTATCAGAAATATCTAAGAGGGTGCCAAGCAAAGCTCATCTTCTTTTAAGCTTCTAGTCCTCAGGGTAGCTTCTTACTTCCTTGAGTGTAGACATGAGGGAAATTAGATGGATCTTTGAAGCTGGTCAAGTCGGCCTAATCTTTTCTAAAGCTCAGCTCATCCCTTCTGCTGCTAACAGCTTGTTCGCTGGTGTGTGAGTGCAGGCCATTCTCTTGGAAATGTTGATGGTTTTTGATGAGAAAACCACCAGACTACTTTTGGGGGTCCCATTTGGTGCAGCCAACTTCCTAGCAGAATGCTTCCTCTGCTGCTCTCATAAATAAGAACAGGGGGAAACAGTAAGTCCCAATGTAGGATTGTCATATAGTGGTACCTCGGGTTACAGACACTTCAGGTTACAGACTCCGCAAACCCAGAAATAGTACCTCGGGTTAAGAACTTTGCTTCAGGATGGGAACAAATCATGTGGCGGCAGCAGGAGTCCCCATTAGCTAATGTGGTACCTCAGGTTAAGAAGGGTTTCAGGTTAAGAACAGACCTCCGGAATGAATTAAGTACATAACCAGAGGTACCACTGTAGTTCAAAAAGTAAAATTCCTGACACCCAAAAAGTTGTTGAGTGTTTTTTTTTTTTTAAGGAACTCATCAAAATTGTGGGAACAAACTGAGCTTTTTGAGCTTTATTGAGCTTTTGGGGGGGGAATCTCCCCCCAAAAGAGTGATTTTATGCTTTTGGAACTGTTTCCGCTGCTTTTTCCATCGCAATGCCATACATCCGGGTTTTTCCTGATATTTTACTGATCCTGCAAAATTCCCCCAACACCATTTTTACCCCTGAAAAGCAAGGCATGTCACTAATTTTCCTGACATATGGCAAGCCTAGCCCAATGTCACATCCACACCATACCTTTAAAAGAGGGCACGTGTTGCGGTGAGACCTGGAGAGTGACCTCCTGGTTGTGGGTGGGTCTATTGGACAGCCACAACACCCAATTGGTAGGTCCCCGTTGCTGGGTTTAATCTGGCCAATGGGGTGCAGTCTAAACGGTTCGAGGCACCTATATATGCCCATGCACGTGACCCAGAGCTTCCTCTTTCAGCTTGTGCAATCAGAACACCTGCCCACCTCTCCCTACTTTTAGGGCTTGTTGCGC
Organism: Podarcis siculus; assembly: GCA_034642415.1. NCBI lineage: Eukaryota > Metazoa > Chordata > Lepidosauria > Squamata > Lacertidae > Podarcis > Podarcis siculus. The sequence goes on along the minus strand of JAXCMG010000073.1, from coordinate 1,377,563 downwards.
TTGACCTTGCTATGCCATCGTGTCATCTGTCGTTGGGACAGGGGCACGGCAGGAATTTTCCCCACTTGGTTGATTGGCTGTTCCCATTTGGGTTTCGCCTGCTGTGTAGCAAAGTGCCACAACTTGTAAGTTTGCGGATAGACACTGGTTCATGTGATAGGGATAAGAGAGTGGTCTCGCCATCCCTATGTGAAGGGTATTCCGTTAAAGGAATCCAGGGACTCAACTTGGTTTGGTCAAACCCTGAGAGGGGGTTGTGCCCATGCCTGAGTCCAGGGGGACATCTGGGTGGTGGACATAGTCTGTTCCCGGCTTTTTGCGTACCCAGGTGTTCACCCTTGGCTGACCTATGCTGGTGCCCTGGGTCAGCGCTGCCTGCAAGGGTGCAGGGAGCTAGTCGAACCAGAGCCTATGCAACCACTCACTTTTCTATAATCAACAAAGTTGTGGCCTAAATTCTGCCAAAAACCAAAACTAAAATTTGAGTCAAATGTGTGTTTATTTAGGGGGGAGGTCTCTGGGTCTGAACACGCAAAGCACTCTTATGTCACTTTGAGAGCCATGGTTCCCAACCCGCCAAATAATCCTGGGAACTGTAGATTGTTGAGGGCCTCCTGACAGCTCTCAGCACCCTTAACACACTACAGTTCCCAGGAGTCTCGGGGGGGGGGGGGTAAGCCATGACTCTTAAAGTGATATGAGTGCTTTAAATGTCTGGTGTGGATGTAACCCAGATTAGACGGTCCTCTGGGGAGAACAAAGGAGGCAACTGCTCTGCCTGTCAGTTTCCCCAATGTCTGACTTGATTTTGGGTTTTGCCTTAGGAGAGATGGATGACTAGAGTTGGTGGTCTCGCACCACTGTGCATTCAGACAGGTAGCTAGAAAAACCAGCAGCATTCATCCCCAGTTATTTCACAGAATTGCTGTGAGGATAAAAATAGACTGTACACAATTTTGAGTTCTGGGAGAAAGGGAAAGAGAGAAATGTGATAGATTGACAGGCAGCACTAATGCCACAACGAGGCCTCTCAACATGATGCAAATATTAATTAACTATAAGCAAGGTTATGGGGCAGGAGGAAACTGATATTCCACAGTTGTGACAGATCTCAGACTATCCATAAACCTTCCCCCCAAAAAATATCTAATTCATGCATTCTTTTATTCACCAATTTTTCAACAATTTATTCTCACAGCAAAGCTCATTCAGATCAAACAAATGAATATGCAAATAGCATTCTGCTATTTTTCAAATTTATGTGACTGTATTTCTATTGCTAATAAAGATAACTAACCCGCAGAGAATAAACTTTGACAGACATGAATTCATTCTGCTCCTGTTAGTTACAAATGTCATGTATTTGTGGGAGAGAAACAGAATTTGCTGGAGTTATGTGACAGGTCAAGTTGCGCCAAATGCTTCCCCCCCCCCCCTTTCTTTTTGCTGTTCAAGAAGGAATGTGAACATTAATGTTTTATTCAATATTTCCAGAGTGTTTGGGATATCTCAGTACACTTTGATTTTTATTTTTTTTTCAAAAAAAAAGCACCTAGAGAGCAATCCAAACCCCCGATCATTGCTGGAGGTTAGGACTTAGCAGAGGGGTCCATCCCCTGACCTCTGCTGCCAAAGTTCTGCTGCTGTATAGACCAGGGGTCAGCAAACTTTTTCAGCAGGGGTCTGGTCCACTGTCATTCAGACCTTGTGGGGGGCCAGACTATATTTTGAAAAGTAAAGAAAAATGAATGAATTCCTATGCCCCACAAATAACCCAGAGAGGCATTTTAAATAAAAACACATATTCTACTCATGTAAAAACATCAGGCAGGCCCCACAAATAACCTAGAGATGCATTTTAAATAAAAGGACACATTCTACTCATGTAAAAACACGCTGATTCCCGGACTGTCTATGGGCCAGACTGAGAAGGCGAATGGGCTGGATCCAGCCCCTGGGCCTTAGTTTGCCTACCCATGGTATAGACCCTCCATAACACACACACTGCAGCTGCATAGAGCATAGTTGATCAAATTCTACCACAGTTTTGTTTCTGCCAGTGGTAGCCAGCACAAGGTCTCAAAGTAGAGGGTTACTTGGCAGAGCAGTTGCAGCCATGGACCGGCTGAATCCTAAGATGCTCCATTACCTTGAGAGGCACCTGGCTGGCCCATGCAGGCTGGAGAAAAAGAAAGGACCACTGCCGTTCTGTTTTGCCAAGCCAGCACAAGTTGTTGCTCTTCTATTCCACCCCACTGATCCCAGCTGGGGGTCAGAACTGCCCTGCCCACAAGCAGCTTTCATCCTTCCTTCCCCTCCAAGTTAACTGGAATACAAAAACAGGGACATGATGTGTTTGGCAGAGGACATAATACATGCCTGGAGGGCCGAATCAGTTGAGTGGGTTGCAAGCTGTAGAGACCTGAGATGTCTGAAAATCCCATTTTGTGTATCTACGGTAAATCAAGTTTAAATACTGAAAAAATGCATTCCGTTGCAAAAATGGCACAAGGGCCTGACCATCTGCAGGAAGGTGTTGCTGTATCTCCTACATATTTCACTTCTCCCCTCCCTTTTTTCCTAGGCAGGTTGAAATTGGAGTAATCTGTCCATTAGCTTCTCAGGCACAGCCATGCTGCTGGCTTTGATCTCTTCATGCTGGACATGACCTCCCTGTGCATGAGAAATATTAGCACAGTGTTTTTATTTGTAATTGCTTAATCCTGGTTCTGGTAGCGTTTACAATCATGGGGGGGGGGGGGGAAATGAAGCCAATTTGAGTTCCAAAAATATTTGCAATTGAGAGGTCACCATGAGTAATGGAGACTTTGCAGAACTTTCGCAAGGCTCAGCTGTGATAAAAGGACCACTGAGAGAAAAATTGTTCCCTGTGCTGAAGTTTTGTGTTTGATTTTTTCTTCTTCTCCTCCTGAGTTTGAAGGAGCAGAACGTATGACAGTTCTGTGGCTCTACCAGAATGCGTGGAAAATGCTGTCATTTCACAGAAATAATGGCTTGGTTATTTAGTACCCGTGGCAACAAAACAACCTATGTCTTCAGCATTTCTGAAGCCAACCTGCTTCTAGATACCACAACTCCATCTTACTGCATGAAATTAGAAGAGCAAAAGAGGAGGAAATATATTCACATCACCTCTCCTTTCCCTTACTTTACCCACCAGGGCAAGCCAAAGGCATTTATTGACCTAAGGTGGAAAACCCAAGGCCTCTCACCTGTATGAATTAACACAGAGTATAATGTTGTCATTTTGTATATCTCCTGTTCATTTCACTGGAATGTGGAAGAGTATATTCTAGTGGACTGTGTCCTCATGGGCCAGATACGTTTGTCTCCATTTTGCCACCCTTCGTATCCAGAATCTGCTGTTTTAGTGAGCTGCCTCACCCTACTTCATGGTGAGAAAGACTCCAAGAGGAATCCTGCCAGACTAGACCAAGGATCTATCTAGCCAAGTCTAGCATCATGTTTCAACAGTTGACCAAGCAGGGCACTTGGGTGCAGCTCACCAGGCCCTGGAGATTTGTGCCTGACCTTCTCCCTGCAAGTGTTGGCTAGTCATGTACAGTGGACGCTCGGGTTGCGAACGTGATCTGTGTGGGAGGCACGTTTGTAACCCGCAGCATTCACAACCTGCAGTGCTGTGTCTGTGCACGTGCGGGCCACAATTCAGCCCTTCTGTGCATGTGCAAAGCTTGATTTAGCACTTCTGTGCATGCACGAGCCCCAAAACCCAGAAGTAACCCGTTCCAGTACTTCCGGGTTTCAGCGTGTCCGTAATATAAAAACGCACATCCTGAAGTGTCTGTAACCCAAGGTATGACTGTATATTCTTCCTTTGTAATTTCCCCTTTCTTGCATCTCTGTTACATGCCCTTCTTAAATGTCAGCTCATCTGTGAGCTCCTTATGCAACCACACTGGTTTCTTCAGCTGCCTTCCACTTTTCTTTCTTGTTTGAATTGTCTGCATTTGTGCTTTCAACATTTCACATTTAGGAAACTCCCATCCATCTTGGACTCCATACTGAGTATTCTGTCTATGGGATCTCACCCAGTAGTTCCTTAAGCTTTTTGAAACCAGCCTTCTTAAAGTCCAGAGTACACGTCAAACTATACTCAGCCTTCCCTTGACTTTGTATCATGAAATATACAAGAGGACATGATTGCTTCCTCCCAAGGTTCCCTGTACCCTCATTGTTACTTCCCGTTGCGCAGACCTGCTCTCTGCTTGTTTAGTTTTTCATGAGTTTCCTTTTAATATTCAGTATTTTTGCTATTGTTGGGCACTGTAGCAATTGGACTGGTTTATGAGGATAGAAGGGACGCGGGTGGCGCTGTGGGTTAAACCACAGAGCCTAGGACTTGCTGATCAGAAGGTCAGCGGTTCGAATCCCCGCGACGGGGTGAGCTCCCGTTGCTCGGTCCCTGCTCCTGCCAACCTAGCAGTTCGAAAGCACGTTCAAGAGCAAGTAGATAAATAGGTACCGCTTTACAGCGGGAAGGTAAACGTTGTTTCTGTGCGCTACTCTGGTTCGCCAGAAGCAGCTTAGTCATGCTGGCCACATGGCTCGGAAGCTGTACACCGGCTCCCTCGGCCAATAACGCGAGATGAGCGCCGCAACTCCAGAGTCGGTCACGACTGGACCTAATGGTCAGGGGTCCCTTTACCTTTACCTATGAGGATAGAATGAAACACCAACTTTTAATTCCTAACTGTGTAGTGATGTGGGGTATCTTGGCTCCTCTACCAAGTTTTCACTATACAAGGAATGCTTGCAGGCATTGAAAAGTAAAAGGAACCCTTAGCTGAATTCTAACTTGAACCTCCTGGGGTTAAAATGCATACCTCTGTCGAGAAAATAATTTAACTCATACTTCCATTTGTTTATGAACAACACACAGTACAGCTCAGGGATTAGAATCACCACCTTAATTTTAGATTCAGCATTTTCTATTTCAGTTTTGTTCCCATCGAAATGTGCCTCTGAAATCTTTCAAGGGAAAAAAAGAAAGGATTTTTTTTCTAGAGACTGAAACCATAGCATATTTATGGGAAGGGGTTGCGGATGTTAGACTTCTTAAATTACAGTAATTCTGTTACAATGATATCATGTACATATTGCTTTTCCTAAGGAAGGGGCAAAACTACAACATTTAGCATGTCGTGCTGATTCTTTGCCTGGAAACTGTTACGTTATATACCTTTTTAAAAAAATGGGGGGATTCATTGCTTTCATAAAGCTTACTGCATGGAATTCGTTTTGGCAGGCATAACGACAGCCCAACTGTGAAATGCCACACATACAAAATCATATTAGCCACAACCCACAAAATCACTGATTGGTTTCATTCTGGAATGAAACAGAAAGGTACAGCAAACAGATTTCCCAGTAGTGTTTAAGCTCCCCCCCCCTTTTTTCAAAAAGTAGGCTCCCATGTCACCAGTAAACAATCTTGAATCTCTGCAGAATTTCAAAGGCAGTTTGCAACATGGCAACTGCTGCAAAAAGTAAGAAGACTTTGAGTAATGTTAATTTATATAAACATCAGTGGTCCCCTGATTAGCCCATTGAATTAAAGCTTTTGGTGGGCAGTCCCATGCTGCACTGCGGCTGGCTGGAGGTATTACCAATGGCCGACCAAGCCTTCACATCCCAGCTGCCGAAGATGGCGACCGATCCACAAGGAGCTGCAACTGCTGCCTACCTGGGAAAGTGGATAGACACATGCTAAGGAACTTTATAGCAGGGTTAGGCCTCCTCCAGATGTTTTGAGCTACAGTTCTCATCGTTCCTGACCAGTGGCCATGCTGCCAATTTCTTCTTCCTCTGGAAGGATTCAAAGGGGTTCAAACATCCAACCATAGCAACAGCAACCTGCTGTTTTTTACCCAATTCCAAATCACGACAGCAGGTAGAAACAGGTAAGCTGAGACAATATGGCCAATTGGCTATGTCCATCAGTACTAATGCCCAGATTCTAGAATGAGACCTTTGAATCAGATGCCAGCTTTCTGGGTTCTTGCCTTTAATGATGAAATGCTCCAGTTTTATAACTCTCTGGGTATCTTCCATACAGTCTGTATGCTTTGTGAAGGTAGTGTAGCCTGCATTTTTTATTTTACATTTTATAAGCCATGTGGGTATCTTTTGGGAGCAGGAAGGTTGGTTTGTGCTAAGCCATGACACTCACAGCGGCTATTAATCATCACTCTGATGTTCTACATATATGGAAGACAGGAGGGCCAAAGGAGCTGGGACCCTAGGCAGCTGGCTGCTTTTACTATTGCAGAGAAATGAAAAGGGTAGAAAACTACATAAGGCATGAATAAAGCTAGCTAGCTTTGCCCTAGCCGGGGAGTTGATTAATGTCCCAATTATCTGAAGGCAGCATGGTTCTTGAAGGTTCTCCCTCCTACTGCTATATGACTTTCAAGAAGCACCGCCACTTGGAGCAGGGATTTAGAATCTTCCTATTTTTATGATGAAAATTGTGTTGAAGGCTGAAAATGTAGGTGGAGATACATGAGGCTTGCAATAGAATGATGAATCTGTCTCTCAACAGTTAGTCCTACGTGGCAATTGATGGCTCTGTCACAGTCTCATGAACTCTCTTGGAATTTTGGGAAGGAAACCCGTAATATTTGTGTTTAAAAATCAAAGCAAAAACCTTTCTTCTTCTTCTTATTTTTTAAATCATGCTGAAGTTATGTTAATCAGGGCAGGACTCCATTGGAGAAATAGTGCAAGCCTCGTTGTCTAAAGCAGGAATGTTTTCGTAAAGCAAATTGATTTAGGGTTTGCCTGGGGAAATATCAAATGGGACGGTTCAGTGACTAGTTGAAGAACAGGCAGACAAGCATCCAAAGGGCCAGAGCAAAGTCCTGTTGTGCCTGATTAAGAAAGATTGATCCACATAAGAGACATGGGACTATACCATGTCTACCCCGATGTCTGCATGGGGTCCCACCTTCCCTATTCCCAATCTTCCCATGTTGAGCAGGGAAAGGCTGAAGAGGATAATAATAATAATAATAATAATAATAATAATAATAATAATAATAATAATAATTTATACGCCACCCATCTGGCTAGGTTTCCCCAGCCACTCTGGGCGTTTTCCAAAAAATATTAAAATACAATAGTCTGTCAAACATTAAAAGCTTCCCTGAACAGGGCTGCCTTCAGATGTCTTCTAAAAGTCTGGTAGTTGTTTTTCTCTTTGACATCCGATGGGCAGGCACCACTACCAAGAAGGCCCTCTGCCTGGTTCCCTGTAACTTGGCTTCTCACAGTGAGGGAACTGCCAGAAGGCCCTCGGCGCTGGACCTCAGTGTCCGGGCAGAATGATGGAGGTGGAGACGCTCCTTCAGGTATACAGGGCCAAGGCTGTTTAGGGCTTTAAAGGTCAGCACCAATACTTTGAATTGTGCTTAGAAATGTATTGGGAGCCAATGAAGGTCTTTCAAGACCGGTGTTATGGGGTCGACTATATTCCTACAGGGACGCGGGTGGCGCTGTGGGTTAAACCACAGAGCCTGGGACTTGCCGATCACAAGGTCGGAATTCGAATCCCCGTGACGGAGTGAGCTCCCGTTACTCGGTCCCTGCTCCTGCCAACCTAGCAGTTCGAAAGCACACCAGTGCAAGTAGATAAATAGGTACCACTCCGGCGGAAAGGTGAACGGCGTTTCCGTGCGCTGCTCTGGTTCACCAGAAGTGGCTTAGTCATGCTGGCCACATGACCCGGAAGCTGTACGCCAGCTCCCTCAGCCAATAAAGCGAGATGAGTGCCGCAACCCCAGAGTCGGCCATGACTGGATGTAATGGTCAAGGTTCCCTTTACCTTTACCTATATACCTACATACCTATTATTGATAAACCAAGGTTCCCAATCATGCATAGGCTTCTATTCATGCTGAGTGAACATGGGTATGAGCCCCCTTCCCATATTTCTCACCCAAAGAAGGAAGGGAAGGGACTGGGCAGATGGGAATGAGGACTTGGTGAAGCAGGGGTGGTGTGGTGGCTTCATGTGTCTACACAGGTCGGATGCCTGAACAGGATGAATATCTAAGACTAAAACAGGCATTAGTTGACTGCAGCCTCTTGACTCATTAATTTGTAGCCATTCACTTGCATTCTGGTGTAGTTCTACTGGTCAAATGCACAGTTCTAGTGCTCCCAACAGACCTTTAGTATCGCAAGGAGGCACACAACAAGGAAGGAGATTAGTTGTGCTGATAGGGAAAGGATATGGTGATTTAGCAGTGTCTGCAAAATCTGATATGTTCTAAATGATGTGTGCACATGTATGTGTTTACATGTATTGTACTTTCTATTTGTGCTGATTTTCATCGAACCGGCTATAATACCTGTAATGATTTAAATGTGTACACGCAATGTATAGCCCCCTCATCTCTTCTGTATTTGCTACATCCCTCTGGTGAGAGATAAGTGTTCCTGTGCTTTAATTAGGCAGAAGAAAACTAGGAGGATGCCTTCATTTGGCTTTTAGCTGTTTACATTTCATCAGTAAAATCCATACACTTTCACTGAGATTCAGCTATAATTAAAAGTGTTATTGAACTAAAAAATCTCAAACACTTCCCAGTGCTTATCTCACAATGGAATACTGCCAGAACCAAATGGAATCCTGCCAGCACCAAAAGTTAAGTAAAATCAAAGTATATCTAATAATACTAACGAGCTAAACCAGTGTAACATTAGAGATTTAAGCTGGTTGAACTAATATCACTGTCTTTCTTAGTGGTATTAGTGAAGATTCCATATGCAGTTGTCCTTTGAGAGCCAGTATGGTGTAGTGGTTAAGAGCGATAGTCACGTAATCTGGGGAACCGGGTTCGCGTCTCCGCTCCTCCACATGCAGCTGCTGGGTGACCTTGGGCCAGTCACACTTCTTTGAAGTCTCTCAGCCCCACTCACCTCACAGAGTGTTTGTTGTGGGGGAGGAAGGGAAAGGAGATTGTTAGCCGCTTTGAGACTCCTTAAGGGGAGTGAAAGGCGGGATATCAAATCCAAACTCTTCTTCTTCTTCTCTGCATGAAATATCCTTCTGACATGTCCCAGCACCTCTGTGCTTTCTGCCTTCTTTAAAGCAGAACAGGAGATCCTTGCACACAGTCATGTTGATGCAGCTTGCTCCTGTGTGCACAAAGCTATGATTTGATCTACAAACTCCAAACTGGCACCCTTCTGAAACTACACCCAGGAAAGCATCACCAAAACAAACAATTGCCCTTCTCAAACCAGACTGGGGAGCTGGTGCAAATGAGAGAGAAGTCTCCCCCAGAAATCCCATGTGAATCAAACCAGATCTTTTGCTATTATTTATTTACAAGCGTGACCTAAAAACTCAAGATGACCCCTGCTAAATCATATCAATTGTTGTTGTTTAGTCATTTAGTTGTGTCCGACTATTCGTGACCCAATGGACCAGAGCACGCCAGGCACTCCTGTCTTCCACTGCCTCCCACAGTTTGGTCAAACTCATGTTCATAGCTTCGAGAACACTGTCCCACCATCTCGTCCTCTGTTGTCCCCTTCTCCTTGTGCCCTCCATCTTTCCCAACATCAGGGTCTTTTCCAATGAGTCTTCTCTTCTCATGAAGTAACCGAAGTATTGGAGCCTCAGCTTCAGCATCTGTCCTTCCAGTGAGCACTCAGGGCTGATTTCCTTAAGAATGGATAGGTTTGATCTTCTTGCAGTCCATGGGACTCTCCAGAGTCTCCTCCAGCACCATAATTCAAAAGCATAAATTCTTCGACGATCAGCCTTCTCTTTGGTCCAGTTCTCATATCAAAAAGTTCTCTAATTACCATATAGCCTCATTTCTGGTGAGTCATTGACAGATCTGATCCCATCAGTGTATATGGGAAGTGATCATTTGTTGCCCCAACAAGCATCCCCTCTTATCCACCTGCATTCCTCCAGATTTGCTCCAGAGAAGGCTTTTTAAAGCCTGGTTTATTTCTTGGGAAAGCTGTGTTTCCCTTTTGCGTGCAAGCAAAGCAGGAGCACTGCCAGTGGGCACAGATGTTGCCCCTGTGTCATAGATTATATGCACCTATGTGTCTTATATTTGGCAGGCTAATCCCCTCTGAAGGGACTGCTATTCCCAATAGAATATACAGGCATATGGTTTTCCTCCCATTTTAGTCAACAGAGAAGACATCCCGCTTCAGAAAATAAAATGAAGCGAACCTCCAGAAGAAGATCTTGCTTCTGAGCTGAGGCAGTTCTCCATCTGTGCCAATGAGGAGGGTTTTGAGGCAAATATTTTTCCCCATATAGAAATTGCTTTGGTTTGATAGAATGATAGGAATAAAATGTTTTTAAAAAACACACGTACAAAACCTTAGGTGTCACCTGCTTTCATTTCATCCATGGCATACTTAATTAGAAGTACATGGCTAAGCTTCCTTTGGAGTAAATATTAATCTTAAAATCTGTGGAACTCTGTGAAACTCACTCTTTGTGTAGGAACAACTAACTTTCAGGTTCCTGACTGAGATCACAGCTCTGCAATCAATTCTAATTTCAATGTGTAAATTACATGGATTTTCATCAGTCACCAAAACATAATCAACGTTTATTCCTATTGATAATTTTAAATGACTATTTCAAGGAGGAGAATCTGTCTCTCCCTGTCTCTCTCCCCTCCTCACAAATTCCAATTAACACTTTAAATCTGCTGTGTAACTTGAATAATCCCTACCCGGTGTAAAGTGCCAATTAAGAACACTGGGAAACAAAAAATTTGTTGCATTGACACCTGCAGTTGTTCTAACCTAATTTCGATGTGCTGATTTCATATCTGAAGTTGGTTTTGTTCTGTAAGATCTAGTGTGTGGGGTTTTTTTGCAATTCACATTTTTCACTTTTCACCATAATCTTTGTTTTTCACAATGCAAGAATTCAATATTTTATTAAACACATAGCCAAAGTAGTACAATATGAGTATAAATGTAAGTGACTTATATAGCATTGAACATGACATGCATAGCATTGAAAATGACATGTATATCTATGTACAGTTGGAGGTATGCAAAAAAATGTATTCCCTTGGGATACACAGTATACTAGGGAACAATTTTTTTTTCATTTTCTGTTGCACGAGATTTTTCAACTGTTCTTATATGTTCTTTCAATGCTGATTTCAAATCTGAAATTGATTTTCGTGCACATGCCATATACATCTTTCAATTTCCGACTTTTGCCGATATGTCATATTTACACTGGCGATAAGTAGACAATGACACATTGATCTACCCTAAAAACATGGTAATTGTTGTTTTGCAAACTTAATTTTTCTTTATTTTTATAGTTTTGTAACCTAAATATTTGTATTTTTCAGATCGGACCATGAAAAAAAAAATGTTCCCCAGTGGAATCAGTCTTCTCCCATATTCCCATGAAACATATATATTTAAGATATTTCACAAATGATTTATTTAATTTTATTACTAGAAAAGCATGAATAACCACGACAGGCAGGAATTGTGGAGAACGTACCTACCTGTGTATTGCCAAGACTCTTGGGATTGTGTGCAAAGTCAATTTTATAACCAAGCAATGCATCTGAAGCTCAGCCTGAGTCTGGGGATTGCAAATTAGTTTAATGTTCTTTTTTTATCCTGCATTCCTGCGAGGCTATCCTAAATGGATTAAAGAAACTGTGTGCGTGTCACAAAAATCAAAGCAAGGTTAAAAACAGTTATGACAGATCCATGAACCATAGAATCCACAATAAAGCACAAAAATTCTAATTTAGCAGACAGTGATAAAAGCTGAAAAGGATAACAGCAGCAAATTAAAATTAATATGAAATTCTACCAATTGTATCACAATAATCTTATCCTCTTGTAGGTTTATGTCATCTGAGCCACATTCAGAGCAGACCCATTGAAATCTATAGACTGAGGTGATTGTTATTTTTTCCTAGTGGAAATATAACTGGGATTTTACTTCTTATCATGCATAAGCCTTGAGCATCCTGTGGAAAGGCTAGAATAAATGGTCTAAATGCATCTCCTTGCATAGAATGTGTTCTGTTTCTTGGGCACACAACACCTTGTTTAATGGTCACTCTAGAAATCAAGGATCAGCAAATCTATTTAATAATGGAAACTGCATTCATTTTAAAAATACAAAAATATAATGGTACATAATATTAAAAACTGTTCTCTCTCTGTCCCAGTGGAGGTCTGCCTGCCTTAAGCCTTGGGCTTGGCTTCCTCAAAGTTAAAATGGAGTTCCCCCTTAAAAGTACCGTTACATAATCACCCAACCAATATTATCCTAAAACTCATGAGTAGAACAGAATCCACAAAGAAGATTTTACATATAAATACTCCCCCCCCCCCAATCTAGGATACATATGGTTCATATTATGGTTTACATTCTGATGAAATTATATATCACAATTTCAACATAACAAAATATCAAAACAAACCATCTTCATTATTTCCCCCCCTTTCCCCCTCCACCTCCCCAATGAACCCTCCCTCCCCAGCTCCTCTCTCTGATTTCTCAACTCATATTGTTCTTTGCATACTGTAAAATTGTATAAATCCTTCTATTATCTATCTACTGTATTAAACATCAATAAATTTGTGTATGTTTATTCAAAACCTGCCAAGGAGTCCAGTTCATTTTGTTGTCTTTTTAAATAATTTGTAAAAAGTTCCCATTCTTCTTTGAAGACACAGTTGTCCTTATCTCACAATTTGTATGTTGGTTTAGCCAGTTCTTCATAGTTCATCAATTTCTCTTGCCACTGTTCCTTTGTCGGGGTTTCTTCATTCTTCCATCCTTGTGCTATCAAGACTCTTGCCGCTGTTGTAGCATGCATAAATATTTTTTTTATTTCTGATGAAATTAAATATAGAGGTGATTTAATTATATTGCAGATAGATTTACCAATCCATTATATCACTCAAGAGGTCAAAGCAACTCTCCAATGAAGAAAGGTTGCAATAGGTGGAGCTTTGTTGTTCGGGGGGGGGGGGGAGGTTGAGCACATGATAGAAGCACATGAAATTATATCTATGGCATGAGAAAATTAGTGAGGGAAGCTTGTTTCTTTTTCGCAGTGCTAGAACCTGGGGTCATTCAATGAAGCTAACCGTTGAAAGATTCAGGACAGACAAAAAAAGTTAGTTATTCACACGGTGCATAGTTAAATTTAATTCGCTCACTCATAGAATTCTGACTGATCATATCATTGTAATTGCTGAAGGTGAACACAACTAAGGCAGATCAGTAGAAATGTTTTTATGGCGCTTAGAGTTCAAAATGAAATACAGTAAGCATTAGCAATGAGTGACACTTGTTTCTGGAACACTGCACAGGTGTGAGCTTATATTGTAAATGGAGCAGAATCCGTGACCAAGGAAGAGAGACGGTGGAAGAAGACTGGAAGAAATTTAAAGCTTATCTTAAAAACTATTATAAAATTAATGAATGCTAAAATGTCAAGGGAAATGTAAAAAAAAATAAGACTCCAGCTGTAAATGATTGGGTAAAAGAAGAAGGAAAGGAAAAGAGTTCAAAGTTAATAGAAGTGAGGGGTTGCTGAAGAAAATTATTAAATAGGGATGCAGAAAAGGGAGGCATGGGGAAGCCGGTGAAATAGGGTTAATGAAAAAGAGGTTATGAAATTATACATGTTTATATGTTTGTTTGTTTGTTTATGTACTGTGTTGTGTATTGTTTAAAATTTATGTTGGAAAATCAATAAAAATTTATTTAAATATATATATATATGTATATATTGTAAATGGAGTATGGAAGAGGGCATCATTTTCACCTCCTCACAGTTTGACTTCCATGATGCACAAAATATGAGTTTATAAGGGGGGCCACTAGGGGCGCCTTGGAAGATGGCTGACAATACCATATCTCCAGCTCGAACGAGATAATTAAGGGGCTGGTGATGGGAGTAAATCAGCCTCCCAAATTCTTCCTGGTGGAAGGGAAGATGCAGCCTCGTCTGCGGTTGCCCATAAATCACCCCCGAGTTTGAATGAAGGAGGGGGTGAGGACACTGGACGGAAAGCCCTCGAGTGAGTTCGGATCTCCCGGACGCTGTCTCTGAGAGTGACTCTAGTTGCATTACTTAAGATAAAAAATTGGATATAAAAGTTATTGCACATGCTTCGAGCGAAGAAAAGGGTATGTTAGCTGCTAATTAAGCCTGCCACTGAGAAGTTAAGAGTGATGGAATGGACTGGACAGAAGATAACATCAAAGAGTAACAACTATGCCGGTATGTTGAAATGGAAGGGGAAGGGGGGGGGGGACTTTCTCTTTTTTTTATTACGATATTACCTAACAACCCCCCCCCCCCCGAAGAACCGTCATACGACTTATAACAAGTGAGATTGGAAAATAAACTGTGTGGAAATAAAAATATCAACTAAAGCCTTTGTTTTTTGAAAGATCTGGAAAGAAAATAAAAGGCTCTCTTGTGACGCAGTTTTTAATCGGGATCCGCCATTATGAGACAGACTTTGTTGCGAGATTAATAGGCACAGGGGGAGGCGAGCCACTACTCTGTTATCATGTTTGTATTCTAAGTTTGACTTGGCAAAATCTTCCCTGGAAAGCCTAATTTATGATGCAACCTGTCTGGGAAAATTAATGAGCAAACGCCTAGATTTTATTTCATTGGAACTGAGAATGATGGCGTCTGCCGCTTGAGAAGGACTTTTGGATCAGCGTGTGAGAATTTATTTTTATAATGAAATATTTTTAGAATGTTTGATTATTTGACTGTTTGATTATTTGATTGTTGTTAGCCGCCCTGAGCCCGGCTTCGGCTGGGGAGGGCGGGATATAAATAAAATTTATTATTTATTATTATTATTATTGCAAACAAAAGATTTACCAGCTTTTTTAAAAAAGGGAGAGCCTTACAAAGTTCACACAGAAGCATAATACTGCTTACTTTAACTAGTTTGTGGAAACAGCTCAGAGGCTATTAAGAAGAAAAAGGATAACAACAAGAAGATTGAAAGATGGGACTGGTGAACACTAAAAGCAGCAGAAATATGAGATGACTGGACCCTTACTGAACTCGAAGCATGGGAACCCCCAACAAAAATATATAATTTGGCAAAATATGTGGACTTTATGATATGTATTGGTATAATTTGGAATAATTAATGTGATATGATTGGATTGTTAAATGGAAAACTTAATAAAAATTATTTAAAAAAACAAAACAATATGAGTTTATTTGTTTGAGGTCCTCACCATTTATTCTTCATACTCTTTATACTTCCAGTTTTCTGAAAACTCTTAAAGGTCATATTAAGTCAAACTTTTAAAGTACACCTTCAAATATTCCAGCGCTATCTTCTCACAAATCAATACCGTGGCTTTCCTTGGGATGTAATGGTGACAGCTTCTGGAGCAGGTTTGACTTCAGCATAAATTGGCAGTGAGTTTATTTCCCCCCAAATGCTATTGTTAACATTTTGTTTAAAGAGTGCTTGAGGAATTCAGTTTTAATTTTGCTTCTGGAACCTACAGCAAATTTGCCGCGTGAGCTTTCTAAGGGAGGGCAAGTGAGATGCTTAATTATGTGCCAAGTTCTTGCAAAACAACTTTCAAGGCTCAGGTAAGGGAGTTGGAAAACAGAACTGTTGTGGGTTCCTTGGCTCTATTCAGAGCCATTCTTGCAGGCTGTACATGTCTTGTTCCAATTACTTGCTTCACCTCAGGGTAAACTCTGGCTGGAAATGATATTTTAGTTTTCTTTAATCTACCTGTATGAAATGCAGAGCATATATTTCCAACATTAATCGGCTGCACAGTACAGTTAGCAACCAATGGGCCATAGGAATCCAGAAGGCGACATGCTTGTTCTCCCTACACCTGCACGTCTCTGCTCCCTTTGGCATGGACTGCCTTTGCTGCGCAAGGCTGATTGCAGATCAGAGGGTGAGCTTTTATATGGGTACTTTTCAGGCTTCAGCAAACAAAAGCCCACCAGATAATAGAGTGGAGAAAAGTTATACTGCCAAAGAATGGAAATGACACTTGATTCCGAAACTTCAGTAAATGTACTCAGTGATTAATACTGCATGGATACTACACTTGATTTGTACAGCTCCAAACACACACACACAGAGAGAGAGAGAGAGAGAGGGAGAGAGGGAGAGAGAGAGAGATATGAAATGGAAAGTGCAATAACAGTGGAGTACATCTATTGTAGAAAGAGATTGGGATTATCAAAAGGACCAAATCTGAGGTTGTTTTAGGGCAGGAGTATATATTGTGTCCATAACTGAGATGCGAGTGAAAATTCCTCCTGAGGAATGGTTCCCATCCCAACCATAATAATTAATTATATAGGCTAGGATAGTAGCTGGGATAGTCGATCTACAGTGTTGACACACTTTCAGTTTCAATTTTTTGAAGGTAAATTTATACAGTATAGAGACTTCAGTGTATGAATTGGCCTTGGTCTATATAGGCAATCAAAAAAACCACAAAGAACCTACTAGTTGAGCAAACCTTTCCATTAGATAGACTATTGTTAGATAAGGTAATAAATGTTATGATTTGTCATACAGATTGCTACAAAGCTGGAGCCTTCATGTCTTCATGTGACCACCAGGACCACAGGGAACCAGAGTTTGATAAACCTACTCCGCAGTCTACTGATTCCTCTTTTTAGCTATTTTTATTCTTTTCATTTTTTTCTACCTGTTAATGTGTTACCAAGTTGCAGGAGTCCTGGAAGGCTACATATATAGAAACACTGATTAGATAAATTAACTTTAGTCTCTTTTCCTGTTTTCTGCTGTTTTCACTTGATAATGCTGATTGTGCAGTGAACCTATCTCAAACTGAGTTGTTGGTAGATTATATAATGGTGACTGGTCCTAAGAATAACAAGATCATGGCATGTCACATCTGGAAACATTTCACAATGTGAATTAAGACAGCAAAAGAGGAGGAGGAGGAGGATATACCTAAGTATAAAGAAATTTTGACAAGGCTCTAACCCACCGGCTTAGAACTGAATAATGTAAGAAGACAGAGAAATGAGAAAGAGGCAACTTGGTAGATACTGCAACATTTGTAAAGGAATTGCCAATTATCAACTACCTCAAGTGATGTCCGATTCATTATACTTTCAAAACGAAGGGAGAGCATGAGTGCCAATGTATTCCAAAGGTATGCTGTGGCACCAGAAAGAGGCCAAATTTGTGTAAGAGAATTCATACTAAGCTATTTAGAAAGAAGGATAGGTAAAGGTAAAGGGACCCCTGACCATCAGGCCAGTCGTGGCCGACTCTGGGGTTGCGGTGCTCATCTCACTTTACTGGCCGAGGGAGCCGGCGTACAGCTTCCGGGTCATGTGGCCAGCATGACTAAGCCACTTCTGGCGAACCAGAGCAGTGCACAGAAACGCCGTTTACCTTCCCGCCGGAGCGGTATCTATTTATCTACTTGCACTTTTTTGGTGTGCTTTCGAACTGCTAGGTTGGCAGGAGCAGGGACTGAGCAATGGGAGCTCACCCCGTCACAGGGATTCGAACCGCCGACCTTCTGATCGGCAAGTCGTAGGCTCTGTGGTTTAACCCACAGCGCCACCCGTGTCCCAGAAAGAAGGATAGAACCCAGCTAATGCACAGAACAGAACATAATGGTGTTCGCATTCAGGAATTAGTTCCCGTATCTCGTGGCCTTCATATATGTTCAGGGCCAAATTTAGGTTTGATGAGTCCCTAAGCTACTGAAGGTAATGGGGCCCTTTATATGTCCAGCTGTCCTTTGTCAACAACAAATTGTCACTGTTTTTTGAGTTGAATATATGCTATATGGTCTTTTATGGACCTAATAGGTATCTAACAAAATATGTATTTTATCAAAGTAATTGTTGAACTGAAACACAATTAAGAAGAAGTATATTAATAGTGAAATACAGTTAAGAAGAAGTATATTTTTGGGTGGTCCCCAAGAGAGTGGGGTTGTTTAGATTGTTTAGCTTATACGTAAATCCGGCACTGTATATGTTGCAGCATTCTCAGAACTGAACGCCATACCAAAACAACATCAACTCCTGCTGACTTTGGAATGTAACCAAAACATCAGAAATGTCTGTATTACTGTCAGTTAACAATTAACAGCCCATTCATTCTTTGAAGTTTGTATACAGAGGAAATGCATGATGTTCCCTTATTCTTATCTATAACCTATCCCCCCCAAAAAAACCAACAACCCCAACTCTACCGAACCTGATTACCAGAGGAGAAAAGGAGATGAATATATGAATATACATGAGAAAGGGAACAATTCTTCTTCCAAACTATTGCTGACTCTCAGTCAATTGTTTTTACACAAATATTGGTGGGAAATTTCCCTGAGAGAAATCCCCAGCACTCGACTTTTTTTGCAGACTAGTGAACATTGTACTAACTATTTCTCCTTTTAATTATATTGTTATTCAGTTATGCTGCAGTCCTGAGGAAGAGGCCTTTTCTGAAGCTGGTATTTGCTTTGGTGTGTGTGTGTGTAATCTCCCAATGGCTCCAAAATAAATGATGCCACACAAATTCAATTTTAGCAAAGTACACATTCAATGGATAACTTACAATGGAGAATTACTAATGGTGGATCATCATCCAAGAAGAGTAGGCTTTTATATTGGCCCTGTAGGGATTGTTTCTTACTTAGGCGAATGGCATTCTCTGTTCATGTTAATGAACTGAAAGAAGAAATAAAATCAATGCCGATAGTTTGTAGACTATAGAAAAGTTGTTGGAATAGTAAATTGTGAGAATGATGGCTGCAATTAAGAACCATCCACATTCCTCTTAAGTGCAGAGCAGCCAATGCAAAGATCATGCATCTCGGAATAAAAACACGGAGAGCTGGGTGTCCTCCAAAAATGTTGAACAGAATGGTTGTGCTGCCTTGGGGTGATGGGAATTGTAGTCCAAAACATCTGGATAGCACCATGGTTGTGAAGGATAATGTAGAATAAAGAGTATTAAGATGAACATTCCTAATGTGGATAATTAAATCTATTCAAATAAGGTTTGCAAGCTATGTATTCTACTGTTTTATTTCTTTTGGGGGGCGTTAATTCCTCCCATGTTTCTTTTAAGCTTTTAATCTGTTTTATTTATTTTCCACATTTTTTCATTGTAAATTAGAATCTATGTTTTTATTATAAATGTATGAGAATGAAAATGCAAAGTAAAAAATAAACATAGAATCATATTCTAGAGTTGGAAGGGAGCATCTAGTCCAAACCCCAGCGATGCAAGAATCTTTTGCCCAAAATGGGGCTCGAACCCACAATTCTAAGATTGCCTCAGTTGCCAAAATGTATTGGGCTGGTCCTGCATAAATGCTTCCAATGGTGACCTGGGCTGGTGCCCCAGACTCTGAGCTTTTATTCTCTTTTAAAGTAAGTCTCTTGCCCTTCTAGAAAGAAAGTTATTTTCCTGTCACTTGGGATGACAATCCTATCAGAGCCCCATTTGACCTCTGGAATGGGGAAATAGCCCAGGCAGTTGACATTATTAGTTCAGACTCTCCTCTCCCACTTTCACAGAGCTAAATGAGCTCCTCCGTAGCCCAAGGAGTTGACCGCAATGAAGTCGCAGTGGTAACTATGGCAGTGGCAAATCCAATCGAATGTGGTCCAGAGCTTATCTCAAAGTCTGCTCTCTTGAAGACAAATCACACTTTCCCATCACTGCTGCATCCAGTCAAGAGTTAGCTAGCAGAGCTTTTCAGAGTAGCCAGAGGGTTTCTACATTTTGAACCTCAGGAGAGCACCACTCAGCAGCCTGCCAGGACCAGTTTGCTAGACAATTTGCAGATAATGTCACTGATGTCCATTCTAACTGAGACGGTGCCATTAAATCAGGGCCAGCAGATGTACCTTTGGCAGTTGCTTCTCCAGCTATGTTGGACACTGTTTAATTTGTGTAGCTCAAAGATATGGACAGCATTTTTACAGAGGTGAGAGAATAAGTACATCTACACTTGACTATGGCTCATTGTGCATAATAAGAGCTGCCGCAGGAGGAGAAGGACTTGTCAAGTGGGTGGTGGTGGTAGCTGAATGTCTTGTTGCAGGAAGACGTGCCTTCTGGGCAAATCTGGAAGAGACAGTGGTGAAAGTTCTGTTGGAAAAACAATACCCTCCCTCCATTCCACTATTCTGGATATTTTCTGACCAGTCGCTAATTTCTAGACAATGTGGTCAACTTGCATGTTGGCTCCAGGTTTTTTCTAGGTTACACAGATTGTGTTGATCCATTTAAATCCAGTTTCAGGGTAGAAATGGCCCTAGTCACCCTGATACATGATCTATGCTAGGAACTGGACAGAAGGGGCAGCCCTCTGATAGTTCTGCTGGACCTCTCAGTTGCCATCATTACCACTGACTACAGAACCCTCTTTATTTTTTATTTATTCAATTTACACACCGCCCTATACCCGGAGGTCTCAGGGTGGTTCACAAACAAGACCACAACAGATAAATTCAAACCACAAACAATAACTCAACTGTTTAACTGTCAGGCATGGAGGATCCTATCCTCCCCCAGTACCATCAAAGGCAAGAAGAACAAACAAGCTCATATTTATGGTTTTTATTCAGTCAACAGGGTACAAGAATCCATGTCTCCACACAAAGGAGACATTGCCTACTCTGAGTCCCCCCTCTTCCATCCTCAACAACACCCTGAGTACCTATGGGAAGTCCCAGGAGTCACAGTGCTCTGCATTCTCTGTTCTTGAATGCGGAGTGGCTGACGAGCCCTTGAAGAAGGAGGATCTCCCAGACCAGGCTTCCTCAACCTCGGCCCTCCAGATGTTTTGAGACTACAATTCCCAGCATCCCTGACCACTGGTCCTGCTAGCTAGGGATCATGGGAGTTGTAGGCCAAAAACATCTGGAGGGCCAAGGTTGAGGAAGCCTGTCCCAGAATCTCCAGGGAGGTCTCTGCTGGCTGCTCTCTCACTCCCCCTTCCTCCTCCACTATCTCGTAACTAGGCAGTTCTTCATTCAGATGTAATTCAGCCCTGTCTCCTTCTCCAGTGTGGTGTAGTGGTTCAGAGCAGTGGACTCGTAATCTGGTGAACCGGGTTCGCTTCCCCGCTCCTCCACATGCAGCTGCTGGGTGACCTTGGGCTAGTCACACTTCTCTCAGCCTCACTCACCTCACAGAGTGTTTGTTGTGGGGGAGGAAGGGAAAGGAGATTGCTAGCTGCTTTGAGACTCCTTAGGGTAGTGATAAAGCGGGGTATCAAATCCAAGCTCTTCTTCTCCTCGTGAAACTGATGGAGACAAGGGGGGGTGAACCTTCCCACTCCCCCTCCTGTTCCGAGCCAAACAGACCGAGGGGACACTCCCAGTCTTCCTGTTCAGCCCAGTCCCTGACATCAACCTTGTGGATATGGTGTAACTTTGGGTGTTATGGTGGCTCCAGTCCTTCTGAATGGGTAGTTCTAGCCAATAAAACCAATTTCCCAGCCTGCCTGCTCACATCTACCCGTGCTACTCATGAAAGCGTCAACAAAACCCAAAGTAAAAACTTGGAATGTCTTCTCACTGTTCACTTGGAGAAGAGTCTTACATAAATGGCTGTTTACAATAGATATAGCAATGTAATCAACATGGTTCAAATGCTTTTCTCCGCATTTCCCCCCTTTATGTTAAGCTAAGGAATGGGTCTTTAGTACATAGTCAATTTAATTGTTTTTAACAGTGGGGACTCAGAACATTTCTGGACTAGGTAGAGACATAGGTGGTACTAAAGAATAATTATGTGTGGTCCAAAACCCCAGGTGGGGATGGCTATTCTATTTGCCCTCCTTTAATTATTTGTACTTGCCCTCCTTTAATTGTTTTTTGACCCTGTTCGTGTATTTGGATCCGGAGATAAAAGAAGAAAATGGCTATTTCACTCCAGAAATCTTTACAAATTTCTTCACATCCCTAAAAAGAAAATTAAACCAAAGGGTAGAAACAGCAATAAAATTGGATGTTGAAGGCTGATTATAATCTACATGTCAACGTATATTACAACCTCACAGTCTGTAATATTGGACTTTGCACTGTCAATTTTCACTTTATGAGTCTTATAAAAATATAATTTTTATTCTTCTGGGATTACTATCATCTGTCTCAAAGGGGATTTACCTTGCATTCTATACTATGTTACCTTCATTCAAATATTGCTTTTTACTTAGTGCTATTCTATTATTCTAAACCTGTGCTAAAGAAATTAATTTTGTCTCGTATTGATCCAGCTGTAATTACATTTCATGCTGCCATTCACTTAAATCATGATCTGGGTTAATAGCAATCAAAGTACAAAATAGAGTTTGATTGGTGAGAATTTAATTCCAAAGCTGAACCTCAAGCAATGATTCTTTCCCCTAGGACAGAGCTAAAACTACTTTTGCTGCTTTTAAAGCCTTTTTTGCAGTGTCCACACCGCCTCCCTCTCTGAATATTTTTGGTATTTTTAGTGACCCTTATTTACCCTAAGTGATGTACATCTGGCATGAACCCTTTCACTATACAAGCAGTAAAGGAAGACAAATATACTTAAGAGTGTTGAAGGACTTGATTGATGATCCCTCAGTCCTCTCTGGGGGGAATTCTAGTCAGTCAAAATCAATAATCACATCTTAAAAATCAAAATTACTAGGAGTACCTGCAGCCCAAATACAGCAAATCTCCCTCAGAATGGAGTTCCATAGTGTTGCAGCTGGAATGGAAAAGGCCCTGCTTTTAATAGGGAACAAGCTAGTCTCCCCATAAGATGAAGCTTGAAGCAGAGCCCTATCTGCAGATTTTATTTCTCCGATGGTTGGTTCATCATATTAAGGATATTACACCAATGATACATCTATATTCAAGCATCATATTACACACAAAACCCAGGTATTTATGCCTCACCTGTGTAAATCTACATTTAAAGCAATATCATCCCACTTCAGACAAGCATCCCTAAAGAATCATGGGAACTGAAGGTTATTAAAGGTGCTGAGAGTTGCTAGGAGACCCCTATTGCCTTCTCAGAGCTACAGTTCCTGTAGTTTCTTGGGAAGAGGGATTGATTGCTCACCCACTCTAGGAATTGTAGCTGCATGGGGAAAATAAGGGCCTTCTCTCAGCACCCCTAACAACCTGCAGGTCCCAGGATTCTTCTGGGGGAAGCCACAACTGTTTAAAGTAGCATGATATTGCATTAAGAGTATCCCACAGATGGGGCCATAATATTAAAGTCTGAGATGTATCTCTCACGGAACTTTTTAAAAAAACAATTTCATTTTCCTTATAACTGGGCAAATGTTTTATGACACCTTGATTAAAATCTAAGGCTGGTGGGAGGCCAGATAAAATTGCTTTGTGAGCTGGATCTGGTCCACGGGCTGCCAGCTGGCCATCCCTGGCTGAGAGCAGCCCATTAAAAAGCTAAATGATTTGTTGTGCCACAATACCTTGTACACTGAAAGCAATTAATTGAGGGAGCAAGTGGTCCCTGGTGCAAAGGTATCAGGTTAATTCCATTAGACTTCTTTTTTAATAGCCTCATGGAATAAAAAGAATTCTGTTGCCTGTCTGTTTCTAAATAGCATAATAGTAATTAACTCCACTATTCAGCCTGGGTTTGGCAGTCAATGTTTTACAGCAATAAAAAACAAAAGTGTGCTTGCACATTTTTTAATACCAACAATTGTGCTTCTTTTCTCGTACACAGGGTTCCCCAGCCTGTAGGTGTCTAGCCCAGGGGTCGGCAACCTAAGGCCCATGGGCCGGTAGCGGCCCACAAGGCTTGTCTAACCGGCCCATGGCGACCCCTGCCACCCTCCCACCCGCTCTTACCAGCGTGGTGCAGCACAGGGTTGATGGCGCCTGTGCACATGCGCAGGGGTGCTCCTCCGACCCAGATGTGTGCCAGATATAGCGTGTGCTCTCATGTGTGGGATGGAGAAGCGCTGTGGGCATGCACACATGCTATTTCCGGTGCACTTCCAGGTCGGAGGAGCACTGGAAATAGCATGTGTGCATGCACACAGGTGCTCCTCCAACCTGGAAGAGCAGGCGTGCGCACATGCTCCAGCCCATTCTCCGACGGATGGAGCATCAACCAGCCCATCCTTGGATAAGGTTGCCGACCTCTGCTCTAGCCTTCTTTAAATATACATTTAGGATGTGAATTAATAAGAGTCCTGCAGTCTAAATAATCCTTGCCATTTTGCAACCCATTGTCAGCTTAGCTGACAATACTGAGTGTTCTGTTTGTTTTTCTGACCATTTGGGTAGGTACCACTTCACCCATCAAGCATCCTGTTTTTACACATGAGGCAAAATGAAGAAGGTGCCTCTTTCCTGCCCAAGTCTTGCTAACTGGGGCTGCACAGCAGCAGTGGCTACCAGTGAGAAGCCACCACTGCTGCCATGCAACCCCAGGGGTGTAGGTGGGGCACTGGAGGGAGGCTGCTGCCCAAAATTTGACCTTGTACTTTTGAAAGCAATTCCCCTGGCCACTGTCTGGACCTGGTCTGTGCAAAGAACTTCCATTTCTGCTTAGTGCATGTCTTACCATGGACTAACAATGCTTGACGCCCCCAGCTTTCCGGATTTATCCTTTCATTGAGGATTCCTGATTCTCCATTTGTTCCTGAAGAATAAGGATAGGAAACAAGTCTGCCTCTTCTCTACCTTCCTTGTTTCTTCCTTGTCCGTTGGCTCATTTCCTTTCTTTTCTCTCTCTCTATTTTTCTCTCTACACACTTTTCATTTTGGCATAGTCTTTAACCGGTTGTGGTGACACCACTCAGCCACACTGTTGGTCCTATCTCTAGGAAGCTAATGAAGGGCTCTGATTGGCTTTTTGGAGCTGGGGCCTAGGAGAGGACTGGTGGGAAGACTTCTTCCCTCTTGTCTGTTCCAGTGATATGAATACAGACCAACCCAGGGGCATCTAGCAGTTTGCCCTGTGCCATGCTAGACCAAGGCTTACCCAAACACCCTACCTCTTAGATTGCCCGCTTTCTGCATGCTTGCTATGTGAAAATTCACTTATCTGAACATGATGAATTAGTTCCTGAATCTCACTATACACTCCACAGATTCAGATATCCAGACAAAGAGCTTTTTTTCTTGCCTTTTTACTTCATTGTTTGTCTTTTGCTGGTTAGCTGAGGAACTGTAGTGATCTGTACTTTAAAAAGGTTTCAGGGTCATCGTCCCTCCCCTGGTTTTTTGCTTTGATTTTGGGGCTCAAAATTCTGTGGTCAGGAACACGTTAGAAATTTCCCCATAGGAGTCAATGGAAATCACTGACTTGTTCTGTGAGCACTCACCTAACAAATTGTTCCCAGGGAACATATTATATTCAGAAAGTGAGACCTGTCTGTAATATTTTTGGTGTGTGTGTGTGTTGAGGTACAGTCCTACAGATGCTGCCTAGCCACTGTGTAATAGGGCTGGGAGTAAAATTTACTAACAGGCAAAACTGAAAAAGGCTTTGTGTGGAGTTCACCTTCCTCAAAGCAGTATCCGAAATTATAGAGGATTAATTTCTACCTGTCCCAACTTTACTCTAATAGGCGAGTACCTGCTTCCCATGAGGGTGAATCCCCTTAAAGAATCTTGCAGTAGTGCTTTCTGCTCACATCCCCGTTTCTGGGGGCTGCTGGATGGCAGAACTCCCAGCTTGCCTCACTCCACTGGAGTGAACTTGCAATCAGGCCAACTCAGCTGGGACACACTGGCCACCAAGTCAGACTGCTTGATGGCTGGATCCTTGCCCTGTGCCATGCCAGACTTGGTGCCCTGTAACCAATAAAGTTGTGGCCTTAAAACAGTCACAGTGCCTCAGTAACCTTGGGGCTTGATTACTGTAGCACACCTTATGTAGAACTGCCCTTGTATCTTGTCTGGCAACTGCAACTAGTAGATAGATATATAGATAGATAGATAGATGATTGATAGATAGATAGATGATAGATAGATGATAGATGATAGATAGATGATAGATAGATAGATGATAGATGATAGATGGTAGATGGTAGATGGTAGATGATAGATGATAGA
>JAXCMG010000073.1:1316045-1351421 GCA_034642415.1 Podarcis siculus | reverse complement strand
TGATAGATGGTAGATGGTAGATGGTAGATGATAGATGATAGATGATAAAAGATAGATGATAGATAGATAGATGATAGATGATAGATACATACATAGATAGATAGATGATAGATAGATAGATAGATAGATAGATAGATAGATAGATAGATAGATATAGATAGATAGATAGATGATAGATAGATAGATGATAGATGATAGATAGATAGATGATAGATAGATGATAGATAAATGATAGATAGATAGATAGATAGATGATAGATAGATAGATAGATAGATAGATAGATAGATGATATAGATGATAGATGATTGATAGATAGATAGATAGATAATTTATTACAGTCAAAGACCAGCTCACATAACACAATAAAAACAGCGTTCATAAAGATAAAATATACAATCAGAGCAGATTGCAGCAATAGCTCATGAGTTAAAATTGAAATATATACATACACCCGTACAACTGAGATCTGGGCTACCATAAAAATTGACCCTGAGGCGCCCCTAAGGGTTACTTCAGCATTTCCCTACTAAGCTATTTTATTCTAGGGGATGATCTGTGCCTATAAATCTGGGCGCAGAATCTGGCTACCAGCCAGGTCGTCTTGTGATCTTTGCCTAAGAGGAGAGAATTAAGTTTAGACTTGTCTGAAAGACCGGCAAGCCTCTTCAGCAAAGGATTGATTATATCTCTATGAATCTCAACAAAAAAAGGACATCTAAAAATATATATGTTTGGGGCTTCCTATTTCCCCCAATGGGCAGGCGCAAAGAACTGCAACTAGTATTGGACAGACAAGAGCAGATTACTGGCGACATCCATCACTGAGAGCTTCACTGGTTGCCATTTTGCTACCAGGTCGGGTTTAAGGTTCTTGTGTCAATTCACAAAGCCCTGAACAACTTGAACACAAAGTACCCTAAGACCCATCTGATGCTTTCTACACCTCAATCACTTAAGTCCTTCGATGGGGCTCTTTTAGCGGTTCCCCATGCTCCCAAGCTTCAGTTGGCTTTCACTAGGGACCAAGCCTTTAGTTTGGCAGGCCCTGCTGCATGGAACTTCCTACCAGTAGAGGTTCAGCAGCAACCATCCTGCCTCCTCTCAAATATCTTTTGAAAACTGTACTTTTTGGAAAGGGCTGCACTACAGTGATACCTTGGGTTAAGTACTTAATTCGTTCCAGAGGTCTGTTCTTCACCTGAAACTCTTCTTAACCTGAAGCACCACTTTAGTTAATGGGGCCTCCTGCTGCCGCCACACCACCGGAGCATGATTTCTGTTCTCATCCTGAAGCAAAGTTCTTAACCTGAAGCACTATTTCTGGGTTAGCAGAGGCTGTAACCTGAAGCGTATTTAACCCGAGGTACCACTGTATATGAATTTCTCTGTTTAGCCAATCAATGTTTTATTTGATGTTTTAAAATGGGTTTTTTTATATAACCATAGATTGCTTTTATAGTGTTTTAAGTTCTAAGCCACTTTGATATATTTTATGGAAGTGTGGATTATAAATATTCAAATAAATAAATACACAGAAGTCTCTGAGTCATTCTTTGTTCCCGTACACACACCCTAGATGCATGTACAGTAGGTGTTCAATAAAAAACATCTACAAGTTGGAGGTAGGTAGAATTTTTGAGGAAGGATAACTCACTGTAAAATGATGCCAGGTGGAGGGGAAAATAATTGAATTGTTAAAGCAGCAGAAGGTAGAATTGCATGGGGATGCAATTTCGGTGGCGTGTTTCAATCAGCAAATATTTGTTCTCACTCTGAAAAACCCCAAGATGTGTATTTTACTCACCAGAACACATATCAGATATGCACGCCGTTATTAAGTTGGAAAATACATTTAAAAAGCCGAAATGTATAGCTACAATTTAAAGAAGACATATTTTATGTTAACCCTAATACTACTGGAAGGATATGAGCTGGCATGTCACACTTCTAATTTAAGATGTGTTTTTGTGATGGATTGATTTTCCAATCGAAGATGCCAATTACAAACATGCTGAGCTTAACAAGCTGAGTTAGATAATATATGCCCCAGGGAGCTCTGTGTTGGTGTATCTGTCTCATAAATACGTCAATGTAACATTGATGCCCAACCTTGAGTGAGGAATAGCTTTGGAGAACAAAGAAATATTAATGATCAGAGCTCACAAGCATAGGAAGATAGGTGCAGCACAGTATTAACAGCACAATCCTATACATGTCCAGGTTGGCAACCATTTGTCTTGAAAGACAGTGGGGGAGTGCGCCTTTGTGGGTGATGTCAAACTGTTGGAAGGTTACAGTGCCTGCCATGGCTGTAGAGAGTGATATGTGAGAGACATGTTTTGTTGCAGCTAGGGCAGATGAAGGTGTCTAGTTGTGCTGCTGCAGGTGCACCATGGAGATTCTTCTCTCTGCCCTCCTCCCAGTGGTCATTCCTCCTCTGGTTGTTGCTATGGATACACAACCTGACTGTCTGTCTCCAGGCACTGCAGTCACATGGCAGGGTTGCTGTAGCCAGACTTCATGTCATGTTTGCAGACTAATAATAATAATAATAATAATAATAATAATAATAATAATAATTTATTTATACCCCGCCTATCTGGCTGAGTTTCCCCAGCCACTCTGGGCGGCTCCCAATCCAGTGTTAAAAACAATACAGCATTAAATATTAAAAACTTCCCTAAACAGGGATGTCTTTTTAAAAAGGATAGCTGCTTATTTCCTTGACATCTGATGGGAGGATGTTCCACAGGGCGGGCGCCGCTACCCGAGAAGACCCTCTCTCTGGTTCCCTGTAACCTCACTTCTCACAATGAGGGAACTGCCAGAAGGCCCTCGGCGCTGGACTTCAGTGTCCAGGCAGAACGATGGAGGTGGAGACGCTCCTTCAGGTATACAGGACCAAGGCCGTTTAGGGCTTTAAAGGCCAGCACCAACACTTTGAATTGTGCTCAGAAACATACTGGAAACATCTTTGTAATGAAGAGTTGGTCTGCCAATGGGCATGGGTGCCTGAAGCCAACTCTCCGTAGAATACATCTTTGGGGATCCTACCATCTTTCATTCTGTGGACATGACCAAGCCAGCATAGACATCACTGATACAACATACCAGTGTCAACATACTGGTAATGTGGACTTGGGAGACCACATCTTCGTTTGAGACTCTGTCCTGCCATGTGACACCCCAAATCTTCCTGACACAGTACATGTGGAAGGTGTCGAGGCATTCCTTCTAGCAGCTGAAAGTTGTCCACAACTCACTTCCATAAAGCCGCATGCTCAACATGCAAACCTGGTAGACCTTCATCTTGGTATTGGATGTTCACATTCTCCCATACCCTTTTGGAGAGGCGAGCCACTGCCATAGCTGCCTTGTCAATATGCTTATCCAGCTCAGCATTGATAGAGAGGTTATGGTGGAACCCAGGTAAACAAAATCATCCACCAGCTCAAGTGTGTGATCACCAGTGCTGATGTGTGGAGTGCTGGTGATGTCCAGTAGTTTTTTATTAGGCTGGTATTCACCAATACAGAGTACCAGCATCTCGCCCCCCCCCCCACTGCCTGTGGCAGCTATTATGAACTGCCCACAGATATGAGAACTGGCATCTCATTTTTTTATCCTTTGAGTTCAATGAGGCGTACTCCCAGAAAAGTGAGTGTAGAATTTCAGCCTTAACATTATTTTTCTTTTTTATGTACAATTTGTTATAAAAAAACCTTCTTATTATTGGACACTACTAGTTAATGGAGCAATGTCTAAAGCTGCCTATGTGCAGGTGTTTAATTGAACGCTGTCCAAGGTACCACTCCTATACACTTTGCCAAGGGAATAGTCATTTTATCTTTCAGGAAAGGGATGCTGTTGTTGGTTTTTAAAAAGTTGGATTGTAGGGCTCACATCAGGGGATTTTTCCAATTTAATAATAGATATGTTCCCACTTCCTGATTCCCATCAGGTCTGTAAAGAGGTTTAGCACTTCCCTTCCCAGCTAAGATCTTGGCAAAAATATCCCCTGCGATAATTAGTTTTAGGGAAACAATTGATGCTGGTGAATTACCCTACTCCCAAAGCTAATTGGCATGGGGGAGATTTTAATCAGGAATGTTTTTAGAGCAAAAAGGGTTAAACCTCTCCCCACCATGCATAGATATATTTTTTTTAAAGAAAATATCCTGATGTGGTTGCTACCCATATAATTAAACCAATGACTCTTTATTTCTGCTTTCATTCTCTCTCTCTCTTTTGGTCAAAAAAGTGACATCTCAGCAACTAGTGGACCCCCCCATCCCAATTTCAATGGCATCTCTATGATCCACAAATTAGCATTGCCACTTTGAGCAAATTACAACTTGAAATCAGATGGGAAGGATTATTAGCATCAATTTGGGGTATTTGAATGAGCCCAAGGATATACGAATACACATACACACATATTTATATTCTGGCTGTTGATTCTAAACAGCTGAGATAAAATCAAGGCAGCTTGATAATAGCCACTTGGTAGAAATCAAAGTTTCTTTACTAGCTCACTGATAATAATCTACAGAATAATGCTAGATCGCACTGACCCTTATTAGAAATGCCTGCTGATTAATGGCCACAGTGAATGTCTCCGTGCTTCTTCAGAACTGCTGGGAAAGGCTATGCTTTCTAAATTATAGCCATCATTAATTATATAATCTCCAGTATATTTCTTTCCGCTTTACACTTCCCCCCTCGCCCAGCACATTCTGTAATATTTTTAAAGAAACAACCTCATTGTTGTAACCAAGTAAGCTATATTGTTTGACATTTTCTGATTCTGAGAATTAACATCATATTTTAAAGGCCCTCTGGTCTCATCTGCTGCTGTTTGCAATTATATTTTAATTTCAGACGGTTGCTTTTCTGTTTAATATTTGTCTGCATATATATTGCCTGCTTGCCTGGATATTTAACACAATAGAGATACATAGACATAAAAGTATATTATATGATAGCCATCTTTAAATATCTTAAGGGCTGCCACATGGAGGAGGGGGCATGCTTGTTTTCCCTTGCTCCGGAGGATAGGATTCAAACCATTTGGGGAAACTTTCTAACAGTGAGAGCTGTTCAGAAATGGAACAGACTCCCTCAAGAGGTGGTAGACTCTCCTTCCTTGGAGGTTTTAAACAGAGGTTGGATGGTCATCTGTCATGGATGCTTTAGCTGATATTGGGTACCTTTCAACTCTAAGATTCTATTATTGTTCTCCTATGTTAGTCCACAAGGGACACGGGTGGCTCTGTGGGTTAAACCACAGAGTCTAGGACTTGCCAATCAGAAGGTTGGCGGTTCAAATCCCCGCAACGGGGTGAGCTCCTGTTGCTCGGTCCTGCTCCTGCCAACCTAGCAGTTTGAAAGCACGCCAGTGAAAGTAGATAAATAGGTGCCGCTCCGGCAGGAAGGTAAACGGCGTTACCGTGTGCTGCTCTGGTTTGCCAGAAATGGCTTAGTCATGCTGGCCACATGACCCGGAAGTTGTACGCCGGCTCCATTGGCCAATAAAGCAAGATGAGCACCGCAACCCCAGAGTCGGTCACGACTAGACCTAATGGTCAGGGCTCCCTTTACCTTACCTATGTTAGTCCACAATAAATGGTAAATAAAGGTCTAGATCTCACTGAGACAATAAACCTGGATCTGGGCTGAACCTCTTTAGATATCAACAATAACAACATTTGATAATCATAATAGACACACAACATAGCCCAAAGTTCTCAGTCATACATAGTTTTTCTGTGTTATGAGGGTTTTTCCCTCCCTATGCGGAAGGGATACATCATCACATCATGTATGAGCCCTGGTCTGTAGTTTGCAGTGAGGCCAGGGACAGATTTTCACCTTAAGGAGAACTAGCCTATATTTTAAAAAAGTATCATTTACTATTAATCTCATATAATGAATGCAGAATCTTACATATGTCAATTAAACCACCTAGAAAGGTCAGTTGCTCAAGCTAGCTCAGAACTTCAGGGAATTTGGTCCCCTGGAGCATTGCCCATAAAATGGCTGGATTCATAATGGCGCAAATGGTGCCAGTGCCTGCAAGAAGGCACTCTGAACTCTCATTAAAAAGAAGCAAGCCCCTAGAAGGAAAGTTATACAGCAAAATGTACATGCACCCCTCTAAGCAATTTCTATGAGATAAGCCAGCCTGGCTGCACCTGGTTTAGCCAATGTGTGATGTCAGAATTGTGATTGATGGGTAGGCTATTTGTACTCCTGAAACTATACAAACTTTATGAGTCCTAAATAGTTGCTGTTACCCCCTGCTCTTTAGTGCTTCCTCCTTTAGTTTCCTTTTATCATCTGTGGAATCTCTTAAGAACAACTGGTCCAACTTTGCCCTTCCTTCTTTCCAAAGAATCAAGATGCATGTTTCCTCTGGTGATTTCATTGCAGATAAGGTATTCTCCTTATGAGTGTTTTTCTACAATGGTACTAGACAACAAATAGATGAATCCTAGGCAATCATGTACACTCACTGTGTAGTTATTTATGTATTCAAAACATTCATATACAGCTTAACACCACAGTCTTTATGAAGTCTAGTAAAAGGTAAAGGTACCCCTGACCGTTAGGTCCAGTCGCGGACGACTCTGGGGTTGCAGCGCTCATCTCGCTCTAAAGGCCAAGGGAGCCGGCGTTTGTCTATATTTATATATTTATATATTTATATATTTATTTATAAATTGTTGTCTAAATTGTTTGACAATAAAGTCTAAAAGATACAATAAAGAAAAAAATCAGAAAAATCAGAAAACTCAATTAAAATACTTGCTTGTTGTTGTTGTTTAGTCGTTTAGTCGTGTCCGACTCTTCGTGACCCCATGGACCAGAGCACGCCAGGCACTCCTGTCTTCCACTGCCTCCCGCAGTCTGCTCAAATTCATGCTGGTAGCTTCGAGAACACTGTCCCTCCATCTCGTCCTCTGTCGCCCCCTTCTCCTTGTGCCCTCCATCTTTCCCAACATCAGGGTCTTTTCCAGGGAGTCTTCTCTTCTCATGAGGCGGCCAAAGTATTGGAGCCTCAGCTTCACGATCTGTCCTTCCAGTGAGCCCTCAGGGCTGCTTCTTTTCTGTATAAAGAAGTGTACAAACAAACAAACAAACCCAGAAATTCTTACTGTAAACTCACTGATAAACTTAGCTTCACAATTATTTATTTCCTCTTGTCTCACGAATACAATCTGTTATATTGTCAATCCTGGTCTGTGTCTCATGGAATTCATGCTTTAATGGCTTGAAAGGCCATCCCAAAACAAAGAGGCAGCAGCTTCCTATGTTCCAGTGACAATATATCCAGTAGTATTTCAAAATGGCAGCCAGTTGTTTATGTTTCTCACAGACACAAACACACTATGCAACTAAAAACGGCACTGATAAACAGACAATATTGAATAATTTAAACAGAGGCATTAGCATCCAAGGCAAAGTACAAATTTGCTGCAGAAGCCTTGCAGGAGGCTGTCCATGCTCTGGGAGAAATAATAGCATATATGTGGGAAACTTCCCCCACCCCCAGCTGTTCCAGCTATCCCAATAAAAATGCTAATCTGCTTATTAAGAAGGGAATGAGATTTGAAATGAAACCCAGAACAATAAATGTAGCTTGCACAAGTAACAGAAGCCCAGTTATTAAAAGAAATAGAAGAAAGATAGTAATACTCAGTTCTTTTACCCTAAAGAGGCCACAGTGAAGTAAATGTCACTGCTTCAGAATAGCAATGGCGGTGGCAGCAGCAGCAGTGGGGATTCACACTTCTCAGAACAATTCGCAACACAAAATTCACACTTCCCCGAAATCAGCAATGTAGTTCTCCTACCATAAAAAATTGCAGAAATATATATATATATGGGGAAATATGCTTAAAATGCATATTTGAGTGAAAATAATATACAAAACTGCATTATATTATGGAAATTTCATTGTAAAAATGTGCATATTGGGATAAACACTTAAAATGCTGAAAATTTTCATGAGGATTTTTAAAAAAGAAAACACATGGAAATGTGGGAAACTGAATTTAAGTGTGGAGAAATGAGAAACAGAGAGAACCCCAAAACGGCAGTTTTGCCTTCAGACTTTTACAATCAGCTCCTCTCAGAGTCAGAAAGTAGTTCACACAAAAGATGCAAATTTACACTGGCAGACAGAGCATCTCTCAAAGTTATGTATTATATCTGTTTCAGGTATAGTCATATCTTGGGATAAATACACTTCAGGATAAGCATTTTCGGGTTGCGCTCTGCGGCGACCCGGAAGTAACGGAGCACATTACTTCCAGGTTTCGACGCTCACGCATGCGCGTACACTCAAAATGATGTCATGCGCATACGCGGAAGTGGCGAAACGCGGCCCACGCATGCAGTGACGTGCAGATGCATCTTACGTTCACTTCAGGATGCAAACGGGGCTCTGGAACAGATCCCATTCGCATCCAGAGGTACCATTGTATTGTTAGAGAATGGGAGGCTTGCAGACCCTATTTATCAATTAGGGCTCTTATGTGGCGTTTGGGTACCATGTTGCTTCTTTGCTCTTAAGTCGCTCACCCTCATCTGTTTCCCAAGAGCTGGCAGCTTCTCAGTCTCCTGACTTAGGCAGAGAATCAGAGGTTAATCTCTGTTCACTCTTACATCTAGAGTGAATTTTGAGAGCCAAGATTTGGCTATCATCAGTCACCACAAAATTATCACTCTTGTTGAGCTGAGGACAGAAGATGGTCAGTCCACCATGAGGTACTACCCCTCCCCTAACATCCCATACACCCCATTATTATAGAAACAACCAATACCTTCTAGTATTTTAGCAGGAGAACCACCTCAGTTTCTTATGCATCAATGAAGCTATTATCTCCAGTTCATCCAAACCTACTAATCATATGGTTGTGTGGGCAAGAGTCTGGTATTTGAGACCCTGCTCAGGCCACAACCTCTCCCCAAACCACACCTCTCACTGGCCTGCTCTGGGCCATCTTGAGTGCTTTTGCCTGGCTAGTGGTGTCCTTGAACTGTGGTGGTGTCAGGAATGAGCCAGCTCTAAGCGAAGGTTTGCAGTCAACTGCAGAAAGCAGCCAGGCACAGTGAGACTTTGATGTTAGTCAGACAGGGGAAAGCTGACAGCTGCAGACTTTGGCTCTGCCTGACCTTGATGGGCCAGCTGAGGAGGTAGGAGCTGAAAGCAGGCTGGAACACAGCCAAAGCCCTCCGGAGGAGCAATAAGGCATGAACAGGCACACAGAGAGTTTATTGGAAACAGAAGGGGTTGGAGATGATCCAATCAGTCCAAGGAGCCGGCAAATGGGAGGGAATCTAGACAGGAAGCAAAACAAAAGACGTAAGGTGTGAAAGTTCAATATATTCTGTAGACACAGGAAGCAGTCTTCAGAAGGGTCATCTTGAGTAATGATGCCACAGGCTTTGGTCGAGCCATCCAGAGCTATCTGTTTGTTTTTGCAATAAATCCTCCTTTTTAATTAGCTGCGCTTACTGTGTTATCAAGCTGGGGACCTGGACTCCTTACATGTAAAGGTTGCCTGGATTGAAAGATTTGGAGAGGGTGCTACTTGGAGGAGCCTCTGACCTTTGTATGGCTAGAATGTAGCCTACTGCATTCTTGCTCCACCCACTTTTGCCTCTGGCTCCACCTAGCACTGACGTGTAGAGCCTGGAAGCTTCCCCACAAAGGCCTTTGGCTCTTGAACTGAAAAATGTTCTCTACACACAATGAGATGACTTTTTAAGGGAATCCATCCTTCCTTTGTCAATTTTTCTCTTCCCTGAAGCCTGGAAAAAGTAGAGTCAGTTGACATCTCCTTGATCCATGTTGGACTGGCTGTGAAAAGAAGATGAGCTACTTCCCCTGTGATTTGAAGCTTTGACCAAAATGCTACTCCAAATTTGACCAAACCTCTGAAGTGACATAAAAAGAAACTTTCCTAGTTAGCAATATGCAGTTGGTACATGGACCTAAACTCTTTTTGTGCTTGGCTCTCAGAGAACAACTGTTTTATTCACTAAACTAAAACTAGTTGGCGGGAACAAATCAACAATATAAATTGTAGATTGTTTCCCTTGATTTGGAATGCCTATGGCATTGGTCAAAATAGGCCCAGGGATTATATCTCAACCATCAAAGCTTTCCTCCTGGTTTTCTTAGACCCAGACAACTGTCACTGACTTCAGATCTGCCCATTTTTCTTCCATGGCCTATTTTGGACAGACAATTATTAAGTGTTCAATGTGATTGAATGTTCTTGTGGCTGCTAGAACAGCAGATGCTCCGAGATTCTCCTGTGATTATCTGGGTGGGGTGGGTGTGGAGCAAGGCAGCCACAGAAACTCTCTGGAAACACCGTTAACCACAACATTTATCTTTGGCTGCCTGTCTGGCTGCAACTTGCCCTTGGCCTAGATCAAGCTCATTGATTCCATGCTATCATGATGCAGCAACTAATTTCTGCCTGGTGGCATTATGCTTATAAACTGCTCTTACTTGGTAGTGCTGCAGTGAGACCGTGCCATAAACATTACTGCTAGGGGGGAAACAAACAGGAAGATACGAGAGCTATAAGCTGCTTTATCTACAACAACCGAATTTTTTCCCAACCTTCTCTTTTGGCTCATATCCTGAGCATGGCAGTGTAAATAGGAATAAGAGCAAACAAGAAAAGATAAGAAGAGCTTGACAACTCAGTCGGTAGAGCATGAGACTCTTAATCTTAGGGTCATGTCGGGCAAAAGATTCTCGCATTGCAGAGAGTTGGACTAGATGACTCTCACGGTCCCTTCCAACCCTACAGTTCTATGAGTTGGTATTTATACTGGTCTGTGACTGGTTAATGTACCAGACAATGAGACAATGTAACTGTCTGAATACCCAGGTTCCACTTCTGCTACCCCAAGCTTAGCTGACTTGTCTCATGTCCTGATGCTCCCAATTAATAAATAATAGCAATGTTGTATTTCATGGTTAACTTAATCAAAACCTGGCAAAAACCCTTTAAAATGCATTCAAATGGAACCCTTGAGTTGGCAGTTGGGGGGGGGGGTAACTGAGTAGCAGCTTTACCTTAGCACACAGAGCCCCAAGTTACTGAAAGCAATGATATTTATTCGCCTAACAAATAACAGTGGATCAACTGGAGATTAGCAATATAGGTAACAGAACAACATTTATATTTGTCCAACATGTCCAACCTCTTCCCATGCCAAAGCAAGTCTGTGCCCCTTACTCACAGTCATGTTCAGGGATGCGGCAAATGTGTAAGGTTACTTTGGGCACAGAATTTGCAATTGTTGCAATATCCTGTTTCAACACAGAGGCTGCAGGAGCAATGGGAGTGTGTTGCAATAAGGAACTCCAACCAGCAGGTGGCAGAATCAAAGTTTCTGCAGCTCCAAGCCAGGAATTGCTAAACCAGGTCCAAAGTATTAGGGTCACTCAATGCTTCCCCTTCTGTGTGTTATTTTAGCAAGAAGTGATTCAGCCAGCAAAGCTTAGCAATTCCCCATTTAAAGCATTCTGCAGGTTCTTCAATTTCAGCTGTCTTTCGCAAACAGAAAGGACTTCCTATCTCTCCATGATGGAGCTGGAGGAGACTCTTGAGAGTCCCATGGACTGCAAGAAGATCAAACCTATCCATTCTTAAGGAAATCAGCCCTGAGTGCTCACTGGAAGGACAGATCCTGAAGCTGAGACTCCAATACTTTGGCCACCTCATGAGAAGAGAAGACTTCCTGGAAAAGACCCTGATGTTGGGAAAGATGGAGGGCACAAGGAGAAGGGGGCGACAGAGGACGAGATGGTTGGACAGTGTTCTCGAAGCTACCAGCATGAGTTTGACCAAACTGCGGGAGGCAGTTGAAGTCAGGAGTGCCTGGCGTGCTCTGGTCCATGGGGTCATGAAGAGTCGGACACGACTAAACGACTAAACAACAACAACATCTCTCCCTTCTCCCCACCCCAGCCCCGCAATCTCCGGGGACAGCGGGGAAGCTCAGCGTGTCTTCCCCGCTGTCCCTGGACCTCTTCTGAAGGCTGGCGGTGGGGAGAGGAGCCCTTCTCCCCACCGCCAGTCCCGCAATCTCCGGGGACAGCAGGGAAGTGCAGCGCGTCTTCCCCGCTGTCCCCGGACCTGGTATGAAGGCGGTCTCCATAGGAACGCATTAATTGATTTTCAATGCATTCCTATGGGAAACCATGCTTCGCAAGACGAAAAACTCGCAAGAAGAAAAAACTCGCGGAACGAATTAATTTCGTCTTGCAAGGCACCACTGTACTGTGTTTCAGTTCCCCTCGTGCTTTCTGCTTCTGCCAATTGGTGGAGGGTGTTATTTTCCCTACAGCTTTCTATAAAGGTAGCTGAGAGGAAAATGTAAGTGGGTGGCTTAGTAAACAGATTTCACCAATGGAGACAAACTTTGCCTCCAGCAAAAATTCAAGGTTAAATATTTGAGGTGTTTCAACTTGCGGTGGGGGGGAGAGAGGCAGGAGTCCAGATAAGACTGAATATTCCCCAGGGAGATTTAACACATTCTTACCTGACACCTGCGAGGAATTCATTCAGATGATTAGTCCAGCTATTCTGTGAATGCCATTTGCCTTTCCCTAGCACTGGATTCCCAGCTGCGAATCTGAGGCTGGGATTGCAATTCTTGTTGTATGAATATAGTGAGAGATATGTACACAGTGCCACTGGTATGAATAGTGCTTTGCTGAGAGAGGGTTTGTACACTAGTAGCCAGAAATGTGGAAACCTTTTGGAAAAAGTGTATTTCCAAGGTTTGATGACTCATAACACCTGATTAGCTCTCTAAACATTCATGCTCATTGGCTACATTCAAATGAAGGAAAGCTACTGCATATCAACCTAAGCAAGTTGTGCTTCTTTTTTGGGTTATTTGGTTATAACTTTTGATAGAATACAGGTACAGTGGTACCTCGGATTGCAGACGCTTCAGGTTACAGACGCTTCAGGTTACAGACTCCTCTAACCCAGAAATAGTACCTCGGGTTAAGAACTTTGCTTCAGGATGAGAATAGAAATTGCATGGTGGCAGCGGGAGGCCCCATTAGCTAAAGTGGTACCTCAGGTTAAGAAGTTTCAGGTTAAGAACGGACCTCCAGAACAAATTCAGTTCTTAACCCGAGGTACCACTGTAACTGAACAAACTTTGTTGCATTACATTCTTCATTAAATTATCT
The DNA here is from genome assembly GCA_034642415.1 of Podarcis siculus. NCBI lineage: Eukaryota > Metazoa > Chordata > Lepidosauria > Squamata > Lacertidae > Podarcis > Podarcis siculus. The sequence goes on along the minus strand of JAXCMG010000073.1, from coordinate 1,338,180 downwards.
TTCCATTGATATATAATTTTATGGTATTACTTCAAAAAAAGTTGGTGTTATGAGCCATCAAACCTCAGAAATACTTTCCCCAAAAGGTTTCCACAATTTTGACCACTAGTGTAGCTCAGTAACAGAGCATCAGCTCTGCATCTAAAGTGTCCAGTCCTCAGTGTCTCCAAAACAGGCTCTTGTCTGAAATGATGGAGAACTTCTTCCAGTCAATGTCAACAATGCTGAGCTAGATGGACCAATGGCCCTATGTAGAAGAAGAGTTTGGATTTGATATCCTGCTTTATCACTACCCAAAGGAGTCTCAAAGCGGCTAACATTCTCCTTTCCCTTCCTCCCCCACAACAAACACTCTGTAAGGTGAGTGGGGCTGAGAGACTTCAGAGAAGTGTGACTGGCCCAAGGTCACCCAGCAGCTGGATGTGGAGGAGCAGGGAAGCGAACCCAGTTCCCCAGATTACGAGACTACCGCTCTTAACCACTCTTAAGCACTACACCACACTGGCTCTCATATAAACATAAGGAAAGGGGATCAAGGGAGGGAAGGAAGATGGAAGGAAGGGTAAGCATGCCTCAGATGAATTTGGAGGGTCCCATTCAGGAGAAACATCCAATCAATTTTTCAGGAGAGAAGAAATAATTTTGCTAAATCGAGTAAGATTTCTCAGATTTCCACTTCTGATAAAAACAGTATATGAAATCCTTCCATCAGTCATTTGCAAGGTATGCAGCGTTTCTGCTTCCAAAGTGCCTCATGTGCACAATCACATTTTAGGGGAGAACCTCAAGGTCTATTTTTTTCCATAAAAATATGCTATTGCCCTTCCTTTTGTGGTGCACTGCCAATGGACCTTTATTAACATTTCTGACAACGGTAAGTGATCTACGAGTCCAAGAATTGGGGGCCTGCTCTGCCATGGTGTGTGTCAGAAGCTTCTGAGAAAGGGATTTTTATAGCACATAATATAATGTGCGCACGTAGTTTAATTAATGTGTTAATCTCAAAGCAATTAATCTCGGGGTGTGTAAGGCTGGTAGAGACTTTAAAGGAGAAAGAAGCCCCACCTAAACTCCTGTCTCTCCCCACCCCATCAACAATGATACGTAATAGGCAGTTCATTTTCTAACGAGGCTGGTTCAATTAATACCATCGCCTCCATTTAACTAAAATACAGGAGTCATGAGGACATAAAATATTACGAGGCTAATTCAAAACCTCTGGATCTTCCTCCCAACTACTCAAGCTTAAATGTCCTGAATTCATCAAGAGTAATTGTCCCAAATTAAATTTAAGGCCTTGGAACACTCTTATTTGAGACAAAGTCATTGAGAACAGGTTAAGTCAAAGATTTAAAGGTAGCTCTATATCAAGGAGATTGCAGGGTGAAAAACAGAGCTGAGCAATTTATATTCAATGCTCTCAATAAATCAACACATCCGGCAGAGGGGCAGGGGGTATGAGAATATGTAAATAGAACTCCATGACTTCTGGTCTCCAAGGATGTTGTCCATGCTGTTGAAAGCAGCAGGTTTCCTCTTAAAAATCAAAGGTGTGTGTGTGTGTGTGTGTGTGTGTGTGTGTGTGTGTGTGTAGAGGTGGGGCAAGAGAGCTGATAAGTCGGCCAAGTTTTCTTGGTTTCAACAGCAGAGCTATGCACATGCTTAATTCACAGCAGAGTTGTTTAAGGAATTCATTATTTGAAAATTTCTATGTAAAACAAGCTGATGATGATTAAATTTGGGTATTGTTTTTAGGATGGTTTCTAAGAAATTTTAACAAGAAGAAAATGAAGATGAGCAGTAACCAAGAGGAGGATCACCATTGGCCTGACATCTAAGAGTAAATATGAGGTTGAGGGTTTTAGCTGTTCAGTTGGTTTTCTACTTGTCGAAACTAGGAGACACAATTCTTAGACATTTAAATACAAAAGTACACATATCCATATGAATGGATTTTTGGGTTTTGAGGGAGGAAAGGCCAGGGCTGTGTATTTGACTCAGCTGAGGAATGAGTTTGGGGTGAGAATCCTCACCTTGAAGATATTGGGACTGTCTTGGAGTCTGAGGTGGCCTGAGGCAAGGCCAGCTGGCTCAATTCTCCTGGAACCTTGGCAGGGTGAGGGGCTTCTAAAATATTTGCTGCATTTTTGTACAGTGGTACCTCAGTTTACGAACTTAATCCATTCTGGAAGTCTGTTCTTAAACCGAAACTGTTCTGAAACTGAGGCATGCTTTCCGTAATGAGGCCTCCTGCCTCTGGTGCCCTTCAACCATTCGGATTCCGTTCTTAGACCATGGTAAAGTTTGCAAACCAGGACACTGCTTCCGATTTTGCAGAGTTCATAAACCAAATAGTTTGTAAACAGGGCCGTTCGTAAACCGAGGTACCACTGTAATTTCCTCCAAGCTCCCCATAGATTGAAAACACCTAGGGTAGGGAGGCAAAGGAGGAAGTGGGGTTCTGTGACTGACAACTTTAGCTTCCAATCCGGGATTGGCTTCTCCAGATGATCATTTGATCAGTTATCTGTGGTGGAAATCACAGACTGACCATATGCTAGATCAGGATGATGATTTTTATACAGAGCAGAGAGATGGATGAATCAGTTATATTTGTATGAATCATGGACTTTTATCCATCCTAGCTTATTTTCGACCTTTCTGATCTATCTTGTCTTATTAATATACAAAAGACTCCTTTTATGTAGAAAGAAGTCTTCCAGCGATTTCTGTGCCCTTTGCTAATTAGCTGTTAGCAGCAGTGCCTAAGTGATTTTGGAGTTTGTATTTGTCCTTTCTTTGCTTTCAGAAGTTTGGCTGACCTTTGCTTCTGTTCCTTCCTTCCTTATTCCAGATCATACCTCTTCTCAAATCCAAACATTTGCATCCCCCCCCCTTGATGTTTGTGCCTGGCTAGGAGACTCTTGAGAGTCCCATGGGCTGCAAGAAGATCAAACCTATCCATTCTGAAGGAATGCCTTGTATAATACATTTTTGTATATCATTTTCACCAACAGGCACATATATTTTGGTGCACATTACTTGGCTGGAGAACTGCCTTGCATATTTTTTTTAAAAAAGTGGCAGATAGCTGTGCTTCCTGTATCGCTTCAGAAAGTGTGAATTTGGTAGGCTCACCCATAAATGTGAAGTGAATCAAAATTATCCCTCACCACCTACCTATAGAACTGAATTTCAGAGCCCAGAAGAATGCAAAAACTGATGTTCGGATACATGTTAGTCTGGGAAGTGTGAATCAGGTTGGTTCACAAATGTGGGCCAAATGAAATCCTCACACATCTCTGCACTGATTGGCTTCCAGCTTCCAGCACAGGTGACATCTGTTGTCACCCTCCAGGTCTGCTAGCTAGTCAGCACCCATATGCTTGCATAGTGCTGAGTGAAGCCATGTTGGTAAGAATGGGCTGCCTCATCTCAGAAGCAAAGCAACCCAATGATTGCAAGTGTTCTCCATTTATTCAATTGTAGTTTGGTTGTTTTTTTTTAAAGAGATATATATACTACATGGAGAAAAATATGGTCATATTCTTAAAAATATGAAGGGCTGTTCCAGAGTTGCAGGGATAAGCAGAATCATTGCACATGGCTCCCTGATGAAAATGTTGGCTAGCTTGTTGTTCTTCCAGACACGTTGTCCTGTTCTTACTACAGCCAGACATGTTTTGCCTCCAAAACACTTATTAGTCTGCTGTTGCATTTAGCGTCTCAGCATAACAGCCCTAATCCAACTAGGGGCACTACATGCACGGAAGCAGAGCAATCTTTGTGATTAGAAATTACATTTATAAAAAATGTAACTTTCTTCTGTGGCATATATGCCATATCAGAACAGCCTTCCACTGGAGAAGCTATCTTGTCCATTGACTGATAAATTAACTATTCATATTGTGCTTATCTATTAGCTTTATTAAAATTTTATTTTTTAAAAAAGCACATTTTAATTCCATCCTTCCTCCAAGGATCTTAGAGCAACTGCATAGGATTTGACCATTTTTCACACAATTGCTTCTTTGGACTGAAGCTCACCATTCCAAGATGGTGGCACGTTCATACACTGTGGCTCTGAGCTCCCAATACTTCACCTACTCATGCACAAAACTGGTATCTTACTTGGAAAATAAATACAACCCAGGTGGTTAAGAAAGCCTAACAGAGACTCCATCTCCTCAGAGTATTGTGGAAGAACAATGTCAATCAACATTTGATGATCTCCTTCTACCGGTCAACAATAGAAAGTGTCCTTTCATACTGCGTCATACGCTGGTTTGACATCATCTGATAGGAAGTGCCTACAGAGGGTAGTGAATACAGCATAAGATATTATGGGCTGTCCCATGAATCCGCTGGATGAAACAGCGGAAGAACGTTGCCTCAGGAGAGTGAGGAAAATTCTCAGGGATGATTTACACCCTGGACGGCACTTTCTTGATCTTTCTTGACATAGAAGCATGATTAGTCACACCAACAGGGTAAAGAACAGCTTCTATCCGTGGGCTGTTAAGCTGCTGAATAAAAAGATAACAACAGGGCAACTGACTTTCGGGTTTGGTGGGTGTACGTCAGTCATCGAGGGGAATTAAGACTAAGAGAGCTGAGCGGGGGGTGCTCGTGTAATCTCACTGTATACAAGTTGTACAAGTGACAATAAAGTATTTCAGTTTCAAAGTCCAAACTACATGGGAAATTAGCTGAGGGTGAAAAAAACCAACCAAACAATCAAAAAAACGCTTTCAAAAATTTGCCAGTGCAGGCAGATCAATATCAGATCCAATGACACACAGAGAAAGAGACACACAGAGATGCAAACTATGATCTCAGTCCAGATCAGGGTCCCTTTGCCTGCAAATCTGAATGTGGGGGAAGCTCCCATTGGTTATTATTGCAGTGTGTTTGTGTGTGTGTGTTGTGTGTGTGTGTGTGTGTAGTGTGTAGTATTCTACACCAGGCTTATCATGCTGGCATAAACTTTTACTGATTTTCGAGGAAAGGCCGTTTAAACGAAAATGGAGTTCAACTGAGAATTATTGTTAATATCCTCCAGCTATTTTTGGTACTCAGATATAGTGGGACTGCAGCCATCGAAGGATGAGAAATGATTTGCCCCTTCATTTTCTTCCAAGCCACTCATATTCTGAGCTTCAAGCATCTCCTTCGGTTTTCCGTGGCAGGGGTTCTTTTGTTGTTGCTTCACACAATAAGTACGTATTCAGGCTGCTTATTATCCACAAAGGAATTTGCACCTTGCAGCTTGTACTTTGCTTGACATAGTCTCTGCAGGACACTTCAGAAGCTTGCATTTATAATCCTTTCTTGCTTACACTCACGTAGCATCTTAAGCACCTTAAGTTTTAAGATGAAGAGGAAAAGGAAAAAGAAGTTGCTTGTTGGTTGTGGGGAAGAAGGGCAGGGTGAGCAGCTTCTCTCTGAGTACAAGTGGCTAGAAATGAGGTTGAGGGGGGAAGATCAGTGGAGTAGCGTGGGTTGTCAGCACCCGGGGCAAGGCAAGTAATTTGCGCCCCCTAACCCGTGGATTTGCGCCCCCTAACCCGTGGATTTGCCCTAACCCCAGATGTTGCGCCCGGTGCGGCCGGCCCCCCTTGCACCCCCCACGCTACGCCACTGGGGAAGATCCACATGAATTCAAATTCTGCACAGGCTTTCAGGTGCCAGCCTAGGTTCCTGGATCACGTCTTCAGTAGAGAAGCAGCACAGAGGATTAGCTCTACCTGTGATGGGAGGTCTTAGACGTTGTCTGAAAAGGGGATCCTTAGCATAGACAAGCAGGCAGCACAACTGTTTCCATCCTTTCACAGTTAGGGCTGAGTTCATTTAGGGGAAGAGAGTGCATTTCATGCAAATTCCCAGCAGCACTGAAAAACGTCCTCCCTTGCCACATTTTCCCAGTGATTGCTAGAAAAGGGTTCAAAAGTGATGCTTGTTTAGATGTTACAGCAGTGCTATAGTTGCTACCTTCATGAGTCTCTTCCACAGCACTGCTGTAATGTTTATGACCAGCCATCACATGGTTGGGTCTCTTATCAGTGCAGCAGCACTGTGGGCTCAGCAGTTTAAAACAGGCTTCCATATATCTGCTGTAGCATTTGTTGTTGTTGTTGTTTAGTCGTGTCTGACTCTTCGTGACCCCATGGAGCAGAGCACGCCAGGCACTCCTGTCTTCCACTGCCTCCCGCACTTTGGTCAAACTCATGCTGGTAGCTTCGAGAACACTATCCAACCATCTCGTCCTCTGTTGTCCCCTTCTCCTTGTGCCCTCCATCTTTCCCAACATCAGGTTTTTTTCCCAGGGAGTTTTCTCTTCTCATGAGGTGGCCAAAGTATTGGAGTCTCAGCTTCAGGATCTGTCCTTCCAGTGAGCACTCAGGGCTGATTTCCTTAAGAATGAAGAGGTTTGATCTTCTTGCAGTCCATGGGACTCTCAAGAGTCTCCTCCAGCACCATAATTCAAAAGCATCAATTCTTCAGCGATCAGCCTTCTTTATGGTCCCGCTCTCACTCCCATACATCACTACTGGGAAAACCATAGCTTTAACTATATGGACCTTTGTTGGCAAGGTGATGTCTCTGCTTTTTAAGATGCTGTCTAGGTTTGTCATTGCTTTTCTCCCAAGAAGCAGGAGTCTTTTAATTTCGTGACTGCTGTCACCATCTGCAGTGATCATGGAGCCCAAGAAAGTAAAATCTCTCACTGCCTCCATTTCTTCCCCTTCTATTTGCCAGGAGGTGATGGGCCCAGTGGCCATGATCTTTGTTTTTTTGATGTTGAGCTTCAGACCATATTTTGCGCTTTCCTCTTTCACCCTCATCAAAAGGTTCTTTAATTCCTCCTCACTTTCTACCATCAATGTTGTGTTATCTGCACATCTAAGGTGCTGTAGCATTTAAAGGACAGCAATTCTAGAAGCATTGCCCTTACTCTGAATCGGGGTGTATACACACTGCGCAGTAATGTGCATTCAGTGCTGGATGCTGTTGTAGGCTATGTGCTATTCCTACTTTCTTGTTATCATTGTGAAAAACCTGTCATCATTGTGCCATGACTTTGGGCCAGGATCTTAGGAAACACACTGTGTTTGGATATTCATTGTGCGAGAGAGTGTATACACGACTGAGGACACATGTTGATTTGTCTAATCTTATTTTAAAAGCCACCTAGGCTTGAGGTACCGTAATCATCACCACATCTTGATGTGTTGAGTTTCAGAGTTAATTATGTGTATAGACATGCATTGGTTGATGAATGCCTTGCAAGTCAAACATTTTGGCTCCCGAACGTCGCAAACCTGGAAGTGAGTGTTCTGGTTTGCGAATGTCTGATGCAGCTTCCGCAGCTTCTGATTGGTTGCAGGCGCTTCCTGCAGCCAATCGGAAGCCGCACCTTGGCTTCTGAATGTTTTTGAAGTCAAACAGACTTCCGGAATGGATTCCGTTCAACTTCCGAGGTACCACTGTAGTATGGAAAAGTTCCTCCTTTTGTCATTCTTTAAGCTATGGCCAATCAACTTCACTGGGCACTCTAGAGTTGAAGAATTATGAGAGAAGCTCTCATAGTTTCTAAACTTAGACTGTAAACTGCTCACCGCAGCAACTTGTTTGTTGACTATGTTAGCCTATAAAACAAGATGATGATAAAGTAGCCACTCTGCACATCAGCCCTGAACACCTGGCTGGGGAAAGCTTACGTTTGGAATGCTCTGCCATATCTCGTGCTGCATATTTATTCATTAAAGTAGCAAATTATCCACAGGTGGATAGAAAAAGAGGAATATTCTCCATATTTTTTTTATATAAAAAAAGTTTTGAAAGGTATTAGGTCATGCTGTGAATCAATTTTATGCCCATCAGAAAACATTTTATGGGGCAACCTGGTGTGAACTGACTCAGACTCCAAAAGAGCAGCCAGACTACCTGAAATAATTTGAGCAGCCAGCGATCCATAGCATGTGACCTTTGCCTGCTCGCTCTGCTAATTGCTCAGATTTTGGATGGAATCTTTCCTGCTTAAAGAAGAAGTCAGAACTAATTGCTTTCAAGTATTTGAAACCTGTTTTGACATTCTCCATTATGGAAGGCTTCTAGCACACCTGAAATCTTCTGTATTTCCATTATTCTTATTCTGTAACGGTGCAGTGACAGGTGAGCTAAAAAAAAAAAGGTGGATATGCTAGGTGCTTTACGAAGGGCAATTGGATCAGAATTGCTCTTTATTCATTTGTTTTATTTATTTTAAATCAGGCTGGTTATTCAGACTATTTGCAGAGGTTTCCAATGCAGCCCCAGGGGCCATGAAAGACAGCCCTACAGGGGCTTACTAGACCTCTGGCTTCCTCTGCCTATCTGGAAGTAAATATATTCAGGATTAAGAGAGGTGCTCACTGGTCAGAGTTTTGGACTGGATGGGGCTTCAGGTTTAAACTGTTGACAATACTGTCATAGTTCCTATCAGAAAAGAAAGTACAATCGTCTCATGGTACAGGGTTCTTTAAGTTGCCTTGCATATGGACAGGGTTGCCTCTTATGGAAATAAATAAATAGGTGGCAGAAACAGGCTCATGACATTCAAATAAAGCTTTTATTCCAAGGGACTTTGTCGTGCAACAGGATGCATAGCAAGATTGCTGTCAACTTTCTTGCACAATAGGTTGTGCAATCTGTTGCACCACAAGTTTCCACCTGCACGGCTGCTGTGCTGGATTCTTCTGTGGCACAAGATTAAAACTCACCCAGCTGCTAGTGCAAGAGCCCATGCACTAGTGTACAGAGAGCACTGGATACAACCCTAGGAGAATGAAAGCTCCCATCATCCCTGACCACTGGCCATGCTGACTGGGACTGAAATGAGTTCGAGTTCATAGATTAAGAGAATCATGGAATCGTAGACTTGGAAGTGACCTTAAGGGTCACTTAGTCCAAACTGCTGTAATGCAAGAATCTCAGCTAAAGCATCCATGACAGCCATCCAACCTCTGTTTCTGCTTTTTATTATGTTTTTATTTTTGGTGTTCTGTAATTGTGTTTCTAATGTTGTACACCGCCCTGGGATCTTCTGATAAAAGGCAATATAGAAATTGAATTAATCATCATCATCATCTCCAAGCAATGAGAGTCCGCCAACAGCTCCTACTGTCAGAAAGTTTTTCCATATGTTTAGTTGGAATCTCCTTTCTTGTAACTTGAATCCATTGGTGCGGGTCCTACCCTCTGGAGCCGGAGAAAACAAGATTGCTCCATCCTCCCTCCATGTCACAGCCCTTGAGATATTTGAAGATGGCTCATATCTCCTCTTCTCCAGGCTAAACATACCCAGCTCCTTCCATCCTTCCTCATAAGGCTTGGTTTCCAGACTCTTGATCATCTTGGTTGCACACATCCCAGCTTGATGCTCTTGCTTGATAAGCATCTTCAGAAAGAAACATATGCACCCCATGTTTACCAAATGAAGTTAAACAAGAGTTCAAAAGCCCAATTGTAGTATCCTTGAAAGCAAACTAGGTTCCCAGTTTAAATCAAACTTTAATTTTAACATGTATGAAGAAAAGAGTCTAGTCATCTTGGGCCATTTAGGGTCATAGACCTGTAATTTTTCTGGAAACAGGGCTCTCACTGGGTCAGCATCCTATGAACCCAGCTCCCAAAATGTAATTATATGCATTGACATGCCTTCAGGAGCTGCCAAGTTCTGGTGTAAATTGCCCTCTAAGCCAGCCTTTCTCAACCTGTGGTTCCCCAGATGTTGTTGAACTACAACGCCCATCACCCCTAGCTAGCAAGGCCAGAGCTCAGGGATGATGGGAGTTGTAGTCCAACAACATCTGGGGACCCACAGATTGAGAACCGCTGCTCTAAGCAGTTAAAGAATGAGCCTAATAGGTCATCATCAGCACCACCAGAATTTTTCCCTTCAGAGTTTTGCAATTTCTTGCCATAACATCCATTGCCAAGGATGCTCAGGGATATCTGAAGATTCTGCTCCTTCCATTCCTCCCGATGCCTCCATTCTCTGGAGAAGTGCTTGAAGCGGGCTTCATTTGAAGGAAAATTGCTGTTACTTTAGTAAGGCTTCTGGTATTTACTTATTTTTAACATATTTTTAAAAATAAGGGACGCGGGTGGCGCTGTGGGTAAAAGCCTCAGCTCCTAGGGCTTGCCGATCGAAAGGTCGGCAGTTCGAATCCCCGCGGCGGGGTGCGCTCCCGTTGCTCGGTCCCAGCGCCTGCCAACCTAGCAGTTCTAAAGCACCCCTGGGTGCAAGTAGATAAATAGGGACCGCTTTCTAGCGGGAAGGTAAACGGCGTTTCCATGTGTGGCTCTGGCTCGCCAGAGCAGCGATGTCACACTGGCCACGTGACCCGGAAGTGTCTCCGGACAGCGCTGGCCCCCGGCCTATAGAGTGAGATGGGCACACCAACCCCAGAGTCTGTCAAGACTGGCCCATACGGGCAGGGGTACCTTTACCTTTACCTAACATATTTTTATTGAAGATTTCTTGGTTTACAATAGTACAGTGATACCTCAGGTTAAGTACTTAATTCGTTCCGGAGGTCCGTTCTTAACCTGAAACTGTTCTTAACCTGAAGCACCACTTTAGCTAATGGGGCCTCCTGCTGCTGCCACACCACTGGAGCACGATTTCTGTTCTCATCCTGAAGCAAAGTTCTTAACCTGAAGCACTATTTCTGGGTTAGCGGAGTCTGTAACCTGAAGTGTATGTAACCCGAAGCGTATGTAACCCGAGGTACCACTGTATTGTGATGTCTCTTTTTTCAAGTTACAGTTTCTACAGATCAGTTTCATTTGTTGAGACATCAGTGTTACATTAGGAAGAAAAGGGGGAACAAAGTGGAGGGGGCCATGGTGAATGGGGATGGGGTCGGGTGGCGATGCTTCTATTCTACTTAGTGTATGTGTGGGGTTTTGTGTCAGTGTCGCTTGTGCGAGTTCTCTTTACTATTCGCTTTTGTTCCTTTGGTGGTGAGAGAAATTGGGGTTGGCCTAGGGTGTGGTTGTTTGTTTGTGATTGGCTGTGGTGAACTTTGTTTTCGTGTGTGAGTGGTGTGTGTGTGTGTTTTTGAATCAGGTTAGCCAGATTGATTTGTATGCTGTTGGCGGATTCTTGTCGTTGTCTTATTGGGCTGTGTATGTGGTATTTTGAAACATGGGGCTTTTCATTTCAGTTCCGCATGTTGATATCTCTACCTCACAACTCTCTTTTTTTATTTAAACGTCACTGAACTATTGAAATTTTTGAAAGCTGCTTTACTTTGCTCTGCAAAATAATAACAACACACTTTTATTTTCTCTCTCTCTGTGTGTATGTGTGTGTGTGTGTGTGTGAGAGAGAGAGAGAGAGAGAGAGAGAGAGAGAGAGAGAAAGATTTGCTCTCTCTCAGCTGAACTTAACTCTCTAAAATAAACCCAAAAACCTCACTTTTGCTCTTTCTTTCATTGTATTTTTTCTGAACCTCAAAAAGAAATGCCCTCATCCTGAGTTCATCACTCAACAGAACTCCAAACAAAGCAAGAGACAGAAAGCTCATTTTTATTGTATAGTATTACAAGGGGCCATGGATGTGAGGGGCTCTGGTCTAGTTATCATGAAGGGACCCTGTACTTCTGAATTTGCCACTACACTACTGCATTTGACATAACTCTATCTCCGATATCCTTTAAGCACTTTCTGAAAAGTAAAACCAGATGCTTGAGACTTTAGATCAGACTCAGGTTGGCTGCCAGGAGATAACAGGTGTTGACTATCACGTGTAAGATGAATGCATGTAGGATGTAAATCCATATCCTCATGTCACAGTTCTAAGCACACTTAGCTACCTAATACTTACACTGTCACAAGCCAATAATAAAACTGAAAGCTGCTGTCTGTCAGATATTAAACATGTCAATTACTAAATATAATTCTATATGCAATATTAAAGGTAAAGGTAAAGGGAACCCTGACCGTTAGGTCCAGTCATGGCCGACTCTGGGGTTGCGGTGCTCATCTCGCTTTACTGGCCGAGGGAGCCGGCATACAGCTTCCGGGTCATGTGGCCAGCATTACTAAGCCACTTCTGGCGAACCAGAGCAGCGCACGGAAACGCCGTTTACCTTCCCGCCGGAGCGGTACCTATTTATCTACTTGTACTTTGATGTGCTTTCGAACTGCTAGGTGGGCAGGAGCAGGGACTGAGCAACAGGAGCTCACCCCGTCACGGGGATTCGAACCACCGACCTTCTGATTGGCAAGCCCTAGGCTCTGTGGTTTAACCCACAGCGCCACCCGCATCCCATATAGCTACTCTCAAATGTCAATTGCGAACTATCAATATTAATGGGGAATATATATATAAATATGGTTAGATGCTTTTTATTGACAAGGAATCAATTCTGGCGGAAGCAAATTCACTGCAGCTTTCAAAATATCCCAGCTCAATACTAAGCTGAGGGAACCATGTGTATTTTGAATTCTAACAACAGAGGAAGTATCCTCCTGTGATTGTTTCTTTAAAGCACTGTGTAATATAGACACCAACATTGCCCTTTGATTCATTTCCTTTTTTTCTGTCCGCATGATCATGCTGCCCAAAATAATGTTCCTTTCTCAAAGCATCAATCAACTGAGGAACCTCAAGCTACATTCTTCTCCTTTGGGTGTTATTACAAGAAACCATCAGAGACTGCTATTATACAGGTGTCACCAGTTCTCACCGAAGAACCTCAGCATTATTTTGGGATAGTATAGCAATCATATTTATTTGACTTTCAGCTCAACTGAAAGACTAGTCGAGCAGGAAAGCTTGATTTAAATCCAGTTTATCCCACTGACAAGGGTGAGTGCATTTCAATCTTAAATTCTCCTGAAATGAACAAGAAACATGTTTTCAGACAACAACTATTTATTTCATTTTTATTTATTTTAATACTTTTATTGCATTTTTGAAAGTTACAGAGAAAAGTATAAATTAAAAGTTACACCCGAATACACAAAAAGAATAATAAAAAAGAATTAAAAAGATACACACAAGTGTTCAAAGGATACAAACTGAAATTTGAATATTCTATTCAAAAGGCTCCCAGAAAGAAATTACATTAATATTTCTTCTTTTCTTTCTTTCCTTAAAATCACTTTCTTTCTGTTCCACCAAACTTGTTTGAATCCCTAATATGTTAATTGACTTCCCTCTATCCCTTTGAGGTTTCAACACTTCTCATTAGTTACCAATAATCTGTACTCCTTTATTTAAATCATTTTCCCCATTATATCTGTGAAACTAGTCTAAGCACAACCAAGTATTATTTTTGGAACCATCCTTAGGCACATAGTTTTTGAAGCAAACCCAGTCCTTTTTTACCTTGTTGCCTGAGAGGTTTCTTATTAGTTCTGTCATTTTGGCTAGTTCGAGGTACTGACACAACTTCAATTGCCACTCGTCTTTTGTTGGTATCAACTCACTTTTCCAGTGTTTTGCTATTTCAGTGGTGCTTGCATAAGGAAATGTCTGTGGACTGTCTCCCATCCCAATCCTAAAGGCTGTTAGGTACATGGTTTGGAAAAGCTAAATAAAGCTGCTAAGCTCACCACACAAAACAGTCGTTAGCAGAGTTGTCTTTAATAGGTTAACACCAACATATACATGCACACACTATTTATGGACGTCACAAGTAGTCTTCTCTCTCTGAGCCCAGAGAGGGTTCTCTGCTTCAAAGTTCTTGTTGTCTTAAGTCCACAGCCAAGTTCAGTTGCTTTCAAAGTCCTGTAACTGATAGAGCTCTCTGAGTTCTGAAGTCTGGCAGTTCTCCAACTTCTTCTCAGACAATCTATCCAAAAAGTATTCACTCAAATTCACAGTTCCAACGGCTAGCCTTCAGCTGTTCATGCAATCTCCTACTGCAAGCCACACAGTATGCTGCAACCTGAGCCCTTATATACACAAAGTTACATGCTAAATCAGCTCAGTAACACTGATAAGACAGTCACAATATGCCTGCAGGCACATGTGGAGAATGAATCATCTCTGCTGACTCATGGAGAATTAACCCATTAACTGCATTCCTTAACAAGGCCGCCACTCCTTCTTATGCACTTTTATCATTTTCTCCTCAGCTACCAGAGACAAAAGATCCTCCCCATCTCGAAGTGAACTGCCACAGAGGTCCTACCAGAATACTTCCCAGTTGTACATTAGCTATTCCCTTTCACAAGAGAGATCCATGACAAACTCACTTGAGAGCAAGTAGTTGAGAAAAGTAAAGCGGCTGGACTCTATCAAAGCTCATGCTGTTCTTCACACAGAAAGGGAAGGTGGAAGCAATTCTATCCTGGTTGTCTGAGAACTGAGGAAAAAAATAGAAACAGAAGAAAAAAATTGTTGCTGTTCGTGTATTTTCCCCAAGTCTGCAACAAAAAGCAAATATATTAGGATTTGATGATGTTGCTTCTTTAAGTTCACAAGAAATATATAATTGACTACATTCCCCCTCCCAGACAAATAATAGGTTTGGGTGGAAGACCAACTGCAGTGGAACAGAAACAGTGCTGTGTGTGCCAAATACAAGGGCAGAATGGAAATAATGTCTTCTTACATTCCTGTCTTAACATCCATGAAGCCAAACACAATGGAGCAGCCATCCATGGTGGCCCATAGAGTCTCTGAAGCTTCCTCATTGCCTGGTGTTAAACCAGGCTGGATTTGTATCATGGTGCCATTAGGATACTGATGAAATGCAACTCTGTTTCTCTGCTACATCTGAATCAGGTGTGACTGTGCAGATCCTGGACCAGTATATAGACTCAGTTGTGGTTTGGATAAGGGCTAATAAACTGAAGTTGAACCCTGATGAGATTGTGGCTGAATGGTCAAGGGCAGGGGTCGGCAAACTTTTTCAGCAGGGGGCCGCTCCACTGTCCCTCAGACCTTGTGGGGGGCTGGACTATATTCTGGAGAGAGAGAAAATGAACCAATTCCTATGCCCCACAAATAACCCAGAGATGCATTTTAAATAAAAGGACACATTCTATTCATGCAAAAATATGCTGACCGTCCATGGGCCGGATTTAGAAGGCGATTGGGCCAGATCCGGCCCCCGGGCCTTAGTTTGCCTATCCATGGTCAAAGACTTAGGGCAGTGGTTCTCTTCCTGTGGGACCCCAGATGGTGTTGAACTACAACTCCCATCATTCCTAGCCAGCATGACCAGTGGTCAGGGATGATGGGAGTTGTACTCCAACAACATCTGGGGACCCACAGGTTGAGAATCACTGGCTTAGGGCATGTAGCATCACAAATGTAGAAGATAATTGTGATCACAATTGACCTTGTCTAATGCCCCCATTCACAAACCTGAACTTAGCATGGCCTGCTATTTGTAAACTCTCCTTGCAGGAGTTAATATGATTTCCTTGTGCTCAGCATTTATTCAGTAGGAACTATTGGAATGCCACATGGCTGGTAAAGTATGAGCGTGCACTAATTAGCTTTCACAGATAAGCCAATACAGTTTCTCACACTGTCAATTTCACTTGCAAGGCCATGAGAACACAGCTGTTTGCTACGTACATTAGCATTTCCTTTTCTCCCATGAATGCATAAGGAATATTGTGGCCAGCGACATATAACTCACATGTTACTGTTAGAATTCCTGCTCCGTGACTGCAGTCATGGGA
Organism: Podarcis siculus; assembly: GCA_034642415.1. NCBI lineage: Eukaryota > Metazoa > Chordata > Lepidosauria > Squamata > Lacertidae > Podarcis > Podarcis siculus. Next base: position 1,322,483 of record JAXCMG010000073.1, on the reverse strand, counting down.
TTGTTGTCTTTCACATGACGGTGTATGTTTTGACTCCACAGAGTGGGAAGTGACAGAGACAGGATGTTTGTGTTACTGTGTTCCGTGAAGTGGGACTGTTGTCCTTTGTTCTTTCTCTTTGCTGTCTGATGCTAGAGAGAGAGGGAGCCATGTTGCAGTGCTCTGTGTGAGTTTATATGTAAATAAAGTAGATTAGCCAAAATGCTGAGCTGCTGAGGTCTGTCAGGCGAACTGCACAGACTCTGCGGATCCCTAAGTGTGCTGGTGTCTGTTGGCATCGGTCGCTGTGATGTTCGGACTGAAGAAAGCTTTTGAAGCTCCCAAAAATTGACCAGGAGGGAGAGAACATGCCAGTTGGGCATGTGTCTCTGCCAGGGTCCTACTCGAGTGTAGGATGAGCTCCTGACAGTTACATAATCCAAAAGTCCCTAATGACCACTCCCAGTGGCTTCATATAGATGTTAAATTGCGCTGGGGGACAAGATGGTACCCTGTAGCATCCCACAACATAAATGCCAGAGAACCAAAATATCATCACTCAATGTCTCTGGAACTGGGACTGAAGATAGGAGGAGAACTACCATAACACAGTGTCATCCACTCACAGCTTCAGAGCCATTCCAGGAGGGCAACATGGTCAAAGGTATCAAAAGCCTCTGGGAATCATGGAAGACTAACAGGGGTGCACATCAAGTTTGTCCATCGAGGCCAATTCCGCTCCCAAATCAGGCCTGAACCCAGATTAGAATTGGCCCAGAATGTTTGATAAATATTATGACACATTTGCTTTTGGTTGGCATTTATTTTTATAGACATATGTTTGTTTTTAATATGCTTATGTCTAGGGAGATGATTTTGATGCTGCTTATTTCAGACTCCATAAAGCTGATGAATAACGATGACAAATGCAGAAGGAAAATGTCAGAATCTGTTTAACACATGTTTCCACAATATTTTGTTCACAGTTGAACTTGGCAGCCCCTCACACTTGGATTAGTGATTCCATGAAGATTTGGGGTTGTGGGCCTGGGTTGAAGATGCAAAACAAACAAACAAACAAACAAACAAACAACTGCAACCCAAAGCCTTGTCAGAAAAAGGAACCGACATCCTAGATGCAGGGCTGCTACCCATAAGAGAAGCCCTGTGCTGAATTCTCCCCTCTCAAACCACAATGCACAATTCATATAATCTCATGCCCTGGTGCCATTAAGCTAAACGTTTTTCTACCCCTGCTTCGCAACACTGGCATACCGCTTCATGATACCTGAACCACCAGATGTTGTTAAGCAGACTAACTATTAGAAGTTTTTGTTTGTTTGTTTGGATTTGATATCCCGCCTTTCACTCCCCTTCAGGAGTCTCAAAGCGGCTAACATTCTCCTTTCCCTTCCTCCCCCACAACAAACACTCTGTGAGGTGAGTGGGGCTGAGAGACTTCAAAGAAGTGTGACTGGCCCAAGGTCACCCAGCAGCTGCAGGTGGAGGAAGGGAGACGCGAACCCGGTTCCCCAGATTACGAGACTACCGCTCTTAATCACTACACCACACTGGCTCTCCAGTTATGGAGATATAAACTGATTTTGTGGCGGGACCTGTCTGTCTCTGTCTCTGTCTCTCTCCTCTTGGTAATACCTATGTTTGAGAATTCAGGGGGACCTTGTCAAAGCCCACACCACAGGAACAATGCATTTAAGTGGGTGCATGAGGATGAAGGTAGAGGACCAAGTGGAGAAGGAAGTAATCGCTCTGCCATGGAGGCAGCCAGCGTCTTGACCTATGGGTACATAAGGAATGACCTGCTCACAAGTTAAGGGCTAGTCATAGTTACTTTATTTGCCTATCAGCTTCCCGTGTACATTATGCTTAAAGCAGCTTACAGTGTGGCAAGATCAGCTAGTGCAAAATACAGCGGCTCAACTTCTCACTATTGCTGTCATGTCATGCTGTTGCTGAAAGCATTGCACGAGCTGCCAATTAGCTACTGGGCTAAGCTATGGTGTTAAAAGGCCTATAGAGAATGGGACCAGGATACTCAGGGTCCGTGAGGCAGGCTGAAGCAGCCACCTCGGGTGGTGGGATACCGTCACATAACGTCACACATGCCGCTGGGCACCCAAGCCAGCATCCTGTTTTCACAGTGGCCAAACAGATGTTTGTAGTAAACCCACAAGCAGGATTTGAGCACAAGAGCACTCTCCCCTCCTGTGGTTCCAGCAGCTGGTCTTCAGAAGCATTGCAGAGGCAGATTATAGCCATCATGGCTAGTAGCCATCAATAGCCCTCTCCTACTTTTTGTCTTACATGGGTGGCACTGTGGGTTAAACCACAGAGCCTAGGACTTGCTGATCAGAAGGTCGGCGGTTCGAATCCCCGCGACGAGGTGAGCTCCCGTTGCTCAGTCCCTGCTCCTGCCAACCTAGCAGTTTGAAAGCACGTCAAAGTGCAAGTAGATAAATAGGTACTGCTCCAGCGGGAAGGTAAATGGCGTTTCCGTGTGCTGCTCTGGTTCGCCAGAAGCGGCTTAGTCATGCTGGCCACATGACCTGGAAGCTGTATGCTGGCTCCCTCGGACAATAAAGCGAGATGAGCACCGCAACCCCAGAGTTGGCCACAACTGGACCTAATGGTCAGGGGTACCTTTACCTTTACAGCTTTACAGCTCCATGTCTGAGTGCCTCTCTCTCCCCGCCCCTACAAAAACCTGCTCTTTGAAGCTGAATTGGAGCAAATGGCAATTTGGCTTTTCCATAGATTGCTGTTTACTCCGATTCAGCTTTAAAGAGTGGGTTTTTTTGTTGGAAAAGCTCCAGAGCAAAAAAAAGAAAAGGTGCTCTGACATGGACAGCACTTAGAAACTGCGGAGGAAATGGTAAGTGTGGCTCAGCCCTACGTCAGCCTTACGAGCTGCCCAAGATCTTCCCTGACCTTTTCTGCATTTTTTAAAAAGTGTTGTGTTTGCTTGTTGCACCTGTGAGGTTCTCTGTAGCCACTTCCTCCTCTTAAAAAAGAAAGGAAGAAAATCCTTGAAGCTTGTCATAGCCGCCCAGCCCTGCTGCATTTGATAGAATTTAATTTCTGTGTCTATTCTAGGAAATGTGGACATGAAAGCCATGAGCTTTTTGAAAACAAAAACTACAGAGGAAGGAGGAAAACCCTTTGGCCAACTCATAAAGTTAACCAAAGGCCAAGGTGGGGGTGAGGAGGGAGAAAGTTCAGCCATGAAAGCAACTAAGAATTTTGGGGGGCAGGGGCTGCTCTGATTGAAACAAGCTCTGTCCTCGGTGGAGCAGCTACAGCAAAGTGCACATTTCAGAAGTGTTGCAAAGGGAGGTGAAACCAGTCCTCAGTGCCAACCTGTTAGTGGGAACATGGTGAAGAATCTTCATACCTGCATTCTAAGATGCCAGCAGGAAGCAAAGCTCTCTTCTCTAGTTTTGGTGGTTCTACTTATGAGGGATGAAAGGGAACTAGGCAATGCACATTCTGCAGATGCTTATATAACGGGAACATAAAGGGTGATGGGTAACTTCCTAGTCAGAAAGGGAGGCAGGAGGAAAAACGGGTGACATTATACTCTTATCCGATTCCTACTGGCTAAGGCTGCAGGGAGCTGAGGTTTGCCTCATTCCTTCTTTCTCCCCACCCTCCACAAATGCTTCCCAAATCAGTTGCAAAATATTAAAATCTGCAATTTAAACTAATAATATGAAACACTGTGTCCTAAAATCATAAAACAACACAATTCTTTCCCACTGTGTTACAAGTACTTTAAGGCTGTGTCATAATGTGCTTAAGGAGATACGATTCAGGCATAAAAATGTACCAGGAGGATTAATATGAGGGAAGGGGAAATCGCCATATAAGCTAAAGTAGAATATAGGTAGCCTGTAAGTTAGGTAATGAACAAGAGTGCCTTGGCCATAAATAGCATTTGGCAGAAAATACGACGGCTTTGATCTCAGAAGGAAGAATTTGAATGCTCTCTAAAGAATCTGACTAGTTTCAAGATGAAGGTTGGAAAATTTATTATTGATATCACGGGAGGGTCTCTCTTCAGATATTTCAGTTGTGGCTTGCTCATTAATGGAGAGCTTTAAAAAGGTGAAAGGAAGGGGACAGAAAAAGATCAGAATAAATAAAAAATACTCTCACAGTCACTTCTGTTAGTATTCCATGCCTCCGATGCTGCAGATGTGATTGGTGTAATTCACATGCCTGTCTGGGAGAGTGTGGGAACGAAAGACAAACTTATCTCTTCTGCTTTGTGTACTGTTATACTGTACTTTTGTTTTTGCTTTTGTCCTGTCTGTTCTTTCGGAGCTGGAGAGAAAGGATGCAATGATTCCTTTGTCTGTATGTAGTGTGTAAATAAATGCGTAGATTAGCTCTACAATGTCTCATTCTTCTTGCTGTGTTACGCCAGAAGATTAGTGTGCATAGACCAGTTGGTATATGTCACTGAAGCGCACTGGTGAAGAAGAGGAATTCCTATTCCAGAGCTGCGCATACTGGAGGATGCACGGAGTTTGGGGGCTGCAGGGGCACCCCAGGGCGTTTTCCCAATAACCTCCCCCTCTCTCACACACACATACTCGGCATGCACCACGCACAATGCCTCACACATACCAAGCAGAAAGACTTCACTCTCTGCTGCTCCTTAAAAGGTAAAGGTAGCCCTGACCATTAGGTCCAGTTGCGGACGACTCTGGGGTTGTGCGCTCATCTCGCTCTATAGGCCGAGGGAGCCGGCATTTGTCTGCAGACAGCTTCCGGGTCATGTGGCCAGCATGACTAAGCCGCTTCTGGCAAACCAGAGCAGCGCACGGAAACACCATTTACTTTCCCACTGGAGCGGTACCTATTTATCTACTTGCACTTGACATGCTTTCGAAGTGCTAGGTAGGCAGGAGCTGGGACCAAACAGGAGCTCACCCCGTCGTGTGGATTCGAACCACCAACCTTCTGATTGGGAAGACCAAGGCTCTGAGGTTTAGACCACAGCGCCACCCGTGTCCCTCTGCTGCCCCTTAGATAGGCTCAAAAAAGCATTGTGGACTTTTTTTCAAGCCTAATTGCTTGGGTTGGGTTGGTGGTTTTCACAGAGATTCTGGATGGAGAAGAGAGGTTTTTAACCCTTCCAGACACACAATAAAATGTGTCCATTTTTAAGGGGGCATATTGTGCTCGCTTTGGCAGCACGTATACTAAAATTGGAACGATACAGAGAAGATTAGAAAAGATTCCAATTTTATTAAATTTGGAGAAGCTAATCCTTTGTAAACAAGAACTGAGCAAGCAAGGTCTCTCATATATTGTTGATTTTTGAGAGGGTGTTTACTGAGACCTATCGCAGGAACCATAGCAGGTTCTGGTGGGCAACCGAATGCCTGTGGGCACCCACCTGGAAGGCATATATTACTGTCACCATATCTTTTCATCTAAAAATATGCTGTGAATCGTATACTTTGTGGACTAATTGGCAATGATATTGTCAAACTGGATTTAGGATATTTTAAAGGTCTTCATTAAAACTTACATCAATCATTAGAATTTGGATATTTCAGATCACCTGACTAATTTTTTTTTTTGGGGGGGAGCCTTCTGAAATTCCCCTCCCTCCTTAGAAGGTTTCTTGAGAAAGGGGGACAGAGTAGAGGACTGAGACCTCAATCCTTACTCATACAAAGTAAAAGGTAAAAAGTAAAGGACCCCTGGGCTGTTAAGTCCAGCCCAAGGCAAGTATGGGGTTGCGGTGCTCATCTCGCTTTCAGGCTGAGGGAGCCAGCATTTGTCCATAGACAGCTTTCTGGGTCATGTGACTAGAGATGGGAAGACCTGGGGGGGGGGAACAGAAAAATGGGGGGCAGGTTTTTTTCTGTTTTCCCCTGAAAGCTGTTTTCCCCAGAAAAATGGAAAAAAATAGTTTATTTTTTCCCAGAAATAAAACAGGGGGGAATTTTTTTTTCTCATGGCTTCAAAATTTCCAGAAATTTTACATCTCTACATGTGACCAGCATGACTAACCTGCTTCTGGTGCAACGGAACACCGTGACGAGTGCCAGAGCATACAGAAACACTGTTTACCTTCCTGCTGCAACGATATCTGTTTATCTACTTGCACTGGTGTGCTTTTGAACTGCTAGGTTGGCAGGATCTGGAACAGAGCAACGGGAGCTTACTCTGTCGTGGGGATTCGAACTGCCAACCTTCTGATCAGCAAGCCCAAGAGGCTCCATGGTTTAGACCACAGCACCACCCTCGTACCTCATACAAAGCTGGGAAGTCTTTTTGTCACAAACAGTACATTACTTCTCCTACACCCCAATTATGGAAGCCGCCCAGAGTGGCTGGGGAAACCCAGCCAGATGGGCAGGGTACAAATAATAAATTATTATTATTATTATTATTATTATTATTATTATTATTATTATTATT
>JAXCMG010000073.1:1262354-1278884 GCA_034642415.1 Podarcis siculus | reverse complement strand
AGGAAAAAGGGGAAGGAGAAACATAACGCGGAGGGGGGGGGGGGGGGGGAGGTGGGAGGGGGGGAGGAGGAGGAGGAGGAGGAGGAGGAGGAGGAGGAAAATTTATTTATACCCCACCGATCTGGCTGGGTTTCTCCAGCCACTCCAGGTGGCTTCCAATAAAAAATTAAAAATCCATTAAAAAGTATTCCTTACATTTATATCCCTTTTCCTCCAAGCAGCTCAAGGTTGTGTACATGGTTTCCCCCCTTCTCATTTAATGCTTTCAACAACTCTGTGAGGTATGTTATGCTGATAGGCATAACTGGGCCAAGGTCACCCAGTGAGGGATTTGAACCATGGTCTTTCATGTCCTAGTCCGACACTCGAAGCGCTAACCACGCTGCCTCCCGACATAGTACGGAACTGGTATTTTTACCACCCCTTCAGTGCATAACAAACCTTACCTCCTGTGATCCTTCTTCACTGCCAGGAGAGTCGTTTTAGCCAAGGGTGGGTGAAAATGACAACACAAGTCTCTCTTGGATGGATTGGGGCATTGGGATGAAGGGATGATGGGTTGTGCATATCTGGTCAATAGCCCTAGTTTCTGGTGGGCACAGGGCTCCAGCCCTATTTAATAATGTTCATCCATTTCTCAATGGTCTCTAAACCCTGTTGAGGAAATATTAAAATATTCTGCCTGAGAATTCAAAAGCGTGTTCCTATCTTGTGTGTGTGTGCTAACGGCTTCTCAGATACATTTGCACATCTATATCTGGCAGGTTTAAAAATAACGTTAATAGCCGTGAGAGTGAGCTTTCTCTAATTATTCTTGTAGATTTCAGAACCATCCAACTTACTCCTCTGTCAATCATACATTTCATTTAAGAGCTTGCTGGTAGCTTCTCCCTGTCTCCGTATTGCCCCTACTAATTAGTGCTCTCTCTCACAGAGAGACATTTTCACAGTGTTTAGCAGAGCTTTGTAATAATATGTAGTTATGAAATTAGGAAAGTACTGCAGATGTTTTTATTGGGGTTTTACAATCATAATTAAAATCAGCTTAGCGCAGGTGCTTGACAAAGATCCATTACACAGCCTTATTGTACTTACATCTGTATGGCAGTTGCTGAATGCCCTGGATAAATGGAAAGCAGCCAGAAGCAGGAAGGCAAGGCTCTATTCATGAGCAAAACCTTTTAGCACTAATTCAGGTGTCCCTTGCCTATTAGGTACTTAGGGTTCACTCCTACTCAAAAAACGGTGTGGGTGTTGAGAAGCTGGAAGATATATTCATGAGCTTAATGACGGTGGGAGGAACAGAAAGAAGGGAAGAAGTAATACAAAGAGAGTTTCAGAGTGCTGGGCTGCAAGGAGCCCTAGATTTGGGTGCAAATAGGAGGCAGAAATCCTCCACTCCTGGGCAAAGGCCACTTGGGCAAACACAGGTGGAAGTAACAAGGTCTTGTTGTCCAGAAACTGGGCATAGTTTGACTTGGAAGTCTCTATAGTGGAGGTGGAAAACCTGTGAGTGTGATGGCCTGGGATTCGGACTCGGAGGCTGAACCTGAGGAATCCCAGCCTGCACAGGTGTCCCCACCTCCAGAACCAGCTGAGCCGGGGCTGGGGCTTGAGCCTGAAGGGTCCTCATCTGTGCTGGATCCTCAGGTGCAGGCACCAGCTGAGTCTGCTCTGGCTCCTGAGGTGATGGAGGACCCATTGCCTGCAGGTGCTCCACTCTCAGCCCTGTCAGGGGAAGCTGAGGTTGCCTCTGGGTCCGGTAACCCTCCAGCCTCTCCTGAGCTGCAGAGGCTCAGGGCAGAAAGGTGGAGGGAACTAAGTTCCCGCAGGAGGAGTGCTCGCCTCCCACAGGAGGAGTGTGGACCAGGGCCACCCTATGCCTTGGGGCAAATAAAAGCCAGCCAGCCCCAGTCTCAGGTTGCAGGAGCAACATTGTTGGTAGCCTGTTCCTGACTGCACCCTGTCCTGCTCTTCTGCCAGAGTTACTGACCTCACCCAACTCCCTGCCTTGGACCCTGCTTCAGCTTTGACGGACAGCCTCCATACCACACCCTCGACCTCGGACTGGACTTGGACCTCGCCGCACAGTTAACCCTTGGGACCAGCACAGTGGGCTTCCAGACATCTCTGGAGTGCAATTCCTATTGTCTCTGGCCTTTGGCTATGCTGGCTGTGGCTGCTGGGAATTGGAGTCCCAACAACATCTGAAGGGCCACATGTTGGCCATTCTTTTATTAAGTCAGGAATAGTGAATTGGCTGCACGATGGGCATCACATAAACAGAGAAAGTTCTAACCTACAGCCTTCCCATGGCTCACCAAATGGGACAGCAGAGAACACGTCATTCTATCCTATCTCAAGTCCAGAGCTGGCCCTATCCATGGGGCAAGGTGAGGTGACCTCCTTGGACAGCAGGATCTACAGGGGCAGCAGAGCCAGTCTCCAAGGTATGCATTACCTGCTGCTGCTGCCGCCACCACGGTAGCAGCAACAGCTGTGGTGTGCTCCTTGGAGCCTGGATTTGCTGCCCTGTGGGGTTTCCTGGGCTTAACAATCACCCCTCTGCAGCATGATTCAGAGCGGACCCCTTTCCCCCTGTGACAGCCTTTGATACCCACTTGAACCATCAGCTAAGTTTGGTTTTATTCCCCCTTGTTCACAATGGAGATCTTCCCTCAACCCTTGTGGTCGCCACACATCATGGCTAATTTTATCACCTTATTTCCCATTCCTTTCTTTTTGCCCTTTCAAAGATCCCTTCCTCCACATGTTCCTTCCACTTTTGCCTTAAAATGCAACCACTGCTGTTCTGACAGCACTGCTTGAAGAATATTTATACCCAAGGCTGATAGGCAAGTTTTTCATTCAACCATGACCTCCGATTGACACACTTTTGACTGGTTTACTAGCTACTTAATGCTGGGGGGGGGGGGGCAGCATTGACCCTTGGAGAATTGTCTGTGTTGTTGAGAGAAACCCCCCTCCCACTAGTTTTTCTAGACAGAACATTTTTTGCTAGAGCTGGTTAGAAAAGAAAACCTCTCAGTTAAAAAGAGTTTCCTGCTGTGCTGAAAACATTTCCCACATTTCCCCATCACTCTTTATCAACTAATGAGAAAAGAAATTGTGTTCAAAAATTATCAAAGGGGGGATTTGGGGGGTGAGGTTCTCATGGGTGGGGTGTGTGGTTTCTGTTGTTTTCTGAGTGAATGATGGAGTGCTTCTCAGCATCCTGACCAGTGCTGGATTAAACCCTGTGGAGGCCCCTAGGCAGTAAAAATATTGGGGGGTCCTTCACAAATTATCTGGAGTCGGCAGGAACTCGGAACATGCTAACTCACAGAAAGATTTGTATCTGGAGGTTTTTCATGTGTGTGTTGTAGTGGGATAACATAGAGGTAAGAACACTTGCTTGTAATTTTCATTGTTGCAGGGACCCTAAAAGGCATAGGGCCTACTCTGCCTATTCGGTAATCAGGCACTGATCCTGACTTTCATTATACAAATCATCTTACTGGTGCCATGGTCCGCACCCTGCACCCATCCCTGTTATGACCAGGGTTCTGAGCTCTTCTGGGGATGAGGGGGAGACATTCAATTCAATTCACATGTAAAGACAAAACTATCAAATCGCCCCCCCCAAACAGAAACATAACCATCCTTTGAAATTCACACTTCTCTGAATTTTGTGACGCAGTTCTCCAACCTAAGAATGTTTACAAAATGCATTGACTAGGGGAAAGTGTATGTAAAAATGTAATTTGGCTCTGTGAAGCTGTACCCTTTAAACATTCTGGGCAGCGTCCCTCAGACATTCAGACCCACTGTGTTTCTTCAACCCCACTTCAAACACACTCCCATTGGGGAGGAGGAAACTTATCCCAAGTCACAGTCCTTAGCCCAGTGTTGCCCATTTTCATTGCTGATGGCTCTTTGAGATTTCAGGTAGCACCTCTCCTGCTGATGGATATTTTAGCTAGAGGTTCCGGGGTTTGAACCATGAACTTTTTTCATGCAATGAGGTGCTTGACCAGGAAGTCATAATTCCCTTGCCCAGTGTCTTTCCCTTGCTAGAGGGTTAGACACACTTTCACCCTCAGCCCACAATTCACGGGCCATTTTATAAGACAGGCATATATATATATATATTTAAATGTGTTTTGTACGTATGGCTTTATTCTTTTGTATGCAGCTCTGCACAAAGTGGGTGAACTTGGTTTATGTTACAAATTAAATATGTATGTGTCAGATGCGGGTGTGGTTGCTTAAGAGTAAACGAAGATCATGGCCACTGGTCCCATCACCTCCTGGCAAATAGAAGGGGAAGAAATGGAGGCAGTGAGAGATTTTACTTTCTTGGGCTCCATGATCACTGCAGATGGTGACAGCAGCCACGAAATTAAAAGACGCCTGCTTCTTGGAAGGAAAGCAATGACAAACCTAGACAACATCTTAAAAAGCAGAGACATCACCTTGCCGACAAAGGTCCGTATAGTTAAAGCCATGGTTTTCCCAGTAGTGATGTATGGAAGTGAGAGTTGGACCATAAAGAAGGCTGATCGCCAAAGAATTGATGCTTTTGAATTATGGTGCTGGAGGAGACTCTGGAGAGTCCCATGGACTGCAAGAAGATCAAACCTATCCATTCTGAAGGAAATCAGCCCTGAGTGCTCACTGGAAGGACAGATCCTGAAGCTGAGGCTCCAATACTTTGGCCACCTCATGAGAAGAGAAGACTCCCTGGAAAAGACCCTGATGTTGGGAAAGATGGAGGCCACAAGGAGAAGGGGACGACAGAGGACGAGATGGTTGGATAGTGTTCTCGAAGCTACCAGCATGAGTTTGACCAAACTGTGGGAGGCAGTGGAAGACAGGAGTGCCTGGCATGCTCTGGTCCATGGGGTCACGAAGAGTCGGACACGACTAAACAACAAAACAGGCAAGATTCCGACCTGTCTTTTCCAGGCTTTATTCTTGGTGCAAACTATTTACAGTAAAGAGCATCGTAAGTTCATGTCTGGCTCAATCGCTAGCAGAATCTGGGGGTGGTCGGTCTTTGTACCTCCCCTAGCATAAAAGTCGCGTCACCCCCAGCCTTTTCCTTCCCTCCTTGCGCCAAAGCTTACTGCACAGAATGGGTGCTGGCAGGGGTGTACTTCCAGCCTCTTCAGTTTGCTCAGGCTTGGTGTTGAGGCTCTCCCTAGCATCCCCTGGTCCCTGCACCTCTTCTCCACTGAAGGAGGGGCTTTCCTCCTAGCCAGAGGAGGAACTGCTTCGCAAGATTTCCGGAGGCTCCCTATAACACAACTGCCCTTCCATCTCTCGCCTCTGAGTGGATGGCAGTTCCCTGACAGTATGCAATAAAGAGATGGCTGCCAAGCCTGTGTAGTGGTGTTTCTTTGTTGCTCTGAGATGGTTGAGAAGAGAGGACCACATGGTGGGTGGATGATGCCTTAACACCCCTCACCCATCCCAGTGTTGTCCCTTCTATGTCCAGGAGATAATTCTACTGGTGAAGGATGGGATATAAATATGCTATGTCCCTACCTTTCTAGTCTTCCTGTTTTGAGTATTGGGACAGTATGGAACTGAAAATGCAACACTGATTGCCAATCATAGTAGAGAAGAAAGATAATAGTTAACCCTTAGTCTGTTGGGATACTGCCAGGGAGATAAAGCCCATCATGGCCCCCACATCGCCTCTGGACGATCCATCGATCTCCCGTAGATACAGTATCAGCAATTAGTGACACGAGCTCCAGAAAATAGCTTGCCACATTCCAGAGCTAATGTACCCTCTATCAGCAGAATTCGCACAGCGAAAGATGCACGCAGGAGAGCATTATTTAGAAGTTTATTCAGCGTTGGTCAGAACAAAGGAAAAAACATGACTGCCTGCTTGCGTGTTCAGGCATAGAGAGAGAGAAACGAAAGCAATAGAAAACATAAACATCCTGTGAACAGGAAATACGCAGGCTGTGACACACAAAGCCTGCTCCCTTTTAAGGTGGAACGGAAATATCCTAACATCCTCCCCCTTTCCGTGTAACCTGTAGTACCTGTGGTTCAACCCAATTGCAACCTCTGTACGTAAACCTTAAGTTGTTCTCTGTTAACAACCTTAGACAACAGATCAGCAGGAATTTCATTTCCTGCCATGTAGGACACCTGAATGAGTCCTTTCTGAATACACTCTCTTGCACGATGTAGCTTAATCTGCAAGTACTTGGTTCTTTGCTTGCAACTCTCGGAGTTCAGCAAAGCCAAACAGGATCTATTGTCTTGATACACTTGTATAGGACATTTCACAGAAACTCTGATGTCCTTAAACAGTTGCAGCAACCACATGTTGGGGTTTCTACCACTCTTTCTACCAGAGGAATCTATAGGCACTGAGCTGTTCACAAACTGTGGATCACAATGGCAAACAAATCCTTATAAAGGCATTCTTACAAAAAGCAGTCTAATATTAATTTATTTCAAAATGTAAGCTGGCAAGCCAAATGTTCAACTCAGTTTTGAGAAGACTAACCTTTTAAATGCATTCTAAAGCTGGCAAGCATTAAAACACGTCAATCACTAAAACACATATAAATTGATAGTATACATGGTGGACTGTATAAGCCAGTTTGTTACTCTACAATGATGTTTCTAGCTTCCTGCGAAGGAGGTGGGAATGCAACCTATTTTTAATAGCAACCTTTTAATCAGAAGCAGCACTCTCCTTTATACTCTCTAGTATCACACCATAATCACCTGCACTCTTTCAAAGAAGTTTGAATGAACACTTATCCTTGAGTATGGCAGATCTGTCCCAGTGAAATACTCTTGGTATGCTTAACATTTGCAGATAATTTCTTGTCAAATCTGTTATGAAGATGAGACGCAAGCCTGCTTTTCTCAATGCCATTTTTCTTTGTGAAATGAAAAAAAATACACAACACATATTTGTAGCAGTAAATACGCTCATAAGAAGAAAATGCTTTGGTTGGACAGCATGGAAATTGAGATAAGGGTGTAATGCATCATACCTCCCTCTCCAACAACACCGTTGTCAAGAGTACTGCTGAACAGTGTGTGCATATCAAATGACACTCATCTGCTTCCTGATTCTGCTTGAAGCACCTTAATCCTGGGTCAAGGGCAGAGCCAAACAAAATTTGCAGAGGGAGTGCAAAGGACGGGGAAGTGTTGGAGAGTCCTGTGAGGACAATAAGAGTGGCATTTCAGGCAAGATGGCTTCTTCCCTGTTTACGTCTGACAGATTATATATGTTAAAATGACATCCTAGAAACAATGAGCTGGAAAAGTACCCCCCACACAACCTATAATAAGTAGAACAGTCAATCTGCAAATCAGGTTGATGTTTAATGGATAAGACCTGTCCAGGTTTTGGAAATAAAAACCACCATGTCCATTCAGCTGCATATAATGTTTTCTGTGATGCTGGAGGCAGTATTTGGGGACAGACTGAAACATGAGGTAACAGACCTCAAACCCACACTCCCTGCTGTTCCTTTGCAAACCCCTTTGCGTGTCAAGGACCCCCAAGACACCCCTGAATAAAAACACGTTCACACATCATTTTTGTTTTGGTTTTTGGTGTAATTTTGGCCACAACTTTATTGAATTACAGTAAGTGAGTGGTTGCTTAGGCATTGGTTAGCGACTATCTGTCCCCAGTTGGAGGTAGGAACAGAACTGACAACCACACCCGTGCGGAAGTCAGTAAGGGTAAGCAATTTTGGGGAGAGAAAAAGCTGGGTGTCAGGCTCACACCTCTCCCCAAATGCTCCCTGGGGCTTTTGCATGGCCCTAGCCCTTTGTCAGGGATACGGACAAAAGCATGGTGAGCCCCTGGATTCCTTTACTGGAATACCCTTGCAGCAGCAGCATTGGAGGGGCTGGCACAGCCAACCTCATCCCCTCCACCAACCCAAAAATTAACCAACGCCTAACTGCAACTTACAAGTTGTGACGATTTGCTATGCAGTAGGCAAAACCCAAATGGCACCAGCCGATCAGCCAGATGGTAAAATCCCTACCAGGCCCCTGCTCCAAAGCAAATGACCCCATGACAGGCATCGCAAGGTCAGTGCAAACAAACCCTAAATAAAGGGAGGGTGGGCGGGTAATCCAATGCACGCAGCGAAAAGAAGAAGCTCAACGCTGCACACAGGGACCCTAAAATTGCAACAATCAATTTTCCCCAGCAACATTGGAGGTGCCCAATCAAATCCATGGCCATCCAAACTAACCTGCCCAGCAACAGGATGTCATGGTTGTTCCCACCACAACACGTGCTCTCCACGAAGGAGAACCTGCTTTATCCAAATATAATCCATTTTTGCATGTTATTTTCATCATATCCTCCAGCATGTCGCAGGCCAAAACCGGGCTGCATGTCTTCCTGGCTGCACTCCTGGGCAAGTCACATGACCCATACAAGAGCATGGCGCCCTCAGACAGGTCTTTTTGGGCACTGTGCTCTGACACAATCTTGCATATATTGGATGGCTCTGCTGCCCTCATGCGAGAGCACAGCCTCACAAAACAGGATGTCCCAATGCTGAGGGGATAGTCGAAGCATATGTAATATATGCATATTAATACACACTTTGCGTCAGCATGTGACTTTTCACACACATTACTTGGCTGGGGAACTGTATTGCAAAGTTTAGAGAGGTATGACTTTAGAAAGATGGCTGTGCTTCAGTCCTTGTATTGTTTTGGAAAGTGTGCCTCTAGTACGGCTCTGTTGTCCATATAAGGGCAGAAGGTCAGGCTCCAAGCACTTACACCAAGCTAGGCCAGCCTAGAAACCCCAATGCCAGCTGGTCACAGGGTCTGAGACAGCCTTTTCCTTAAATAAGTGGCTCTGAGGCCAGCATAAAATGCTTCCAAGTAATTCACTAGATTATGCCCCAGCTACATCTCACATGGTTCATTGTTCAAATCCCCGGTCATTAGTTTCTCTAGTGCAGGTTTCCCAAAATTGGATCTCTAGCTGTTTTTGGACTACAGTTCCCATCATCCTTGGCCACTGGTCCTGCTAGCTAGGGATGATGGGAGTTGTAGTCCAAATATAGCTGGTGACCCATGTCTAAGAAACCCTGTCCTAGTGCATTCAATCCCTTCTACATCATTAAGAACCATTGATCATCATGTTAAAATGAACTGATATTAACTTCTGCAATGCTCTATATTATTATTCTCATTGTGACTTTCTAACGGATGCATCCAAGTCGATCAGCAGTTATGTCACTCCCTAAGCAGATCCATCATTTTAGCAAATTTTGCCTGCCACACTAAAGTTGACTAATTATTGACAAAGATGAATTACCAAAAGTTAGTTGCAATAAAACTGGCAACACTTCCACATGTATCATCTCTGTCTGTCTCTCTCTGTCTCTTTCTTTCTCATGTATGCGCACACATCCTCCATCAAGCATCTTTTTATAATGCAAAATCAACAAAATGGCTCTGCTGTGTTCTCCTCTGTTTCCGGTAACATGAAACAAGAATATTCACCCACTCAATTCCACACTATTACAATATGCTTTGTGATGACAATTGCTCCCTGAGTAAAATGATTTTATGCTCGTAAATAAAAGGGATGTGAATTTCTATTTATGAATGCATGTACTACACAGAAACTCAATAATGTAGGCCATTATCCACTTGGGTTTGTATCCATGAAGGGCAGGGTGCAGAAGCTTTCATGCATGCAACAACATGATGCTTCAACAAGCCAGGTGTGTTTGCTACTGTCAATAATATCCAGATCTCCACCACAGCCATACCAGCTATTCTACTGGAGCTCCTGTCCTGATCCCAGGTGAGTAAGGATTTGGAAGGGAGCCATGGTTGCATTTCATGTTAAAGTTGGAGGAAACAGTCTATTTCAGGTCCATCACTTTTCCATGTCCTTACCCATATGTCCATGCTCTTCCATTTCCACACTTCCACAGGAAAATAAACACTTAAATACATACATTTGAGTCATTTTCTCTTGAAACAATGCATTTCTAAACTTTTTTTTCTGAATGAAAAACAATGCCAGGACATTCAGGGAGTGAAAAGCCTAGCAGATAATTGAGCTCCGATCTGAACATTAGTCAATGAGTTGTGGATCAGTCAGTTCATATTCGAGTTTGCAAAGATCAAATCCCTCAAAACCAGATAACTCCTGGAAAGAGATCAGATGATGTGCCCCAAGATTGGAAAGAGACCTATTTTAAAATCTCCAAAAAATGTGGGAAAGAAGGAACCAAGAAACCACAGATGGGTCAGCCAGGCTTCAATTCAAGGGAAGATAGTAGAACAGATAATAAAGCCATCAGACTGTAAGCAACTTAATAACTGCAGTGATTAGGGGGAGGCAGCAGGGATTTGTCAAGAATAAATCTTACAGTACTCATCTTCTCTCTTTTGCTCATTGGGCTTCAGGTTTATTAGAATGTGGGAATACTGTGCATGTCATTTATCTTGATTTCAAGATGTGATTTATTTATTTTTATTCAGCAAAGCATCCCCCCTCCAAATGAAGACAGAAAGCAGTAAGTGGGTTAAGAACTACAACTTCATTAACCATAACCAATGGGAATCTGCAACAAGCAGAAACAATAGTGCAAAGTAAAAGCAACCCCTCAGTTGAGGGGACTGTTGGGAGAGCCTCCTGCTGGGTGCTAACACCCTGTGGATCAACTGACTTGTGGATCTGTACCTTTCCTGGCTCATGCAGCATGAAGGTAAACCTAGAGCGTTCCTGTCTGTTCCACCTCATCCCTGCTTGCCAGTGTTTGATGCCTCCAGGGGTCAACGGCCACCACTTTCCACTTCCCTCAAATCAGCTTGCAAATGAGCGGTATGTGCAGCAGCAAATTGCCTTTCACCCTCTAGCTGCCTCAGGGTGCTCACCAAGGTATCCTAACTGGCCTCAGCTGCCCCCTCTACCTGCCAGTTGTGACCAAATAAGTGAAATCAACCTGCCAAATTGCTTACCGCATCTCAGATGCTGGGACAGTAATGGGTAAGCAGAAAAAAGGCACACCTGAACCCCTCCCTAAAATTCCTACTTGACCCCTAAAGGGCACTTTGTTGACTCCATATTGTTGCACTGTAAGTGGGGTGAGATCCTGTGATGTTCTGCCAAAAGCTTTCTGGTAGGCCAGGTTGCCTTATAAAGGTGTGTGTCCCACCCTGCCTCATTGACCAAGCACCCAATATGTTGGGATGTTGACATGCTGGCCCCATGCCTTCAGCCTCAAAGGGGATGGGGGAAACCACCCCATCCAGGGGGTCAAGTGAGCACCATTGAAAAGTACTCTGTTTCTCAGAATACCCATAGCCACCCATTACCTGATAACAGCTGCCTCAAGCAATGACTTCCACATGTGAATGGGTCATCACAAACAACCACATATAAAAATGTCAATATCATTTGGAGTGCAATGCATTTGTGCAATGGAGTCACCTCACAAACTCACATGCTAGTCATCAGGTGTACAGAAATCAGTAGCAGATGGCATGGATGGGCAGTACTGCTCACCTGACCTCTGGTCAGTCATGCCACTGCTGCTCACTGGGAGGTAAAGGGGGGGAGGCAAGGTGATGGTGAAATCGGTGAAATACAAACTCACTAGCGGAACCAACCTGGTGTTCCTGCTGGTGTGTTTGCTCTGCACCCAACTCCCGGGTACCTCCACTTCTACATCCCAGGACATAGTAGCAATGTGACTGGTGTAAGGTCAGGTCATCATGTTGACAGCTACTGACAGTAATCAATGCATGTATGACCTTAAGGAAACAACATGCATCTAATTTCTTAGGGTGGCTGCTTTGCAAGAAGAATTGGGAAAGTTTGCTATCAGACCATGGGACCAAAGCAGCAGTTGGGAGGAGTTGCAGGTCATGTTAATAATACATTAAGAATGTCACTCTCTAATGTTCAGCAGACAATCAAGTTTCATAAATGCCTGACTGTCTCCAGGAGACATTTAGATGGCATTTGCTTAATTGAAAGACTGATCCCCAAAGACAGTTGTCAGCTGCAACAGTAACAGAACTATGACAAGATGTAGTGAGGATTAATTCAGTGGTATTTCTCTCCTGCTCGTCAGTGTGATGGGTCTGACAAGGCATTGCTGTTTACAGAATGTTTTCAAGCTTGTAGACTAGAAGATGTTCAACATATGAGATAGTATCAACTGCTTTGCTAAGAGATGCCAGAACAGGGTACATATAATAACGAACCCTTCTTTCTTATTCCTAGGGACATCGTTGCAAAGCGGGTGACCTTCTTCCTTCAGTGCCACTCGGAATGGCAGAAATGGCTTGGATTAACCACGGAAGCCGTCCTTGAGTTGTTCAGAGCAGGCTCTTGCAATCATGCACACAAAAATGTGATAGTGGCGCCATACTCTATGATCTCTCCTCTCAGTCTGTCACTTTTCATTCCACAATATCATATATGCCTTTGGCCAATCGGTCACTGAGGGAGTTGTGTGAGTTGAGAAACAACCAAGGCCTTGACTAGACTCCCTCTCCCAGGGCGATAGTCTGCAGATGCACTCCAACGGTGCCTTTAGGGCTCTAGTTTCATATATATGTGTGTCTTTTGAGAAAGCAATAAAATATATAGTAAAAATGTAGGCAGCGGGTTAACTGTGCTGTCCACAGTTAAAGGATCGGTAAATTAAAAAATACAGACTTTCGAGACGATGGATAAGATGAAGCAATCCAGACTCTCCCTTTGCAACCCATAGGGAAATTGCTTGATGCTTCCTCTATCATGTTTCCATGTGGTTTCATCTGCTTTTATTGGAGTTCAGAGGCATTGCAGCTGTAATTTTTTTTCATGATTATTAGGATCTAGTGGATGTGTGTAATACTTCCCAAATGTTTTAAAATTGGAAAATGGGCAGATAAATTAATGGACTCCCGACAAGTTCAACACAAAGAGTTCTTTCAGAACTTGATAGCCTATGACTTTATTGCCAGCTTGGGCTTCCCTTAACTAATGGATCATTGACTCTCAGCTGCCTGTATTATTGACAAAGGGGACCAAAAAGCCATTACTATATATCATCAATATGTTGGTATATTGACTTTATTTGCTCTTTGCTTGGAGCTCTTGAAACTTTAGTTTCCCAGATTATGTGTCCACAAGAAATGATCTTAAATCTATGTTACAGAAAGCTGCCTGAAAGGGGGATATTATTAAGAATATTAAACTTTCAACTAACCAACTTTAAAAGGGAATTTCTAATGAAATAGTGCAGCAGTTTTGAGGGCAACCAAGGGGATAAACCAAATAACTGAGGTTTCTCAGCAAAGTTCCGTTGCCCCAGTGTTGCTAGTGGTTTCTTCCTCAATAGAAATTCAAAGTGAATTTGAAGGATTGCGGCTTTAACTCAGCATAATGGATTCCAGTGGATGAAATATCCTTTATGCAGAGTTAAAACCACAATCCTTCAAATTAGATTTGGGAAATTATCGTCTTAACAATGACAGCTGTTTCATGAAGGCAAATTTGAGTGCTGAGAAATCTGTTTTGTGTAGTGCTGCTGAGCTAAAAAGAAAGCCGTGTCCATTCGCCTCCCCCCCCCCCCTGCGCTTTATGAAAAGCTTCATCAGATAGTCATTGTTCAGGTAAGCTTCATTGCAAGAAGGCTGAGAAGCTGCATTTACTAGCGCAATCTCTGATTGGATAGAATCACCCATGTGGAGGGGTGCAACCTTGAATAAAATAAGCCACAACCCACATAACTGATCACAAGGTGCGGCGCACACACACTCCATTTGAATGGCAATGCTTATCAACTTGGGGGGCTGGCCCCCTCAAATATTTTATTGGGGGGCCGAAGGGGCCTCAACCCCTAGGAGTTAGCATTATACTTTTCTACTGAGAGCTGGACCATAAAGAAGGCTGATCGATAAAGAATTGATGCTTTTGAATTATGGTGCTGGAGGAGACTCTGGAGAGTCCCATAGACTGCAAGAAGATCAAACCTATCCATTCTTAAGGAAATCAGCCCTGAGTGCTCACTGGAAGGACAAATCCTGAAGCTGAGGCTCCAATACTTTGGCCACCTCGTGAGAAGAGAAAACTCCCTCGAAAAGACCCTGATGTTGGGGAAGATGGAGGGCACAAGGAGAAGGGGACGCCAGAGGACAAGATGGTTGGACAATGTTCTCGAAACTACCAACATGAATTTGATGAAACTGTGGGAGGCAGTGGAAGACAGGAGTGTCTGGTCCATGGGGTCATGAAGAGTCGGACACGACTAAATGACTAAACAACAACAACTGAGATAAGCACTTTGTCCTTATTGTTGTCAGCTAAATTTGGCTACACAGTGTTCTTATGTCATTACATCAAATGCATGGTCTTTGACTGACTGTATTGGGGCAATGTAAGGACAAAAGGAATAGAGTCAGGATGCCACTGAAACAGCAGCAAGGAAAGATAACAGTGAGAAACAAATAGTTGTTAAAAGTTGTGAACAGCCATGAATAAACAGGAGCACCAGGCTGGGTGGTACTTGCACAGGATCATGGGGTTGTAAAATCACCCCAATTTACTTCCTTAAGTATTTACCTTCCCTAAAGTTACCTGTTTTGAGTTGAAAATTGAACTTGGAGGACAGTTGGTGGCCCTTCTATGACCCTCTCTTAAAAATAAGATCAGCACTTGTGCAATAGTTTTCTTCTTTGGTACTCTTGAGTTGTCCTATCCAGGATCTGGCAAGGATAAAGAGTGTCTATTGCTCTCCCAGCGTCATTCAAGAAGACTTGGTTCATTCAGATTAATCTGAGCTGTTAGGGTAGACAGAGCTGCTTTCTCAGTCCTTTGATGTCAGCTTGAGTCAGTGGCGTAGCGTGGGTTGTCAGCACCCGGGGCAAGGCAAGTAATTTGCGCCCCCTAACCCGTGGATTTGCGCCCCCTAACCCATGGATTTGCCCTAACCCCAGATGTTGCGCCCGGTGCGGCTGGCCCCCCCTGCACCCCCCACGCTACGCCACTGGCTTGAGTCAGTTCAACCTTCATTGTTGTCCTCCTTTATGTTTCTTTACAATTAAGGAACAGCCAGTCCACACATCCAAGAATATTGCTTGACTTACTGATGAATATGAATTTGTGAACCTACTCCATTTGGAAAGTTTGAAAGTCACACAGGAAACCGCACATTTTAGGATGTAGAAACATAACGTAAAAATGGAAAGCTTTTGACAAATTTCAGGTTGAAAGACATTTGAGAATATCCTTCCCCTTTTTGAAGTGAAAAATACCTGCCTCCATTCTCTCCCCAGAGCCTTTATTGTTAGTGATGAATCATTGTTGTCTTAGTCCTAAACCCAACCAAGACTGTCCTTTGTCTGAAATGGTGTTGTCAAAGTTAACTAATGATACATTGCTGAAGAGCTGACCTAACCTCTTTCCTGACAGCATCTTCACTGGTTGGTTTATCTAAGAAGGAGACACTTCTGATATAATTACTCAAGGAGGTGTGGTGCAGAATCCTACTAGTTGAAGACTTGCTTCATACATGCATAGACACTTGAAAATGCAGCTGCCTTTAGGCTGCTCCCTATGGCAAGGTGGTTTAGTACAGTTAATTAAGCTAAATTCTACCTACCACCACCCCTCCATGACAGCGATATGTAATAATGTTCTGTACTCATGAGGAGGGTGCATAGCTTTGCATATGGAGGCGCAGATTACAGCTATAACAAAGGCGGCATTTTTTCATCTCCGCCAAGCTAAGCAGTTGGCTCCTTACCTCTCTCACCCTGACCTAGCCACTGTGATCCACGCGACGGTCACCTCCAGACTGGATTATTGTAACTCGCTCTACGTGGGGCTGCCCTTGAGACTGACC
Source organism: Podarcis siculus (assembly GCA_034642415.1). Taxonomy (NCBI): domain Eukaryota; kingdom Metazoa; phylum Chordata; class Lepidosauria; order Squamata; family Lacertidae; genus Podarcis; species Podarcis siculus. The sequence continues at coordinate 1,262,997 of JAXCMG010000073.1, read as the reverse complement.
CAGAAACTCCAGCAGGTACAGAATGCCGTGGCAAGACTCCTTATGGGGTCTTTGCTGCGAGATCACATTCATCCGGTACTATACCAGCTGCACTGGCTCCCGGTGGAGTACAGGATCAGGTTTAAGGTGCTGGTTTTAACCTTTAAAGCCCTATACGGCCTAGGACCCTCGTACCTATGGGACCGCCTCTCCTGGTATGCCCCACAGAGAAACCTACGGTCTGCAAATAATAACATCCTTAAGGTCCCAGGCCTCAGACAGGTTAGGCTGGCCTCAACTAGAGCCAGGGCCTTCTCGGCTGCGGCTCCAATCTGGTGGAACGCTCTGTCACAAGAGACTAGGGCCCTGCGTGACCTGACATCTTTCCGCAGGGCCTGCAAGACAGAGTTGTTCCACCAGGCCTTTGGTCAGGGCGCAGCCTGACTCCCTCCTCTGGCAACCTGCACAGAATTTTGCTTAATCGGTTGCCATCAACTTGATTTTAATTAATTTTTAGAATGAAATATTTTTAGAATGTTTGATTATTTGACTGTTTGATTATTTGATTGTTGTTAGCCGCCCTGAGCCCGGCTTTGGCTGGGGAGGGTGGGATATAAATTATTATTATTATTATTATTATTATTATTATTATTATTATTATTAT
>JAXCMG010000073.1:1236869-1262344 GCA_034642415.1 Podarcis siculus | reverse complement strand
ATTATTATTATTATTATTATTATTATTATTATTATTATTATTATTATTATTATATACAAGGTCCCAGTAAATAATAACATTGATTATAGGATGCAGTGGTAAGGCCACTCCTTAAAAGTCTCCCACTCAGTTCAGAAAATCAAAGTAATTACCAGCTGGTCACTAATCTCCCCTTACTGCATAAGGTTCTTGAGTGGGTGGCCATGGGCTAGATCTAGGCTCTCTTGGGTGAAACTGATTTGCTAAAGCCACTTCAGCTGGAGTTTAGGCTCAGTTTTGGCATGGAAATTGTTTTGGTCATTCTGTTTGATGACCTCTGTTAGGAGAGAGACAGAGCATGTATGTCTCAGTTAATTCTCCTTGTTCTCTCAATGGCTCTGTCTCTACCACAGTATCCTTCTGGAGTAGCAGTCTGAGAAGAAGAAGAAGAAGAGTTTGGATTTGATATCCCGCCTTTCACTCCCTTTAAGGAGTCTCAAAGCGGCTAACATTCTCCTTTCCCTTCCTCCCCCACAACAAACACTCTGTGAGGTGAGTGGGGCTGAGAGACTTCAAAGAAGTGTGACTGGCCCAAGGTCACCCAGCAGCTGCATGTGGAGGAGCGGAGACGCGAACCCGGTTCCCCAGATTACGAGACTACCGCTCTTAACCACTACACCACACTGGCTCTCTGAGCTGAGGGTGGGTGGTACCAGTTCAACTTAGATTGTTGTTTTCAGAAAATGGTGCTTGGGAAATGTTGTTCGGCCCCATGCAGCCTTCAGTGTGGGCCTCTGCAGGGTTTGATTTTATCCCCTATGTTGTTTAATATCTATATGAAACTGGTGAGTAGGATCATCCAGAGTTTTGGAGTACATTTTCAGCATTATGTTGACAATACACAGCTGTGCTTCTTTACATTTTCAGGTACAGCAGTAGATGTACTAGCTTAATGTCTTGTCTTGGAAATGGACTTGATGAGAGCCATTAAGCAAAGCTTAATCCAGACAAGATTGCAGCAGTGTTTGGTGGGTGACTCCCTAGAATGGATAGATGGGAGGGGGACTGCTCTTGATAAGGCCACAATCTCTCTGAAGGAGCAGGTACATAACTTGGGGATACGTCTAGACACATCAAGGTCACTTGAGCTTTGGCTGGTGGCCCAGCTATGCCCCTATATAGACAGGGATAGCCCAACTTCCATTGTCTTTGCTCTGGTAACCTCTAGGCTAAATTACCCCAATATGTTATACATGGGGCTGCTTTTGAAGGCGATTCAGAAGCTGCAGCTGGTACAGAATTTGGTGACCAGGTTGCTCAGAAGGATAATATGGTTGGAGTGCATAGCACCAATCTGGATATGAGGAGGGTAAGTTGTAAGGAAACATAATTTGTAATATTGCATGGCATTGTTGGTGTTCATGGGGCATGCCTATTAATGCATCAACCTTAGCTTCCAATTTCCTGGCTTTGTGGAGCTTGAGGCAAAATGAAATAGAATTAACTCTGAACTTACACCAGCATATTTTTTAAATCACTGAGATGATAGATAGATAGATGATAGATAGATAGGTAGGTAGATAGATATAGATATAGATATAGATATAGATATAGATATAGATATAGATATAGATATAGATGTAGATGTAGATGTAGATGTAGATGTAGATGTAGATGTAGATGTAGATGTAGATGATGTAGATGATGTAGATGTAGATGTAGATGTAGATGTAGATGTAGATGTAGATGTAGATGTAGAGATAGATAGATAGATGATAGAGGATAGATAGATATAAATAGATAGATTAGATAGATAGATGACAGATATACACAGATGATAGATGATAGATAGATGATAGATAGATAGATGATAGATAGATAGATAGATAGATGATATAGATGATAGATAGATAGATAGATAGATAGATAGATAGATGATAGATAGATATAAATAGATAGATTAGATAGATAGATGATAGATAGATAGATGATAGGTGATAGATAGATATAAATAGATAGATGATATAGATAGATAGATGATAGATATACACAGATGATAGATATAGATAGATAGATAGATAGATGATAGATAGATAGATATAGATACACACATATTGCATTGGCCCAGTCTGCAAATAAATAAATGCCTCTAATGATTTCAATATAGCAGAAAACTCTGTGCATCATGTTTTAGCCTACATTTTTAGATTTGTGCCCTTAATTGCACCCATCACATTAGCAGCCCTGAATGAGAGATTTCCAAACAGTCTGCAAATAAATGAGACATTTACAAACCTAACCATGTCCCCATTGCAAGTCACTGTCTCTGACTTTTTCTAACATGAATGGAGACTTTTGAACCTAATTATAAGTTGGACTTTTCTCTCTCCAAGCTTTTAGTACTGAATGATGTCATCCAAGGGCAAGGCAATTTGCCTCATTACAGAAATAACATAAACTATGGCTAAATGAGATAATGTACCATAAAAGGTCGGTAAAAGTGTGCTTAAAAAGCAGCATTTTTGATGTGTGGTCGTAATAATAGTTTAAAGCTGCAATTCCATACCTGGGAGTAAATCCCAATGAGCTGCGAAGGAACTACTTCAAATTAGACATGTAAAGTGCTGTTAGTAAGCTATGTGGATCACAGCTTGACTTCTACATTTTCCTAAGACAGTTGAAAAACCTGCATTTTCCTCACATATATAATCTAGACCAGTGGTGGAGAACCTGCGGCCGATGGACCAAATTAGACTCACCAGGCCTCTTCAGATATGGGGCAGGAAAAGTGGTGGCTGGGTTGAAAGGTGGTTTGCAGGCATAGCTGGTTGGCTAATCACTGGTGCTTCCAGAATTCAAACTGATGGAAAAGGAAAATGGGTCACCTAACATCATTGTGACATCAAGTCACTCACAGCAGGTGGAAGAGATCAGGGTCCAGCCTGCTGGTCAGATACAGCTCACCACCCCTGCCCTAGACATCTTGGAATGAAATATTATGGGATATCCTTGGCTGCTGATGAAAAGAACAGAGAAACTTGCAAAGAACGTGCAAGGGCATAAATTGTATAGGGTATGTGGGAAGCACATATAAACCGCCTCCCGTGTCGAAGAAACACCATTGTGCATCTTCAGCAGGCTCCTTCCTTCGTTTCTTGGATTGTTGCCAAAATCTCCAGCACTAGTTCTGTGATTTTGTTTTTTGGGGAAAGGGTTCCCTGGGGTTTTTCCTATGCATTGAGTATCATTACAAACATATCTTTCATGGCTATTATTGACCTCCCACCCCCCTTCTAAATCTTGTCACTGAAATAAGATTAAATCCCCACCAGAGTGTTTCTTGGACAGAGATATTTGAAGAGGTATCAATTAAAATTGACCCTGAACCCTGAGGATTTGTTTTGTGCTTCTATAGAATTCAAGGACAATGAGACCAAGAAGCTGACAAGAAGCCCTGAATCCACCAGCAGTTTCTCAAAGGGCTCCGTATAATTGAGAAATTACATATTGATGGGATGCTGAAAGAATTACAACTTTATTGAGCTGACTTGTTACCCGGAGAAGTATATTACACAGATTTAAAACAACCATTAGGTCTTTTATTAGCAGTGCCAAAAAGAGAGAGAGAAGGTCAGGAGCCTGAAAACAGAAAATGACTATTTAGTGAGTTGTTCCAATCAGAAAACTAAGCTAATTGATCAGACGGATTCTTGCTACCTGAGCAGACTGCCAAATGCTGAGCTTCTTGTCAACACCCTGGAATCATTAGGAAGAGGATGTGGGGATTGCTCTCCCTTGTATTGTATGAGATCTCCTGTAGTGGCTGAGATTCTGAGCTATGAACCTGGCAGACCCAGGTTCAAATCTCATCTACACTGCAAACTCACAAGATGTCCTAAGGCAAAGCACTGTTGCTCAGCATCTTCAGTAAATGAGGTTTTTCTTAAAGGGTTATTGAGAGTAGAAAGTAACTTGTATGTTGTTGTTTAGTCGTTTAGTCATGTCCAACTCTTCATGACCCCCTGGACCAGAGCACGCCAGGTACTCCTGTCTTCCACTGCCTCCCGCAGTTTGGTCAAACTCATGCTGGTAGCTTCGAGAACACTGTCCAACCATCTTGTCCTCTGTCGTCCCCTTCTCCTTGTGCCCTCCATCTTTCCCAACAACAGGGTCTTTTCCAGGGACTTTTCTAGGGAGTATAATTTACATTAAATAGCAGACAGCAGGGTGAATAGTGTATTTGGCGGCAGCCATCACAGCACTGTGATGGATACGGGTCAGAATGAAACTGTTGTGTTCTTACCTCTAAACCATACTCCTCTTGCACAACTGATGGTGGGGGGGATAACGCTGTCTTCATCCACAGCAGGGGTGCTACTTTCTTCACAACTGTCCTCTGCCTGGTCCTCTCTATTCCACTCCCCCCCCCCCCGATGCTCCACTGGCGAATGTATTCTAGACATATCTAATGGAGAGTGAATAGGTAAAAAAAAAAAGGTAAAGGACCCCTGGACAGTTAAGTCCAGTCAAAGGCAACTATGGGGTTGCAGTGCTCATCTCACTTTCAGGCCAAGGGAGCCGGCGTTTGTCCACAGACAACTTTCTGGGTCATGTTGCTAACATGACAAAACTGCTTCCAGTGCAACAGAACACCGTGACAGAAACCAGAGTGCACGGAAACGTTGTTTACCTACGGGACTGCCTCTCCGGGTATGCCCCACGGAGGACCTTAAGGTCCATAAATAGCAACACCCTAGATGTCCCGGGCCCTAAGGAAGTTAGATTAGCCTCAGCCAGAGCCAGGGCCTTTTCAACACTGGCCTGGTAGAACGCTCTGTCTCATGAGACCACGACCCTGCGGGATCTGATTTCTTTCCGCAGGGCCTGTAAGACAGAGTTGTTCTGCCTGGCCTTTGGCTTAGAATCAATTTGATTCCCTCCCCCTCTTCCTTTTTTCCTTTCTCCTCCTGTGAAGAGGCTGCATCTTAATGTTTTAATGTTGTATTTTAATCTTGTTTTTAAGTTGTATTTTAATCAACTTGTTTTTATTATTGGTTGTTAGCCATCCTGAGCCCGGTCTTGGCTGGGGAGGGCGGGGTATAAATAATTTATTATTATTATTATTATTATTATTATTATTATTATTATTATTATTATTACCACCTTCCTGCCACAGCAGTACCTATTTATCTACTTGCACTGGCATGCTTTCAAACTGCTAAGTTGGCTGGAGCTGGGACAGAGCAACGGGAGCTCACTCCGTTGCAGGGATTCGAACCGCTGACCTTCCGATTGGCAAGCCAAGAGGCTCAGTGGTTTAGACCACAGCGCCACCTGCCTCTGAATCCAGTGCAGTTTGCTTCCTATTATGTATTACTATATTCAGACCTTAACCTGTGTCCATGTCATATGTTCACTGTGTTCACATTGGCTTAATCTTAACACTTGGGTTTCAGGATAAAAGTACTTACTGAACATGATGTTCAGTTTTGTCATATCCCTGAAAGGCTGAGTCCCAAAAAGTAATTGCGAAGACACTCAGAAAATACCTGAGAGACGTACATTTTCCAGGGCATGTCTAGACACATCAAGAATGATTGCTTAAGTCCTGTGCGCGATATCTTAGTAAGGTTTATTTTATATTCACCAAAGGCAGCCTGACAATCGGCAGAGGCCCCTAAGAAGAAAAATCTCAGTGTCTGGACCACAGATGGCTTGTATACAGGCAAACAAGAACACCCTAAGATAAGTTTGCTGCATGTAATATAAATGAAGGGTTGGTCTTAAAGGCTCAGCAGAAAAAGAGAAAGCTGAAAAGCTCCTACAGGTAATTTATGACAGAGATATCATGATGAATTAGAAGAAATCACTAACAAACCAAAGCCATCCTTGTCATTAGATGCCATATATGTCTCTTAAAAAATATTGTTAAAAATATATGAACATGATAAGCAATGGACAGAGAAAAGCGTAGTTCAAAATTAAGGTGGATCTTGGAGCCTGCTCTAGATGTCATTAGACTCCAATTTCCCCCAGCCAGCTTTGCCAATGGTTAAAGATAATGGGAGCTGTCATTGATCATCTTCCAGAGCGTCTACCCCAACTCTAGTTTAAGGCTGTCACGGTCTGGTTCATGGGCGATCGAAGTCCCGGCTGGGGACGTCGGGACCAGGGGCAAGATGGCAGGGTGGGAGCAGGAATGGGAGTCCAGAAGCCAGGAGTCAGAAAGCCAAGAGTCCGAGGGTCAGAGCTGGGAGTCAATAAGCCAAGGGTCTGAGGGTCAGAGAGCTGGGAGTCAAGAAGCCAAGGGTCCGAGGGTCAGGAAGCGAGGAGTCATGAAATCAGGGGTCCGAGGATCAAGAAGCAAGGAGTCAAATGCAACAAGGCAGGGAATGTGTTGCTGTGGCAAAGAGCCAAAGGGAAAACCTTATATACCTTCCTGGCTCTTGCCACCAGGTGCTGTGAGTTACCAATCAGCCTCACCTGTGAGGCTGCGCCTTGCCTCTTCAGAACAAACTTAGGAAGGCCCCAGTCCTGCAGAGTCCTATTGGTCACAGGGCCTGGCTCCTGCACGCACACCTGACAAAGACTTCCCAACTTGCTGATTCATCAAGGGGCATTTTCTTCTGCATTAAATCTGCCATCACACTTAACTCTTTTGGGATGTTTGGGATGTTAGAGTGTGTAAAGGCAGGGATCCTCTCCCTCCTTCCATGTGTTCCCACAAGAGTCACTGAACTGGGTGAATGTGCCTCATCACTGGAAAGAAGCAAGCCCCTGCGAATGACTCATCCAGAGATGCAAGAGGCAGCTTCCTATGAAGGGGAGGGTGGAATTCCTCTGCCCCGGGAGTGATTGAATGATCTGATGCAGAGATATGGCAGTGATTGATGGGAAGCAAGGCCAGAGCAATAAATCATGCAAAGATGCAGGGGGCAGCCTCTTCTGTAAGTGTGTGCTTTGGGCTGACAGGAGTCTTTCACAATTTAATGAATGAATGTCTTGCACAGCACACTGGCAGTTCTCTCATGGCACATTAGTGCATCACAGCACACTGTTTGGGAATTACTGACGATCTGGAATACTGATGTTCTGTTTCTAAAGTCTGGCACACTTCTGGATCAGAACGAGGAAATTATCCTCAGGAAAATTTGTCATTACTTTACAGTGGTACCTCGGGTTAAGTACTTAATCCGTTCCGGAGGTCCGTTCTTAACTTGAAACTGTTCTTAACCTGAAGCACCACTTTAGCTAATGGGGTCTCCTGCTGCCGGAGCACGATTTCTGTTCTCATCCTGAAGCAAAGTTCTTAACCTAAAGCACTATTTCTGGAGTCTGTAACCTGAAGCGTATGTAACCTGAAGCGTATGTAACCTGAGGTACCACAGTAATGTATTTGTGGATATGGCATTTGTTGAAGGACACTTGATTTCCCCCCCTCATTGGGGCACTACATGCTTGAACCAGGAGTCTATTAGCAGCTTCCAATGCTGGTTGAACTGCTTCACACCAACCTCATGGACCTGGACGTAAGAAGGCAGTGTTTCCTGTTCTGCTCTGTATTCATTACACGCAGTACCGTTTCTGTTCTCCTGCAGGTTGTCTTCTGCCCAAAGCTGTGTTATTCATCTTGCTGTCCACTATGGCAAAATTGCACAGCTTACCTAATTTTCTTTGTCGTTATGTTATTCCACTCTGTTCACTTCAATGCAAAGGAAACACAATGCAAATTGGTGGGACATAAATCAGTTTCATATTGTTTACAGACTGAAAACAGCAGCAGCAAATACTGAATGTATTCACTGGGTTGATTTTCATTCTGGCCGTGGGATTAATAAGCAAACATTCACAATTTCAACTTCTGTTTCCACTGGCATTCTCTGACATATCTCCCTGGAAGTGAGTGTGATATGTATGTGTCATACTCAGTGTTGTATAGCAGGCATGGCCAAACTTGGCCCTCCAGAGGTTTTGGGACTACAACTCCTACCATCCCTAGCCAACAGGACCAGTGGTCAGGGATGATGGGAACTGTAGTCCCAAAAGATCTGGAAGGCCAAGTTTGGCCATGCCTGTTGTATAGCTATAAAGTCCACTGCACTCTCTCACGTCTGGTCAGTTTATTGCTTTAAGCTGTCCCTTTGCCCTTCCTTGTAATACCATTGACAGTCTATCTGTTGAACAACAACAACAACAACAAATTTTTAATTGTAACCCGCCCTCCCTGGCCGAGGCCGGGCTCAGAGCGGCTAACATCATAACTCAACATCACTAGCAATAAGAGCCCCCTGTGACAATGAAGTTGCTCATTTTTTAGGTGCCAAAGGACCCTTGCACATTTCACACATAAATGGGTATTATCCATGTACTTTTAATTTCAGGGGAGATTTAAGCACATCCTCACCGATGGGATTTAACTTTGGTTTGATGCTGCCAGTATGTTTTCGAAAAATGTGGAAAATATGACATGCCACTCAAGCAGGTTGTCCCAAACACATGGAGAATGTGCTAAAAAAAGAATCCTTTTCAAAATTTGGGACATCACCTTTTGGCAACTTATAATTAGCTTTGCATTATTTACAGCATGTGATTAGATACCAAGAGATTTTTCAAATGTAACATAAAAAGTTACATTGAAGGTGATAATAATTCATTTGGAGTGATATGCCTTTGTTCAGTTTAGCATCCTCATAAATGTTTAAAGAATATAAATTAGGCTTCCAAGCCAATTAATTTGTCTGTTTCTCATCTCCTGTGATGTATTTTAATTATACTTCCAGGCCTTTAAGCTTGGAAGGGAAGATGCTACATAATGATCATGAAAACTTAAACCTGTAAATGTGCAGAAATGAAGCAAACAAGCAAATTTCAATCCTTCACCTCACCCTCAACTCCAAGCCTGATCATGGTTTCATTGGGAAAATAAGGCAGAATAATAAGGTGGGGACCAGATTATTTTAAAACTATAAACCAGTATAATTAGGTGAAGCCTTCAAATATTACATTTTAATTGGAGCTAAAGTCACAGGCAAGCTGTGTTACATTTGCTGTGTGGTGCTTCAGTGCAGGTTCCACACTCCATAAGCATCATCTCAATAATTCAGGAGTAAATCAGGAAGGCTTACATTGGCAGATAGGGAGCTGGTTTGCCGCTGAATGTATTTTGCGTAGACAGGCGGAGTCCCCCCAACCCCAGGTGACCCCCCCGAGCAGAATAATGACTCAAGACAACATGCTATGGGATTAAAATTGGCCACAACTTTTTAAGTTTCAGCTGTAGGGAGACCTTGGCTCAGGAATTGGGCGTTTATCCTTCCCAATCCCCAGCTGGGGATCTGGGAGACGTCAGGGTTATCCAGAATGTGTGGGGATTTGGCTGGCTCTGGAGAACATATGTTCAAGCAGAGAGCCCCCCCCCCCGGGTTTTCACCGCCATTGCAGGGGAGAGCAATGACAACCTCTTGGCGTATGGCCAATGCCTCCCCTCAAGACCCCTTTCATGGGGAACCCTGGGATCACCGCCGCAAGGGGGGTGGGTGGGTCACTACTTCATGCCCCCCCCATTTAGGAAGATAGACTAAAGATTCTGCCCAAGGCCTGAAACTGCCAAAGTTGTGACGTTTTGCTACAGGAAAGGCAAGACCTGCCAGGAAAATTCCTTTCCGGCCCTTCAACAGCGACCATGACATAGCAGCACCCGCGTACCTGTGGAGAAGAGGTTAACCTGCAAAAAAAGGCTTAACTGAGGGAGGGCAGGGTGGGAGAAGCTCTGGAGCCAACTGATACTTCACAGGTAAGATTCACCTTCTCTTGTGTGGGCAGGACGGTCCCTCCCCTTACCTGGCCAATCCTCTGGCGACATCTCCCCAGGTGGGATTGGGCGATTGGCTGAGGTAGGTGGAGCCCTCCAGGTATCCAGCCTGGGGAGGGCAAAGCCAGTCTCTACTACCAGGAGCCGCACTGGGATCCGGGGGCTGTGCACCACCACCCAAAAGGCGCCCCCCATTTGATGTGGGGAGTGGTCATTGTTGCCACTGCAAGGCAATGCGTAGGTGGGTGAGGGAAAAACAAGCCTTTATCTGAAGTTAGCTTTGAAGTGTGTGTGTGTGTGGGGGGGAAGTCTCATTCAGGATTGCACAAATACTCAGTTGCTGCCTGGCTAAAAGCCCCTAATGTGATGGTGGGTAGCTGACATCATTAGTTTTTGCACTGTGATGACTCTGTCGCCTCCTGTCTCTACAATTTCTTCCCAATGGTTGCCATAGTTTTCCTCCCCACCCCTCAATTGTCCTGCAGCAACAGCAAATAAATTGCTCCATCGCCTTCTAATAAAGACAGGTCAATACTTATCAACCCAAAGCAGAAGAGGCTCCCCCTGCCCCACACCTTAGCATGATTTATTGTTCTGGCCTTGCTTCCCATCCATCATTGCTACGTTTCCACATCAGATGTGACTGGATCATTCCATCACTCCTGATGTAGAGGAACTCCATCTTTCCCTTCATAGGAGGCTACCTCCTGCATCACTGGGTGAGTCATAAGCCTAGACTTTGCTTCTTTCCAACACCCAGTTCACCCAGTTCAGTGACTCCTGTAGAAATGCATGGAAGAAGGCGGAGAATCTCTGCTCTTACATGCCCTAAACTTAATAATAATAATTTTATTATTTATACCCTGCCCACCCAGTTGGGTTTCCCCAGCTACTCTGGGCAGCTCCCAACAGAATATTAAAAACATGATAAAACATCAAACATTAAAAACTTCCCTAAACAGGGCTGCCTTCAGATGTCTTTTAAAAGTAGGATAGTTGCTTATTTCCTTGACATCTGATGGGTGTTCCACAGGGCAGGCCCCACTACTGAGAAGGCCCTCTAACTGGTTCCCTGTAACCTCACATCTTGCAGTGAGGGAAGCACCAGAAGGCCCTCGGAGCTGGACCTCAGTATCTGGGCTGAATGATGGGGGTGGAGACGCTCCTTCAGATATACTGGACCAAGGCCATTTAGGACTTTAAAGGTCAGCACCAGCACTTTGAATTGTGCTCGGAAATGTACTTGGAGCCAATGTAGGTCTTTCAGGACTGGTGTTATATGGTCTCGGCGGCCACTCCCAGTCACTTAACACTTGGGGGATGTTAACAGGAAAATACAACTCCAATTTTAATGTAGGAAATGTGCCCCAAGATGCATCAGCAACTTTAGGAAGCATTACTCTAGAGCCAGAGTGGGGAATCTTCAGAAGTTGCTGAATTACAACTCTCACCATCTATATATATATATTTTTTGGAATAAATTTTTATTGATTTTCCAACATAAATTGAACACAATACACTACACAATACATAGACAAACAAACATATAAACACGTATAATTTCGTAACCTCTTTTTCATTAACCCTATTTCACCGACTTCCCCATGCCTCCCTTTTCTGCATCCCTATTTAGTAATTTTCTTCAGCAACCCCTCACTTCCATTGACTTATAAACTCTTTTTCTTTGATTCTTCTTCTCTTACCCAATCATTTACAGCTGTAATTTTGTTTTTTTTTTCATTACCCTTGACATTTTAGCATTCATTAATTTTATAGCAGTTTTTAAGATAAACTTTGTATTTCTTCCAATCTTCTTCCACCGTCTCTTTTCCTTGGTCATGGATTCTGCCAGTCATCTCAGCCAGTCCCATGTAGTCAATCACCTTCGTCTGCCATTCTTCCAGTGTGGGTAGTTCTTGTGTCTTCCAATACTTTGCTAAGAGAACTCTTGCTGCTGTTGTAGCATACATAAAAAACATCCTATCCTTCCTTAACACCAATTGGCCAACCATGCCCAAGAGAAAGGCCTCTGGTTTCTTATGAAAGGTGCATTTAAGAACCTTCTTAATTTCATTATAAATCATTTCCCAGAAGACCTTAATCTTTGGGCACGTCCACCAAAGGTGATAAAAAGTACTTTCAGCTTCATTGCATTTCCAGCATTTATTATTGGGCATATGGTATATTTTTGCAAGCTTGACTGGGGTCATGTACTACCTGTAGATCATTTTCATAATATTCTCTCTTAGGGCATTACATGCCGTAAATTTAATACCAGTGGTCCATAACTGTTCCCAGTCAGCAAACATAATGTCATGGCCAATGTCTTGTGCCCATTTAATCATAGCTGATTTAACTGTTTCATCTTGTGTATTCCACTTCAACAGCAAGTTGTACATTCTTGACAAATTCTTAGTATTGGGTTCTAACAATTCAGTTTCTAATTTTGATCTCTTCACCTGGAAGCCAATTTTCCTGTCTTGTTTGAACACCTCATTTATCTGAAGGTAATGAAGCCAATCTCTTACTTTGGACTTTAATTTCTCATAACTCTGTAATTTCACTTTTCCAACCTCTTGTTCTAAAATCTCACAATATTTTGGCCATTTAGATTCCATATTAAGTTTTTTCACCTCTTTGGCTTCCATTGGTGACAGCCACCTAGGGGTTTTGTTTTCCAACAGATCCTTATATCGAATCCAAACATTAAATAATGCTTTCCTAACAATGTGATTTTTAAAACCTTTGTGAATTTTTACCTTGTCATACCATATATATGCATGCCAACCAAACCTGTTATTAAACCCTTCCAAATCTAAAATGTCCGTGTTCTCAAGAAGTAGCCAATTTTTCAGCCAGCAAAAAGCCGCTGATTCATAATATAATTTCAAGTCCGGCAGGGCAAATCCCCCTCTTTCTTTTGCATCAGTTAATATCTTAAATTTTATTCTGGGCTTTTTGCCCTGCCAGACAAACACAACTCTCACCATCTATAACCTTAGCCATGCTGGCTAGGGCTGGTGAAAGTTGGAAGCCCCCAGTCATTTGGAGGACCCTAGGACCCTCAACCCCATCATAGACCAAGTCTGCAACATATGTGATCCACAACATGCAATCCTATACATGTTTACTCAGAAGGAAATGTCACCGCTTTCAGTGAAGCTTACTCCCAGGGTTAAGTATTTGTGGGTTTGCTGCCCCAGCTTGCAAGCATTGGATAAGCCTCTTGCTTTTGCCCATCTGGAACTTCAAAAAGTGTGTGTGTTATTTGGCCGTTGGGCTGCATTGGGCCTCCGGGTCAGAAGCTATTCAAGCGTTCCCTGGGAAGAGAAGAAAAGTGGATATATGTGATAAAAACTTAAAAGTGATTCCCATGTTGGGGGGGGGGGAGGAGGTCAGCAAACTTTTTCAGCAGGGGACCAGTCCACTGTCCCTCAGAACTTGTGGGGGGCTGGACTATATTTTGGAAAGGAAAAAAAAATGAACCCAGAGATGCATTTTAAATAAAAGGACACATTCTACTCATGGAAAAACACGCTGATTCCCGGACCATCCACGGGTCGGATTTAGAAGGCGATTAGTCCGGATCTGGATCCGGGCCCCAGGCCTTAGTTTGCCTACCCATTGATTAAAGGTTACAGGATCTGAAAAACACTGAAGACCAGTAACTTTTTATTCTAAGACAGACCACCAAGTTTCCAACCAGTTATTGAACATACTCATGAACCTGTGAACTTTGACATTCAGCTTGTGTGCAGAAAACGCTGAATTAGTTATGTTTTGTAATCTGTAAACTTTATATTTTCCAGTTTCACTGCCAGTTAACTGGCTTCTTCAATAGTTGCTGTTTTTCCTAGTACTTGCTAAGAGGTTACCTAGATGACGTAAGGTTCAGCAAGTCTGTCTCAAGCTGCTTTGAGCCACTTCGCAATTCATGGAAAAAATAAGGTCCATTGTGAATCCATTCCTCAGATTAATTTTCTTGACAAGAGCATGCATGCTGGTAAATATTGATAAAACATATTCTGAAATAGCCGATAAAGAAATGTGAGCCAACCTTCAATTTTGACCCACAATGTTTATTTATCAAATATTTTCCTGCCCCCCTTTTTAAAAAATAAATAAATCTGTGCACTCTTTGCATATTTTATTCACTTTCTTGTGAAGAAATAAAAGCAACTCCCCACAGAGTTATCTGTACAAATACTACAGAGCAAGTAAATTGAAACAGTCAATTATGAATGGAAAATTACTCATTACTGCTGTTGTCATGGAGTCTCCTTCAGCGCAATGAAATTCTTTACAAGGGACAGTCTTGGGCCTCTTGTCATTGCAGAAGCAAACCCATGTGTCTCTCTGGACTGTACCACTTTAGTTTCCGGATGGATGGGGCTCACATGGCTGAATTCTCTTCCATACAGAACAATTCCCTCCACACAGAAAATGAGGTGTTGGAGGGGAAATACTAGCCTTGCCTTGTTTCTGACATCTGGATTTCTATTTTCAGCTAGTTTGATGGAGTATTCAGCCATTTGCAATCCCAGCCACCCCAACCCAAGGCCCTGTTTGATGGCCTACTGGGAGTGCTGTTGTCACTGTGTGACCATGGTTTCTCTTCTTGTCTGTTCTTTCCCCTCATATATAATTCCTCCATCAGTAGATCTTGACTGAGGGCAAGCTGGGCCCTATGTTGCATGGCTTTTCCTTCATTCCCTTTATGATCAGAAATGGTGCTTGCAGACAATTTGGGAGACAGTGGGAATTCAACTCTGTATGCAGAGGTGCCTGGGAACTTACTGCCTGTGCCACAAGAAGTCTCGCAGTGGGGGCACTATGGCATCATGTGTGCTGTGCTGAGTTGTGCCTCATTGGCTCCCACCATGTGTGGGTGGCATGTGGACATCATTGCATTCCCAATCCCTAAGGGCTGCAGATGCTTCCTTGGATACTAGAGATACAGTGGCCATAGTTTCTTGAGTTGAGTTCTTCCTCCCTAGGTTGACTGAATACAAGATTCAGTGGCCATTGCACAGATATACAGTAGGCAATAAGGGATGTGGGTGGCGCTGTGGGTTAAACCACAAAGCCTAGGACTAGAAGGTCGGTGGTTTGAATCCCCGCAACGGGGTGAGCTCCCGTTGCTCGGTCCTGCTCCTGCCAACCTAGCAGTTCGAAAGCATGTCAATGTGCAAATAGATAAATAGGTACTGATCCGGCGGGAAGGTAAACGGCATTTCCGTGTGCTGCTCTGGTTCGCCAGGCTTAGTCATGCTGGCCACATGACCCGGAAGCTGTATGCCGGCTCCCTTGGCCAATAAACCGAGATGAGTGCCGCAACCCCAGAGTCGGTCTTGACTGGACCTAATGGTCAGGGGTCCCTTTACCTTTACAGTAGGCAACAGCTATCTGTGATGGCTAAAAATATGGCTAAGGTCTTTTCTGGACCTAGCTTTGGTGATGCATGCCCTGGTAACCTCATGAGTAGACTATTGCAATGCACTCAGTGTAAGGCTGCCCTTGAAATGGTCTACAGGGGTGCCCAAACGTTTTTCAAAGAGGGCCGGATTTGATGACGTGAACATGCATGAGGAGGATCAACCAAAGTTGTTGAGCTTTTACCCCAGGGTATATACTGCCATGGGGTCCAGATTAAATCAACCGGCGGGTCAGATTAGGCCCCCAAAACAGACTTTGGACATGCCTGGTCTACAAGCTGCAGCTAGTGGAGAATGCAGCTACCCAGCTGTTAAGCAGGTCAATGAAATCAGGCTCCCAGAGCACTGATCCTGAAGCTACCAGACTCAGTTTAAGGTATTGTAAATACTTAGTATTTAAGGTCCTAAATGGTTTGGGGCCCTATTATCTGTAGGAGAGTGTTGCTTGTAAAGCATGCTGCTTCATAGCTGTTGCTTTCACTGTATCCTTCCTTACTTTCAATCATCTGATGCATCCAAAAATAGTTTTTCTTTCGCCTGCCTGCTTCTCTGTGACGTACTTGGCTGTTTTGAGTTTCTCCCCTGCCCCCCCCCAGTTATTCTTTTGTGTATGTCTTGTTGTCAGGTGGATTAATATTCCTTCTCAACCTGCTATTAGCCTTGGTGGCTAGCCACACCCCAAGCCAAAAATATTTTGACAAGAGTACAGACATATCTCAGGCGGCGGCAGCATCCCACACAACCCTAATTTGGCACTGTCACCTAAAGCAAAATACAGAGAAAGTTGTGGTTGTCGCCACATTGTGAGGATCTTGAGGCAAGACAGGGGAGTTTTGATGAAATGAGTGAACATTTCTTGGGGGTTTTAAACACACTTGTACCAAGCACAGCCCTCTGTTAATTTCTGCAAGAGCTTGCAAGGGAAGTAGGCTGTGTCCAGACAGGCAGAAAGCATACAGGACCTTGGTCAGTTCCAAGGAGCCCTGTTAAACTATCTGAGATAGTTGACCCTGAATATGTAGTCGGGGCTTATCCTCACTTAATTTTGCCCTAATATTTCTGTATCTGAGCATTGTTGGGGGTGGGGTGTTGCCCTGAGCTTTCCCCATGAAACCTACTTTTTAAAGCTGAATCAGAGCAAGCGTCAATTTGGGTTTTCTGCAGTTTGACGTTTGTGCCAATGGAGCTTTAAAGAGCAAGTTTTCGCAGGGGAAGCACCAGATCAAAATAATAATAATAATAATAATAATAATAATAATAATAATAATAGCTCAGAGAAGGAGTTTTAAATAATGAGCCATGCCTGAAAAGAGCAGAAGGGTAGGTGTGGATAAGCCCTACGTTTTACAAATCCTGAAGTGTGGTAGGCCCTTGCCTCATTCTGAAGTTTTAGATTTTTGTGAAGCTGGGGAAGCAAAGGTACTGCAGGAAGATTCATCCTCTGGGTCATCCATTTCAGTGTGCAATCAAACACACTGAAACAGACTTCCCATCATCCCTGAGCATTGGCCACAATGATTGGGTTTCGTGGGAGTTAAGTTCAATAACACCTGAAGGCCCCCTAGTTCTCCATCCCTGGTTCAGACTGATCCTGATTTTGAAACAGGGAGAGACTTCACTGAAATGGAAAGGAAACCAATTTATCAGACTCGTGGGGTATTTTTTCCAGGTGTTGCTGGACAGATTTGCAATCGAGCTTCAGAGACACAGCTGTATCTCTGTTCTAGTAAATGAATAGATCAGTCCTTATTATTGTTCAACCAAGGGTGTTATTGTTCTCTACACAAACGGCCACCTATCACAACATTTGCCTAGCTTCCAGATCTTATCCCATTAATCACAACTTCCTTGCCTCTCAGTCAAGGGAGCATTGCTCTTCATACAAACTTTGGTGAGAAATAAATGTTTTACTCAAAACGTGTTGGAAAACACATAGTTCAGTAGCACAGCACATGTTTTGCACTTGGTTCAGTCCCAGGTTCAGTGCCTGACATCTCCATACTCAATTTCAATTTCTAGTGTGGATATTGTTGTTCTGCATCTCCTACTCACGTTGTGCCTGATTCAGTTGAATTTATTTTCTATCAAAGAAAAAAAAGATGATTGGCGGCTGGATGCTCAGATCCTTGCAACTGATTAAGAACTGGGATAAAAGCAAAGGACAGCATCCAACTTTTGGATGGGCATCCCATTGTATGCCCTCCAGATGGATGGGCCTGATGACACCTATAGTCCAAAGCATCTTCAAGAAATTATGTTGGCTTCCCTTGATATTTGCATTTGCATCCACAGTTTCCAAAAAACAAGACCTCCAACAAATTCCATGGAATTTCCACAGGAATCCGAAATCATGGGTGAAACAGTCAAAGCCAAAGCAAATGCTCCATAAGAAAAGAAGAAGAAGAAAATGGATGAATTTTGAACATATCTGAAAAACAACAGCCCTGAGTCTATTCCTGAAACCCTATGGAATTAGACAAATACTGGGCTGAATGAGCCAAAGGTGCAGGTTGGAATGAGATAGTTTCATTTGATCAGGGCCACTGAGAGAAAGCAAAACAATATTCAACTGGGGAAAAAAATGAATTGCATTTTTAAAGCTATAATTTGAAACAACCCCCACCCCAATAAATCTGCCAACTTTGTAGTTTATAAATTCACATATATCAATAATTCAGAATGCATTGTTGCTGATTAGAAGAAACATCGCTAGAACATTTCAATTTTGCAAAATATATACTCATACTCAAAGACCTGCATACTACTCACAAAGGTGAACCTCTAGTGATATGGATATTTCCCAGTAAATAAAGCCATTAAGTGACATTGCACTATATAATCTGAAGCAAATTGCAGAGCTATATTCTTCCTAGGAAGTTTGCTCATTATAGCCAGGTTCTGGCTGGGATGAGTTGAGTTGAGTTGAGTTGAGTTGAGTTGAGCTGAGTTGAGTTGAGTTGGGTTAGGGCTGTTGGAGAATTCCAACGGGAGTAGGAATTGCTGAGGTTGTTTAAAAAGATATTACTGCTTTAGTAGCTTCCTTTTTAGCCACAATTTTACCTGAAAGGGTTCCCAACAAACTATCCTTTCGGGAAATAGACAGGGTGTAGCAGAATATCCAAATGCACATGACCATAGTGTGACCTTATAACCCTTGATAGCTTCACCCTTGTCTTTTTAATTATTCCAATTACAGGAAACATTTTCTACTGTGACGCCAATAAAGGTATTTGATGGATTGATAATAATTAATTATGTAACATTCAGCCACAGCAGAAAGCAAGACCAATAATGTACATCTGTCGGAAGTTGAACTGCAGCAGAACAGAAACAGTGATATGATGGACATGTGTCCTAATGGAAATCAATACCTTCTGACATCCCTAGCTTGGGTCCAGTTGCTCCAAATCACTTAGTTCCAACCTAGATGCAGCACCTCCTGGGATTTTATTTATTTTTGAGAGCTACAAGAGCAGTTAAGACTTTTGCTCATCACAATCTCCCTTCCTTGCCACCTCTTTCCTAGCTTGCTCTGTTCTCAAGCTGTTCCAGTTTTGTTCAAGGCCTCTGAATGACCCAAGTTTCCACATGGTTCATCAAGGATGCTATGGGAAGGATGAAATGGGGGGATAGTGTCTTCTTCCTTTTTCTTATTCTCATATCTATTTTGTGATTTATTTATTTATTTTCTGTATTTTATTTGGTTATATTCTTTTCTATTTGGGGGTGTTTGTTGTTGCTGTTGTTGTTGTTGTTATGTTGTGTTATGTATTTTGTGGTTTTATGTTGTAAATTGCCTTGTGATCTTCAGGTGAAGTAGATCTATTTAATATATTAATGGATACAATAAAATAAAACTATCTATATATTTTTTAACATCCCATAAAAGGTAAAGGTAAAGGTACCCCTGCCCGTACAGGCCAGTCTTGACAGACTCTAGGGTTGTGCGCTCATCTCACTCTAGAGGCCGGGAGCCAGCGCTGTCCGCAGACATTTCCGGGTCACATGGCCAGTGTGACAAGCTGCATCTGGCGAGCCAGCGCAGCACACGGAACGCCGTTTACCTTCCCGATGGTAAGCGGTCCCTATTTATCTACTTGCACACGGGGGTGCTTTTGAACTGCTAGGTGGGCAGGCGCTGGGACCGAACGACGGGAGCGCACCCCGCTGCGGGGATTCGAACCGCCAACCATGCGATCGGCAAGTCCTAGGCACTGAGGTTTTACCCACAGCGCCACCCACGTCCCTTTAACATCCCATACTGGGTACCAATTCTTTCCTCCTTGCTAAAAAGAAAAGGTCAGAGGAATTTTGGGCCCTAAAGTTCACCCCCTATGTGAAGTTCACCCCAATCTTAAATAGTTTGGCAGGCAGAAGAGGATGGAGATGGGTTGTTTTGAAATCCATGCAGTAGCCATTTCTTCATTTTGGACTTCGGATTGGAAATTATTGATAACCACCTCCAAAAGGAGATATTTCAGAAGCACCCCACATCGTTCAATTCATTTACTTCAGGGGGCAGTATGAACAATACTGAAATATAGGAAACATATATAAGTTTTTCCTCTTCTAGAAATATGTGTTGTGCATACCTACAACATTCCCAGCTTGCAATGAAAATGGAGATGCATAAATACAATAATGAATAACAGTGCAAGAACATTTTTCAGGGCGGCAAAGCTCAGAAGAGCTAAAAGGAATTATTGAATCTCAACAATTTAAAATTAGAAGAGCAAATATTTGATTTTTTTAAATTCATATTTATTAAGATTTTGACAATAAACTCAACAATAACAGTAACAATATCAATCACAACGAAAACCACAACACACTACACAAATACAAAAAAAGAAGAAATAATACATAACAAGAAAAAGAGATAAACAACCAAACACTTAAAAGAGAAAAAGAAGAAATATCACATAAAATTAAACTTTCCAAAAATATCCTTTCATTAAGAAGAGCAAATATTTGATGGTTGGAGACCTTCTTGGCTGTGAGACCTGGAAAACCTGCTCCCTTTTTCCCAGGCCTTTCCCCACCACTCTGACTGACTCCAGCTACAAAAACTGAGGCTGTTGAAGAGGCTAGGGACCACTTTGGCTGTCTCTCAGTGCAGACTCAAGTCATCAAGCTTGAACATCCACAGTCATTGCCCACCATGAACCAGATGGGCAGGATTGGCAACAACAGCAACCAGTATATTCTATGCTTAGGATAATATTCTATTCTCTTGCAAATTATGCTGTTTTAAATGTGTATTTGATTTCCTTTAGTATTTTTTTTTCTTTTGAAATGTTTAAGATGATTCTTTTTTTGTTTACTTTGTTGTGTTAAATCTGCATTGGGCAGTGACCTCCTTTGTAATGCTTTTTTTCTGAAATCTTTCAAACAATATTTTAGTTTCCTGTTAATTATGTTGCTTTGAATGTACACTTTATATTCAACTTTCTTCTGCAATGTTTTATTCCAGAATGTTTTATTTGTTGTTTTAACGTAGGTTGTAAACCGCTTTGAATTTTTGTTCTTAAAAATAGCAATGAGAAGAGGAGGAGGAGGAGGAGAATGAGGAAGATATTAGCCAAAGACATCTTCATAAAGACTTTTGTGGATGATTGACACTTTGCTGTAGATCATCTGCTAGCCACACATTTAACAGGTGGTTCCTGTCCCAAGTGTTGCTGATCTACATTGTCTAACAGGACTAGCATGGAAGGCAGAGCCATGATTGTGACAAAACTGCAAAATCAGCTCTGAACTGCTGCAGTAGATGATGATGTGATGCAGAGCTTTGCAACTGTGATAGTCCCATCTTCTGTTTTGAACCTTCTAGACCTCTTTAATGAAGTACTTCCTCATTAAATTCCTCATTTAATTCATTCGGCGCAGTCCTTCATTTAATGAAGTATTTTATTTGCTTCATTTAATGAGGTGCATCCTGTTGGGCTTCCTGTTTTCTCCCTATCAGTGCTGAGGAGGGGAAGTTGCGGAAACTCGCATGTTCTTGCACAGCTCCTGTCCATTTCAACGAGGCTTGCGTAAAACTGTCCAGTGGACTTTACCTATAGCAGTGCATAGAAAGCTCCATGGTGTGCCTAATTTATCTTCAAGGCCAGCTTCTAAAGGTAGATATCTATACAAATAGGCTGACTCTCGCAGAAAGTGGTGGCGGCAAAGAGGTTTTAGGGGAAGATTCAGCACAGAGAACCCCAAAAGTGGAAATAATGAATGGGTTTTGAAATGCAGGGCCTGGTTGTGTGAGAGGTGTTACTCAGAAAATGGACCTGTAACACAAAAGTGTGTATCTCTTTATCCTGCAGTTTTGTACATTTTCACAAATCTGGCCACTCTCCTTTCACTGCTCAGAAGAACTTGGCTGGCAGAGCTGCAGGTATGCATGGCATGGCCATAGAATTATTATTATTATTATTTTGTGAATGCCCCACTTAACGTGTGTCTGAGAATTCTGACAGAAATGAGAGTGGAAATTGTCAATGTCCACTTATATGTCCTGTGTCCAGAACATAAATGAATCCAGTGGGTGTTCACTGTTGATGCTGCTTTCAATTTTAAAACAATATATAAATCCACAGCATCTTAAAAAGTAGAGACATCACCTTGCCAACAAAGGTCCGTATAGTAAAAGCTATGGTTTTCCCAGTAGTGATATATGGAAGTGAGAGGTGGACCATAAAGAAGGCTGATCGCCAAAGAATTGATGCTTTTGAATTATGGTGCTGGAGGAGACTCTTGAGAGTCCCATGGACTGCAAGAAGATCAAACGTATCCATTCTTAAGGAAATCAGCCCTGAGTGCTCACTGGAAGGACAGATCATGAAGCTGAGGCTCCAATACTTTGGCCACCTCATGAGAAGAGAAGACTCCCTGGAAAAGACCCTGATGTTGGGAAAGATGGAGGGCGCAAGGAGAAGGAGATGACAGAGGACAAGATGGTTGGACAGTGTTCTCGAAGCTACAAGCATGAGTTTGACCAAACTGAGGGAGGCAGTGGATGACAGGAGAGCCTGGCATGCTCTGGTCCATGGGGTCACGAAGAGTCGGACACGACTAAATGACTAAACAACAACAACAACAACATGGGCTCTGGCCCTATCTGATGTCAGGGGCTTGTTGGACACAGAGGAATGCTGGGAGGAACCAGCTGGAGAACCTCCAAGGATGAAGGCTCAGAGCCCAGGAATTGGTGGTGGCAAGACAATGAGTGATCAGAGGGAGAAGGGAAGAAGACTGGGAGGAGGAGGTGTTGGAAGCTGAAGAGGCAACAGGGCTTAGTGAGCAGGGAGAGTCAGTGCAGAGAGAAGTTCAGAATCACAAGCTGAAGGAGGAGAGTGGGATGAGGGAGGCCAAGAAATAGAGATGAGTCAGACTGGTGAAGAGGCAGGGTGTCTCCCCTCTTCCCTGGTCTCCCAGAACCAGGAGAAGCATGGAGAGAGTGAAGGAGAAGTTAGCGTTATGAAGCTTCACTCTCAGGTTGCTTGGGGGAAATCCTGGAGAGGAAGGGATGTAAGCAGCTGTAGGAAGGAAGAGGCTTTCAGTCTCTGTGACTGCTTCATGGGGTCAAGACCTACTGAAGAAGAGTTGCTGTGCTCATTAGGCCTGACACTCCTGGGCAGATTCTGTTCCTTTTTTTTCTAATAAAGAGTGAATTCCGCTTACTCCCTGTGATTTACTGCTGGCTTGCTCCTGTCATCTGCATTGTGTTTCTTTTGAGCTGGAAGTTCAACGGTGGAATAATGTAATGACAATCTAATTAATTACATAAATTACGCACGTTATGTAATTTGCGTCTGTGGACAGCAGGATGAGTGCCATAGGTCTGGGCAGATGCTGAACTGTAGCAGAACAGAAACAGTGTTGCATGTGACAAATGCAGGGCAGGGCAGAAAGCCAACTTCTTAGCATCCCTAGTCCCACTTCCCAGGAAGGTCAGACATTGAAGAGAAAATGCTGACCTAGGTTTGGTTCCCCTTGTAGGAAGAGCTGACTAGAGACAAGGTGTTTCTGTAATATCGACATTTACAGTAGTACCTCTGGTTACAAACTTAACTCATTTCAGAGGTCCAGAGTGAACCAGTGTGGTGTAGTGGTTAAGAGCAGTGGACTCGTAATCTGGTGAACCGGGTTCACTTCCCCACTCCTCCACCTGCAGCTGCTGGGTGACCTTGGGCTAGTCACACTTCTCTGAAGTCTCTCAGCCTCGCTCACCTCACAGAGTGTTTGTTGTGGGAGAGGAAGGGAAAGGAGAATGTTAGCCGCTTTGAGACTCCTTCGGGTAGTGATAAAGCGGGATATCAAATCCAAACTCTTCTCTTCTTCTTCTTCATTCTTAACCTGAAACCATTCTTAACCTGAGGTACCACTTTAGCTAATGGGGCCTCCCACTGCCACGCGATTTCTGTTTACATCCTGAGGTAAAATTCTTAACCCAAGGTACTACTTCTGGGTTAGTGGAGTCTATAACCCAAAGTGTTTGTAACCTGAGGTGTTTGTAATCCGAGGTACCACTGTATTTACAAATATATGTATTGATCATAGATGGAGGCCATTTTGAAATTCTTAACACCGGAGTTCCATTGTCTAACATCAGCTGTCCCAGACAGTCTGGCACCACATCAAGGTAGAGTGCATAAGAGATCAGCAAGGATAGAAAGGCCAGAAACTGGAGGCATAGTCAAAAGTCTGGTGTGTGTATTCAGGAGGCAAGAAAAGACACTCCATGAGGGTTTCTCACATAAGGCAGAGCTTGCATTGCCCACTCAATCTTTCTGAGTGCCTCCCCCCACCCCAAGCTGTAGCTCAGTCTCTCCTCTGTACCCCTCACTCACATACTCACTCACTCCATCTTCTATGCTGGCCAATCACAGCCAGTCACAAGAATCACTAAGTCCCACTCATCTCTATGAATAAATAAAAGAAAAGAGGGGAGACATTCAATAATAAACCGAAAACTCTTCCAGTACGGATAGCTTAAGTGGGCACAACCCCCTTTAATCTTCCATTTATCCCTTTGATTATACACTTGATAGTCATGATACAATGGGGATACAATGAAACTTCAGTAGGACTGGGGCAGAATTATACACGGCCTCCCCAACCAATCATATGCATGAATTTGCAAGCTGTGCCTATTGCTCCTTTCTGAGATACTGCTGACTGTTCCTTCAATTTTGCAAGCAGGAGGCTCCTTTCTTCAGCCATCAATATCTATAGCTCTGTGAGTTTCTGGTGACCTGCTTCTAACAGCCTACTTGGCCCCAATGCTACTTGGCTGCCCTTTCAGGTCCAGTTGTCACTGGTCACCACAGTCTGCATGATGGTTCTTAGATGTGCTTTGCTTGGACTAATGAGCTACTTTGGCCTACGTGCTTTTATGCGACTTACTCTCATTTTTCACTAAGAAAAGTTGTGCGTAGCATGTTTGGCTTCTGGCCATTATGGAACTTTCAGTAGTTGTACTGCCAACCTAGCAGTTTGAAAGCATGCCAAAAAGTGCAAGTAGATAATTAGGTACCACTCCGGTGGGAAGGTAAACGGCGTTTCTGTGCGCTGCTCTGGTTTTGGTGTTCTGTTGCGCCAGAAGCGGCTTAGTCATGCTGGCCACATGACCTGGAAAAACCGTCTGCGGACAAATGCCGTCTCCCTCGGCCTGTAAAGAGAGATGAGCGCCGCAACCCCATAGTCGTCTGCGACTGGACTTAACTGTCAGAGGTCCTTCCCCTTTCCCTTTTTACTGGCTTCCTATACCCTTTCTTGCCCAAACCACCAAAGTCACAAATATCATGTCTCCTTTAATATAATATAGCAATTCTTGTGGGTGGGGGAGAGCTATTTAATTCAAGGAGAGGGGGAGAGCAAGTTAAAGGGCCTGTTGGTTTTTCCTCCCTTGTTCCATAAATCGTGAGTTAATCACGTCAGGTTTATCTTAATACATTCCAGTACTGGATTGTCTATATATGTCTCTTACTGTGCTGGTAATTTTTCTCCACTTGTCAAAGTCAAATGAGCTTTTTGGAATTGTGGTTGCTGAATTTCCCTGCCGTTTAATGCTGTCAGCAGCAATAAACCTGCAGATCCTCTCCTTCGTGGAATACAGAACAGTAGGCGGTCTTCATATTCAAGAAGACGTTGTTTTCATGCCACTGCAGCTTTCGGGGGGATACTGGTTGCATTATACATTATACAAGAGAGAGAGAGAGAGAGAGAGAGAGAGAGAGAGAGAGAGAGAGAGA
>JAXCMG010000073.1:1201257-1230385 GCA_034642415.1 Podarcis siculus | reverse complement strand
TTGGACTCGATGGCCCTTGTCGTCTCTTCCAACTCTATGATTCTATGATTCTATGACTCTAATTATTTTTATTTTATTTCCATGCTTATTACATACAAAAAAAGGGAACAATGCTGAAAAGGGGGTG
Source organism: Podarcis siculus (assembly GCA_034642415.1). Classification (NCBI taxonomy): domain Eukaryota; kingdom Metazoa; phylum Chordata; class Lepidosauria; order Squamata; family Lacertidae; genus Podarcis; species Podarcis siculus. Next base: position 1,230,258 of record JAXCMG010000073.1, on the reverse strand, counting down.
CAACTTAAGAGGGGAGGGAAAAGGAAAGAAAATGAAATTTACACAATCTGTTACAAAGAAAAAAATTATGACACAAATTTATGATTACAATTTCATGTTACAATAAAAGTAAAAATCTCATTATCTTTTACACCTGACTTCCCATTTATTCCTTAATTCTTTTTACATTAATTTACTGCCATATCAAAATACTATTTTTTATGTTAATATCTTCACAATTTATAAAGGTTTATATTTATATAAGCAATTAATAAAAACTGCTGGGATCACTCAAAAGCTGCTACAGATTTTAACATGGTATAATTTTGTTTAAGATATGTTCTGATGGCCTCCCATTTTGATACAAATTCAATTCTTTATTTTTTCAGGTAAACTATCTAATTCAGCATAGTCAGTCAATTTTTGTATCCACTCTTGTCTAGAAGGAATTATGTCGCTCTTCCACCTTGTAGCTATAAGGACTCTCGCTGCCACTGTTGCATACAAAAAAAGATCTTTAATTTTTTTAGGAATATCTGAGTCTGTAATGCCCAACAGATATGCCTCTGGTTTCCTAATAAATGAGATTCTTAACATTTTTTTCAAGTTCAAAGTGGATTTCCTCCCAAAATTTCTTTATTTTGCTACATTTCCACCATATATGATACAGTGAGCCTGTTTGGTCTCCAAATCTCCAGCAATTACTTTTGCCTCCTGCCCCCCTCTCAAAGGGAGATGGGTCAAAAGACCCATCTCTTACATGCACATATCTTATTGTCAGCTTCGCCTTTGATCCAGTGCCGACGACTGGGCTCAACCTCTTCAGCCCCGACTGGGCCAGGCGAGCTGGGAAAGCACTTCCAGAGACCTTCCACTGCAGGGAGCAGGTCTAAGTGCTGTGGACTCACAACTTAGAGCTGCGAGCACCAAACTCAGTTCCAAAAGTCAGCGGAGCACAGCAGAGTATGAACCACATAAACGACAGCTCTGAAGTATAACTTCTTTTATTCTCTACAGCTACTGCATAAACTAACTAAAGACTAATCGGAGACGCTGGACTGCATGAGTGTTACAGCTGCTTGAGCAGTCACCTTATCTATATACAGATAACACTCAGACTCCCACAGGCTGGAGCGGAAGAAGCGATGAGCAAAATCCGCCCCCTTCTTTCTGAAACATTGTCAGCAGATTCTTGCAATGGGAGGGGTGAAACATCCTCACTTATATGCAGGAGCCCGAAATTCAGTCCCCAGGAACTTTGCCCGAGGCATTGGAGAGTGGCTAGCTTTATGACTGGACATGACTGGGCTCTCTACCTTAGAGACAAGTGAATGTTCCTCACTCTAACCTCTGTCACAGTCCCCCAAAATTCCAGCTTAACTAAGGTTACCAGACGTCCCTGTTTCCCGGGGACAGTCCCCAGATTTACAATTCAGTCCCCTGACAAAATCCATCTATTCAGTAGGAAGTTGAAAAGTGTCCCCGGATTCATTGAAAAAAATCTGGTAACCTTAAGCTTAACTGAATTTCTAAAACGAATTCCAGAACTGGAATTCATTGCTAGTTGCAGCTTCCAGATTGTGCATGTACTTCCCAGAACCCATCCTGTATTAGCAACGTAGATGTAAAACACTGCAGAAAGAGTAGTCAGTGTGATAGCATGCAACATCAAGATTGTTGTTCTGTGACATGTTATGGATGTGCTCATATGCCCCTCCACAGTCACCTACGGACTCACTGTTAAAACTGTGTTTATGGAAGACAACCTTACACGGCTATGAACAGGGCTGGATTTAGGTTTGATGAGGCCCTAAGATACTGAAGGTAATGGGGCCCTTTATATGTCTAGCTGTCCTTCGTCAACAACAAATTGTCACTTTTGTGTGTGTTGAATATATGCTATATGGTAGTTTATGGACCTATGTGCCATTTGCACATAACAAAATATGTATTTTATCAAAGTAATTGTTGAACTGAAATACAATTAAGAAGCATATTAATGGTGAAATTGAGGGGGGGGCAAGAGAGTGGGGCGCTAAGCTATAGCTTGTTTACCAGTAGCTTATATGTAAATCCGGCACTGGCTATGAGTGATCGCCAAAGAAGAAGAAAGATGTTTCGGATATTCCATGTGCCACCAGCCTATGAGTCTTTATACTCCCTACTCATACTAAAATAGCATGTCAGGTAGAAGGTTCTGAAATGTTTCTCCCAACTATGTCATTCTTTATTTGGAACAGCATTCCAACTTTTGATTCAGGCACCTCCTGTCTGACATGGTAGAGTTCAGCAACTGGCACATCAAATGGGTTGTCTGTTTCTCTGTTTTAGCTTCTGGGCTCCCCCCCCCCCCCCCCAGTGTGGATATGTGTGGAAACACAGTAATAAAATATTGCTAGCCTTATTGTAGCAGACTGTGCATGTCTCCCCATCTTGAAATTTCACATAAATGCCTGACAGCTTTGGCTTCCTTGGGAAAGTATGCTGTGTTTGAACTGACCACAACCATGTTTTTCAAGAGTTTTGGCCACTTAAGGCACTGCTGTGATGGCTTCGTATGGCATATTTCCATGCTAGTTTGGTAATTTTTGGAAGTCTGTAATCAAGTAATCTCCACCTGGCTAGGAGAGAGGACAATGCATGAGTAGGAAATATATGTACAGCTGATCCCATCAGTTCCAGATTCTAGGTCAAGAAGCAACAGAGAAATGGATCTTGGTGGGCCCTCTGTAAGAGCAAATAGAAATTATTTTCATCTTTCCTTTCTTTATCTTAGAAATCAGGCTCCACAAGTGTTTATCTACATGCACATTAGCCTTTAACAATTAAATGTTCTCATCAGCAAAAGATTCCCCAGGAGGCAGCATCAAAATTAGCATAGCTTCATGGCAAAGTCTTAAATATTTATATCTGCCTTTCTCTTCTATTATGCAACAGGGTGACATTTGATTCATTGGTGGCTGCTATTATGGGCAAGAAGGGCAATGTCCCACCAGTCTCTCCAGAAGCTCTGCCATATGGAAAATAGAGGGGACCTGACTTAGGTTTGGGAGTCATTCACTGCAAGTCTTGCACAGATGTTCCTGCCCCCATTATTCAAATATTTCCTGATTAAAGAAATGCTCATCAGATTAGTCTAGTGGGGAAAAGAGTGAGGTTGCTTGACTGATTCACCCATTACTGCTGCTTCCCCTGGGCTAGAGGTTATGCAACTTTTGTGACATCAGAGGGCTTATCCACACTTCCTTTTGTCCTGATGCTCCCCGCCAAGGAAAACTGCTCTTTAGCGCTCATTTGGAGAAAACAGCAATTCAGGCTTTCTCCAGATTGCCATTTATTCCGATTTTTTGCTAAAGAGTGAGGTTTCCCTTGGAAATGAGGGGGGCAAGGGGGAAACCACTCAGATCTGTGCTTTCTAGGCATGGCACAAGCAGTAGTGTGGATGAGCCAGGGGTCTTTTGGATCAGCACCAGAATGAAACAGATATCAACCATGCCACATGGAAATATTTCTGCTAGTACTCTATTATTCTATCCTTACCAGTGGAGTGTTGAATCTGCTTCAGCAGATTCACATCACTGAAGTCATGTGAACCTTGAACCTTTTATTCTCACGCTAGGTGATAACCCAGTATGGGATGCATGTCTTTGTGTGTTCAGAGCCATTTTCAACCAAATGGGAGTGTGGAAGTGTGGCATTGGCTGCTGTGATATGAAAGCACCATAAAGCCGCTGGATTGGCAAGGCTTGGTATAAATGCCGGAAGCTTGGCCTTCTGCTGTTGTTTGCTCAAAAAAGGTAGTGTAAAGGTAAAGATAAAGGGACCCCTGACCATTAGGTCCAGTTGTGGCCGACTCTGGGGTTGCGGTGCTCATCTCGCTTTATTGGCTGAGGGAGCCGGCATACAGCTTCCAGGTTATGTGGCCAGCATGACTAAGCTGCTTCTGGCGAACCAGAGCGGCGCACGGAAATGCCGTTTACCTTCCCGCTGGAGCGGTACCTATTTATTTACTTGCACTTTGACGTGCTTTTGAACTGCTAGGTAGGCAGGAGCAGGGACTGAGCAACGGGAGCTCACCAGGTCGCGGGGATTTGAACTGCTGACCTTCTGATCGGCAAGTCCTAGACTCTGTGGTTTAACCCACAGAGCCACCCATGTCCCTTAAAAAAAAAAAGTAATGACTCCTGCCTTATTTATTTCATTTTAATTTAATTTATTTGCCACACTTGTAAGCCACCCAATAACAATATTCTCTGCCTGCCACACTTCTGGCTCCAGATCAAACCCTAGTTCAAACTTTCACTTCCAGCTCAAGCGCTCTGCTCAAACAATGAATATGACACTGAGCTGGAAAAGACACATCTCAAGCTTTTATTTCAGTACAGCCAGTCATAGCCTTAGTCATGCACTGACATTTATATAAATCCAAAGTTTTTTTAAAGAAAACTTAATCTGCTTGAACTTCACCTATTTGAAAGGGGTTCAAAGGAAGTTTACAAAGTTGGGGAAAATACAGAAACATGCTTATTTGTTTATATTTCTTATTTCCATAAAATCTACAAACTTCTTGATTGTAAAAGAACCTCAAACAGTTTACAAAAAGATAAAAAAATAAATTCGAGGAAAACTCACAACCATACTTTAAGACATACAGAAGTTAAAATTCTAAAACAGATTAAAATTATCTCAACTTTCCAATATTGGTAAAGGTAAAGGTAAAGGTACCACTGACCATTAGGTCCAGCCTCGAACGACTCTGAGGTTGCGGTGCTCATCTCGCTTTCAGGCCGAGAGAGCTGGTGTTTGTCCAAGGACAGCTTTCTGGGTCAAGTGGCCAGCATGACTAAACCACTTCTGGTGCAATGGAACACTGTGATGGAAGCCAGAGTGCACAGAAACGCTGTCTACCTTCCCACTGCAGTGGTACCTATTTGTCTACTTGCACTGGCATGCTTTCAAACTGCTAGGTTGGCAGGAGTTGGGACAGAGCAATGGGAGCTCACCCCGTTGCAGGGATTCGAATTGCCGACCTTCTGATCAGCAAGCCGCTCAGTGGTTTAGACCACAGTGCCACCCATGTCCTGGGGGAGCCTGTAACAGCCAGGAGATGAGAGTCAGAGGCAGGAAAAGCTGCAGGATTGGAGAGTGAAGAAAAGGTGCAAAAGAAGGGGGGGTCAGGCTGGGGGAGAGTCAAGGGCTTCTACACCTCCTTCTCCTGCCCCCACCTCTCCTGCTCCCAGGACTAGAAGAACATTGAAGCAGGAGGAATAGAAGCAGATTACACACTGGAGAAATCATAGACTGCTTGCACACAGCTTGGATAGTGGAGATACATAAACTGAAATCAGGCGTGGGATCTCTCATCAGGTGCACAACCTCAGAGTAGCTGAGAGACATGCCTTTTCTTAATTGTAAGTGTACTTTTGACAATAAAGAGTTAATTCCTTCCTCTGGACCTTCCTTGTCTGACAGCGCCATGGCATCTTGTAAACATCACAGTCAAATGCAAGTTGAGAGGTATATATGGCTTTTAACAGAATCATCCATATTCTTGATCCCCTCTTACATTAACACCGCTTATAGCAAGAGCAGGGCCGGAAATCAAGCCCATTAGAGATTTGTCAAACTAGCTATTTGTGTGGACATGACCCTGGGAAAGTTTCAGATTAATTCCTACTGCGATGTGACTTATTTGCAGCAACAAAGGCAAACACTCTGCCAGCTTTTTCCATACCATTTACAGCCGAAAAGTTGCTTTCATTTGTTTGTTTTTGTCTTTGCAGGCTGTTACGAAGATGACAGATAGTGATGTATTCATTATGAAAAGTGGAGGTGACTCTAATGCACTACACATCTCCATGCTTGCTGTGTTATTAAACTCGGTGATTTGTTCTCCGGGAAAGTACAAAAGGCAGGCAATGTATCAGAACACTATCTTGGAAAATGGGAGATGTGGAAATATTAAAAGTAATTGCAGATTCTTTGAATAATTGCCTCCAAGACGGTACTTATCAGCATTTTACAAGTAAAACACAAGGATGTCAAACTCCAAGTGAGCAAATTACTAGCAGTTACATTATTTAAGCAAACTGCTCTTCCCTGATCTGAAAGAATAATGTGAGAGTGTTTGGCAATAACAGCTGTATCATCTCATATGTACAACATGTCAGGCATTCACAAGAGTGCTGCATGCCACTAAAAGTTCCATAACACAAGGGATGCAGCTAATACCCAGGGTTTCGCATTCCCAAAGTGAAAATTGCATAAGCCTTTCCTGTGCTGATGGATGACACAATAAAAATACAATGGCAGGACAGAACGGATGGTGCAGAAGGATGGCAGGAAACAGCAGAGGTCTTTGAGGCTTCAGTATTAGGGTCTAGATGCACAGGAACATATTTGACCATTGAGAGGCAAGGGAATTGTAATTTCCAGGGCATCCTAGTTCAATTAGCATGCTTCTCCAGGGTTTGTCTTTCTGTGCTTTCTTGAAGAACTCTGAAAAAGGTCCAGGCTTTTCTTGGGACTTCTCTGGGAAAGCGTAGCTGATTGCAAGGTGAGCTGAGGTTGGAGGATTAACCCTATCAAAAAAACTATGTATCTGCAAAAGAAGAGAACAAAACAGCTACATGTTTCACAACATAGCATGTCATTAAACCAATTGCGCAGATTGGGGAGGACTGAGAAACAGTCAAATCACTGCATATGTTAAAACATTTATATCCCATCTCTCCATCCCTAAATGGTTGAAGGGATCTGTTGTTGTTTAGTCATGTCTGACTCTTCATGACCCCAGGGACCAGAGCACGCCAGGCACTCCTGTCTTCCACAGCCTCCCACAGTTTGGTCAAACTCATGTTACTAGCTTCGAGAACACTGTCCAACCATCTCGTCCTCTGTCGTCCCCTTCTCCTTGTGCCCTCCATCTTTGCCAACATCAGGGTCTTTTCCAGGGAGTCTTCTCTTCTCATGAAGTGGCCAGAGTATTGGAGCCTCAGCTTCAGGATCTATCCTTCCAGTGAGCACTCAGGGCCGATTTCCTTAGGAATGGATATGTTTGATCTTCTTGCCGTCCATGGGACTCTCAAGGGATCAAGGGATCTAACAACCCATTAAAAACAAAACATTTCACGAATAACAGTCATCAAAGAGACCCATCAAAATAGGATGGCAAGACTGCAAACAGTATACTAATGGAATGACAGGAGTAGCAACACTTATCAGCAAAAACAACACATGGAGGAGCAAAAAGTCTTCAAGGACCATCCAGGCTGAATGTCCATTTAAATAACTCTTCCTGCATCCATATGCATTGCATACATAGATGGGAATCTGTGTGCATACTGACTGCACACTGAGATTGGGTGAGGGTTTCTCCTTGCTTGGAAGAGCTCTTCATGCATACATGAATGCATGCATAAGACACTTTCCAACGCAGCGCAAAGTCCTTCCAACACACATCAGGGTTGCACAGCAGTTGTGCTTGGCAGGAAGGCTAGCCCATATGGCCCCTTGACTTGCTCCACACATTCATGCAAACTCACCTAGTACCAATGTGGCTTCTACAAATATGTGGGAAATACGCTTTTCAGCTGGAGCTGTGCTGAACATTTCAGCAAAGCTTTCTTTCAACCTTTCAGTGAGTTTCTTTTTATTTCTCTGTTGGTCGAGGTGAAAAATCCACTTATGGGACAATTTCTTAACTTCATAGAAACACTTTTTAACTTCCTTTGAAATTCATTGCGTGTTTTGCCTCAGCAGGGAGGGAGTCCCAAGTTGGACTCACATTTTGCTTTAGATGGAATTTTGCAGCAGCTTGAAATATTTTTAAAACTCAGTAAGATAAACATAATAAACAAAAAAACCAGCCATGTGCCATAATGTCATGAACATGAAATTGATCAACGATGAGTCTAATTTGGGATCCTTTTATTCAAAGCATGCCTATTCTTAAACTAAAATGAAAAATACAAGAGCATTGGGGCACAGAAAGCAGTTGATGGCACTTAGCTGGAAGAAGTTACAGATACAGTCAGTACAAATAAATTGCTCAGTTTAACAAGAATGCACTGAGTATGCTCATTCCATTTACCAACATTTTGTAAATATATGGCAATCTGCACTAATGCACATACATTTGAACAGCTATTGTAAGAGATACAAATTGGTCTCTGGTGCTACACATGATCAGCATTCTTCCAGCTCCTGACAACTGACAGACATGCACATTTGTTTTTGTTTTTAATAAAATTGGATAGACACACAACTTGTTGCACCCCAAAAGGCTGGAGTCTCCTTTTCCAGCTCTTCAGATACAGAACTGTCTGTTGTAAAGTGGGGCACATGGATGCCCTGGCCATAGCATCACAGACCCTCCAAGAGTCCCTTTTTTCCAGGGACAGCCCCAGATTTACAGAAGCCATGCCTGTTTCTGATTTGATCCCAGAATGTCATGCTTTTACTTTGTTGTTGTTGTTTAGTCGTTTAGTCGTGTCCGACTCTTCTTGACCCCATGAACCAGAGCACGCCAGGCACTCCTGTCTTCCACTGCCTCCTGAAGTTTTGTCAAATTCATGTTCGTAGCTTCGAGAACACTGTCCCTCCATCTCGTCCTCTGTCGTCCCCTTCTCCTTGTGCCCTCCATCTTTCCCAGCATCAGGGTCTTTTCCAGGGAGTCTTCTCTTCTCATGAGGTGGCCAAAGTATTGGTGCCTCAGCTTCAGGATCTGTCCTTCCTGTGAGCACTCAGGGCTGAGTTTCCTTAAGAATGGAGAGGTTGGATCTTCTTGCAGTCCATGGGACTTTCAAGAGACTCCTCCAGTACCATAATTCAAAAGCATCAATTCTTCGGCAATCAGCCTTCTTCATGGTCCAGCTCTCACTTCCATACATCACTACTGGGAAAACCATGGTTTTAACTATACGGACCTTTGTCGGCAAGGTGATATCTATGCTTTTTAAGATGCTGTCTAGGTTTGTCATTGCTTTTCTCCCAAGGAGCAGGCGTCTTTTAATTTCAGGTCTGCTGTCACCATCTGCAGTGATGATGGAACCCAAGACAGTAAAATCTCTCACTGCCTCCATTTCTTCGCCTTCTATTTGCCAGGAGGTGATGCTTTTATTTAGGATGTCCCTATTGTCATTGGAAAAATGTTGGAGGGTACAGAATTATGCAACCTCCAAGCCAAGGAGATAAGTAACTATACAACCTTTAGAAGATATCTGAAGGCAGCCCTGTATAGGGAAGCTTTTTTATAATGTTTAATGTTTTATTATATTTTTATATATGTTGAAAGCCGCCCAGAGTGGCTGGGGCAACCCAGTAAGATGTGTGAGGTATAAATAGTAAAATTATCATTATGGAATGGGACATTTTCATCGGAGAAATGTTGGCGTGAATGGCATCACCTTCTGATCATCTGCAGTGGTGGTTCAGTACTGCAATGCAGCATGGACCAGACCTGCAATACCCTTTGCCTGCAAACAGAAACTTCCTTGGGCTTTGTGACCCAAGTGTCCTGGTGCCTTGCAGTGTGTGTGTGTGTGTTGGCAGGGAATGGAAATAAGGAATTAGCAAGCCTTTGGAAAGCCCTCATGAAAGCTTTCTTGCAAGGAGCCTTTTAGCAAATGCCAACACTCTGAGAATAATCAACTTATCTAATCCTGCTGCTTCGTCAGGCTTCAGTTCCCCAGGCTCTCCCTTTGGATAGCGGGCCTTCAAAATTGCCTTGAAGGTAAGGATTGCAATTACATTTGGCTAACAAGCCCCAGTGTGTACCCTGCTCAGGGAACACTGCTAAATTTTAAGTAGTAGAGGTTCGAAATCCAAGTTATTATCCCATCATTATCAGCGTTATAACATTCCCTAGCTAACAATAAGCGGAGGCATTCTTTAAAAAGGCTATGCCTAGAGTAATATAAACAGGACAGATTTTATAGATACATATGAAAAGGGAAATTCACAGGGAGAAATTAAAAGTCACAGCAAGATATACTAGCACCAAACTCTGACTTTCATAACAACCTAAGATGTTGATCTCAAGGAAAGTTTATGGGAAGGAAACTCAACCGTGGCAATAAATATTCGTGGTGGCATTTAAGAGGAAGGCATTCTAATTTCCATATAACCTTTTGGAATTCCCTCATACAACAAGATAATTTGCAGAATATCTTTATATCTGGTGTCTGTTTATAAAGACTGCCTTCTAGATCACACCAGGGGACCACCTAGACCAGAACTCTATCTCATACTGTCCCTAAACATGGAGAATGCAATCAGTCGTTGTGGGTAATAACTTTTGTGAGGGGCCAGAAATCATGGCAATGCCATGGGTGGCAACCTCTTCTTCTTCTTTTTAATAAATCTTTATTAAACATTCAACACTTATTACACAACAGTTTACCATGTTACAATTTATGCATGTACACTACATGGAAAAAAGTAAAATACAACGAAAAATAGCGAGAGAGAAAGAAAATAAAGAATAAAGATAAGAAGGATAAAATAAACTTCCGATTGTTCTCAAAAAACTGAATCTCATTTGTAATTTTTTACACGGTATCATGTTATTGTACTTTGTTTCCTTAATTTCCTTCAGAAATTAAGTTAGTTTATTATGTGTACATTACAAGAATCATTCAAGTTCTGCCAGGAGATTTTTGCTATCATGGTAGTTTTTCAAATATTCTTTAAATACTATCCATTCTTTATTCACCCTCTGCATTGAGTACCCTCTAACTCTCCCCATCATTATTGCCATTTGGATGCATTCTGTCATTTTTACCTGCCATTCTGACTTTGTAGGTGTAGTTTCACTCTTCCAATTCATTGCGACCAGAATCCTGGCTGCAGATGTCGCTTACGTAAAGAGTGGTCTTAGCTTCTTTCTTGATTTCAGTTGACATTCTCCCTAATAAGAAGACCTCTGGTCTTTTTGTGAATGGGAAGTTGAGTACCTTTTTTAAATTCATTATATACAATGTCCCAAAACTCTCTGATTTTTTTCACATTCCCACCACACATGCATACATGAACCTCTCCCCTTTTTATATCTCCAACAAGTTTCAGATGTATTCTTATACATTTTGGCCAGTTTGGCCGGGATGAGGTAGTGGGTGGCAACCTCTCAAGTTCACCACAGCCTCACAAAAGACAGGTGGGGGTGAGGAAAGGTGGTAGCAGCAGCAGCAGAGTAGGATAAGGGCATCATTCACAGCTGAGGAGCAAGGGAGCAATAGTTCTTGCTTGCTTTTTGGCTCAAGGCACTAAGCATCACCCATGTCTCCAGGTGGCAATGGATGCTGGCCAGCATCCCCGAGGGAGCACCTAGCCTTTAAGTTGCTCTTACCCTTCTTAGCCCACTGCAAGTCCTAAGGCATGGTAGGGGAACCTGTGACCCTCTGCCCCAGCCACCATGGTTACTTCTACTTCCAGCGGGTGCAGAATGCTGCAGCGAGGCTCCTCACAGGGTCTCTGCCATGGGAGCATATTCACCCAGTGCTTTTCCAGCTGCACTGGCTTCCGGTGGAGTACAGGGTCAGATTTAAGGTGCTGGTTTTGACCTTTAAAGCCCTTCACGGCCTAGGACCCTCGTACCTACGGGACTCCCTCTCCCGGTATGCCCCACAGAGAGCCTCAAGGTCCATAAATAGCAACACCCTTGTGGTCCCGGGCCCTAAGAAAGTTAGATTAGCCTCAACCAGAGCCAGAGCCTTTTCAACACTGGCTCCAGCCTGGTGGAACGCTCTGCCTCATGAGACTAGGGCCCTGCAGGATCTGATTTCTTTCCACAGGGCCTGTAAGACAGAGTTGTTCTGCCTGGCCTTTGGCTTGGAGCCAATTTGATTCCCTCCCCTCCCCCTCTTTCTTTTTCCTTTCTCCTCCTGTGATGAGGCTGCATTTTAATATTTTAATGTTTCAATATTTTAATGTTGTATTTTAATCTTGTTTTTAAGTTGTATTCATTCAACTTGTTTTTATTATTGCTTGTTAGCTGCCCTGAGCCCAGCCTTGGCTGGGGAGGGCGGGGTATAAATAAAATTTTATTATTATTATTATTATTATTATTATTATTATTATTATTATTTGTCATGGACTGGGCCAGCCACTGGATCATCCTGGACAGGAATAGCTTCTTTTCCCTTGAGGACCTTCTTTTAGTTTGAAGGTTGGACTTCAAAAACAATACACCTGTGGTGCATAGTTGCAGACAAAGACTTTGGGAAAGATAGTATGCAGAGGTGCATTTTCTGTTACAGACACCCAACTTTATGGGAACACAAAGGGCTCATCCATACTTGTGCCATGCCTGGAGAATGTGGGTCAGAGTGGTTTTCCGCCTGGCCCACATTTCTAGGGATGGGTCCAAGTGGCTTTCCCCTACCCCCCACTCCTTTCCAAGAGAAAACCTACTCTTTAGCAATAGATCAGAACAAATGGTAATCCATGGGAAACCCGAATTGCCATTTGCTCCAACTGAGCACTAGAGAGCGGTTTTCCCTAGAGAAGAGCAGTGGGTCAAGAGGAAGTGTGAATAAGCGCAAAGTTAAACTATTACAGATTTAACAGCAATCTCTGTCCATCTTAATTCATGAATTGGCTCCGTCTGTGATGGGAGTCATGCTAACAATTTAGTAACTTCAAGGGTTGCAAGTTTCGTTTTTAAAAGAGCTGTTGAATAATGAGGTGTGTTTTTTTCCAGTCAGAAAAAATAGGATCTGAGGTAACAGCAAGCTTGTTCTTACTGTAGCTGTTTGAAATTAAGGTGCATCAAATATCACATCTTCTTTGTTTAAGACTCCGCTGCTGTCAACTACGTATTTGGTTTGCAACTGAATGTTTCTTTCCCTAAGCACATATTGCAGACCTTGAAGATTTTATGCATTCATCCTCAAGGAAATGTCTTCAAAAACATTCTTGACGTTCCAGCTCTAATAACATGCGGCTATATAATTGTTGGTGGATTAATGGTGTTGTGTGTTAGGGGAGTTTTGGCTTCGGCTTTCTTATTTGTGACTAGTTTCTTGCTTTTAACTGCTGCCTGCTTCTGATTTTTCAAAACACTCATGGGTAAAACACAAACATTGTTTACCTTAAAAAAAATAATATTGTGGTACCCCAGGTGGAGTACCTCTGAGCATGCTACCCCATTTACCTAAGCAAAACAAATATTGTCTTGGCTGTGTGTGTGTGTGTAAATGTTCATCGTGATATTCTGGCACCTCTTTTTCAAGAAAAAGTCTCACTGCCTACTCCCATGTTGTAAGGGAGTAAAAACCTAGGTGGGGTATATGCATCCGGAATTTTCCAGATAGCTCGAATAGCTCAAAAAACGTAATTCTTTGTGTGATTTTCCAAAAAAGCTCAACAACTTCAACTTTTGTGTCTGGCAACCTTATTATATGAGCAGGGGGTATGGGCTACGGGGTTAGGCCAGAGGTAACCACAGAACCTAGGACTTGCCAATCAGAAGGTCGCGGTTCGAATCCCCGCGACGGGGTGAGCTCCCATTGCTCAGTCCCTGCTCCTGCCAACCTAGCAGTTCAAAAGCACATCAAAGTGCAAGTAGATAAATAGTTACCGCTCCGGCGGGAAGGTAAATGGTGTTTCCGTGTGCTGCTCTGGTTCTCCAGAAGCGGCTTAGTCATGCTGGCCACATGACTCGGAAGCTGTACTCCGGCTCCCTCGGCCAGTAAAGCGAGATGAGCACCGCAACCCCAGAGTTGGTCACGACTGGACCTAATGGTCAGGGGTCCCATTACCTTTATCTTGGAAAATGTGGGTTTTGGCGGGATGCAGGAACCCTGGGAGGGAGCTCCAGAAGGAAAGAGCAGCAGTGGAGATTAGGTGGAACTGTTCAAGCAAGCAAGAGACCCATGGGACGCTGAGGAGGCAGAATTAGAGAAATGAAGGTCGCACACATACTGGGAAATAAGGATGGCACGACAGGCTGCCTGAGGCTGCGACTCAGCAATTCCCATAGAGTCTAGCATGTTTTCCTTAGGACACCTGCATGAGTCAGAGGCGGAGGTAAAGAGCTTTGCTGATCCTTCCATTAGGTCTCCTCTTGTTGTCTTAGACACTTCCATCTCAATATCTACATTACCCCAGTTTTTATGATTAAAAAGCTGGAAAAGAATGAGGCAGGATATGTGTGCTTGGCTTAGTGCATCTGAGTAAGCAATTTAAAAAACATTTTCCTCTATACTGCTCCATCTCTTGGCTGCTTGTTTGCTCTCCTATCCTCTGTTTTCTCATTCCTTAAGAATGCATGTGTACTTCTCTGAGAAAAGGTAAGTATCCCTTCAGGCAAGGGCGCCAAACTGAGAACTTCAACACATTTTGGTCCGTTGCCTAGTATCTAAAATTGATCACCCGGGCTGGGTGCAAAATGTCCTAATTAAAACTCTGCAGAAAGTTTCACTTCAGTGCTTTAGACCTTATACAAATTTAAACAGCAACCCGCTCAGAACATCCTTATATTCTTAAAATTAATTCAGTGGCAAAACAATCCCTTAAGTGCAGAGCTAACACAAGAGGTTAGGATAATGTAAACATGGCGAGGGGGGAAGAGATTGGAGTAGCTGTTTTCTTTGTCTAATCGGTCAGTAGGATCAGCAACTGGCAGTCCCTGGACCAAATCTGCTCCATGGAAAGTTCTACCTTGCTGCGTCATTGCTAACACAGGGTTGGAGATAAGGGCAGGAGGATGGGAAGCTGCTTGCTCGCCCCCCATCACTCATCAAGATAATCATCTGAGAAAGCTAATTCTTAATCAGGGCACTAGGTGTCCTAGCTCACATGACACTATGATGCAAACAGATTTCCTTAAGGGACTTGAAGGTATGGTTACCAGATTTTTTTCACATGCATATTGTATAAAGGTGCAAAGCCCTTCTTTTGCACCCTGTGAAACTTAAATGAACAGAGATTTTTAAAAACTGGGCAACGGCACACAGCCCGCCCATGACTCCTGAGCCTCCTCCAATCTCCTCCCCCTTCCCCCTTTGTTTTGACTGATCGGAGGAGGCTCAGGAGTTGCTGGCAGGCAGCCATCAAAACAAAGGGGGAAGGGGGCAGGAGATCTGTACCACTGGACATCCCCGGTTCTCCTTCGGCAGTGAGCAGTGAGCAGCTACTGAAGCCAGCCAGAGCCAACTGCGCAACCAGGCTGGCTCCAGGCTGCTGAGACTGCTGCTGCCACATTGTCCCCGCTGTACCATGGGGACAGATTTGCAAATCTGGGGACGGAATTTGTCCAGGGACAGATTTGCAAATGCAGTGACTGTCCCCAGGAACCGGGGACGTCTGGTAACCCTACTTTAAGGTACATGAGAATTGTGCTGCCTATTCTGTCTAGTTATTTTAACAACCAAGAAATTGAAAAGAGTAGAAGTTTTGGGAACCTCCCTGAGTAGTTTTGCTAATCCGGCTGGAATTCTTTGAACATCCCTCAAAACTTTTATGGATGTACCAGCACCCAAACTCTCCTTAAATTCCACAAATAACACAGAATGGGCAATGAGTTGAAGAAAATGTGGCAAACTATGCATTCTCCAGTTGTCAATTTAATTTTAAAATTTTCCAAGTTACACAGGAGGCAGGAGCAATCAAATTAGCTATAAAGTTATAAAACAACCTAAATACTCTTATCCCTACTATAGCAGCCAACATTAAACACTTTAAAGTCCAATTGATTAAGTGACAGGAATCAACAGGACTTACAATAACTTAACTTTGCCAAGACTGTACCTCCAAATGTTCATTGTATTATATTACATTGAACACACTAAACCTGGCAAATGTTAACATTCACAGGAGACTGCCTCAGACAATATTGGTGAACATCAGAAATATTCTAGGGAGAGAGATATGCTGGTGAATGTGAACAATCATCTAAGTGTGATTCAAAGCATTTGTGGGTGTTTGTGGGTAGTACAGATTCAATATGTTCCACCATGATTTTAATCATTTAAATGTGAATGTTTCTATAACTATCGATTACCAAATGTGGAACATTCATTGAGCAGAGATTTGGAGTGCAAGATCTTCTACATCCCTTCAAGCTGAAGGTGGATCTGTCAGCTTAAATTTCCCCATTTCTCATTTTTGCAAACTTAAATGCAGCTTGCCACATTTTGCAGCAATCAGAGATTATTTTTTTAAAAAATCACGAAAATTCATCAATATTTTAGGGTAAATTTCTCCATATGAACACATCCTTGTATGCAGTTTTTGTAAGCAATTTCTCTTAATATTATGTAATTTTGTATGTTATGTTCACCATTATCTATATATCTTTGCACACTTTCCAGTATTATTATGCATTTTTCTTAAAATCGGTTGGTTGAACTGAATCACAACATTCAGATACATGTGAATTTCAGCTATGGGTCAGTTTGCATATTGCTTCAGAAAGTGTGGATTCGACCGAATCGGCTTTAAATGCAAACTGAATCAAATTTCTCCTCCATCTATATTCCCAACCCTATGGTTTGTGTTGTGTGTATGTGTGCATGAAATGCTAACAAAACAAGGCCTTGACAAAGTTGGGAAAAAATGAAAAGCAGATATTTTATCAGGGAAAAAGAAAATGGAAAGTCATCCTAGCATCTCCAGAAGAGAAAGCCAGGGGGGAAGACTCTGAAGATACAGCATTCTGTACTTGCCCTCAGGTCATTCTATAGCTGCTAATTTCTGCGCTTAATGTCTTATAGGAAGTTTATTGGACCATCAGGGATTTTCTATTGATGGTCTATGTGTAGAGGTCAGTGAAGGAAGACCAGATGTTCTGGTACATTTCATAAGGGTTTCTCTTTCATCTGTTTCTGAATGGCAAGGTCAGCTATATTGTACATCCCCCTAATAACTGGGGATGCCAGAGTTGGCTTGGCTTCTCACTTTATAAGATTTGCTTCTCAACTACCAAAGCTCTGTGTTACAGTGTGTTCATTTAATGTCCAGAGGATACAGATGCATTCCAACACTAGTATAATTGCAGGAAGATTAAGAAAAGGGTTTAAATGAAACTAGCCTGAGATAATTGACCCAGAATCCTTATATTATACAGTAAATTTACCACATTTATGTGGATGACCTCCTTTGCAAGTGCCTAAGTCCTTCTAGTTTTTTATTTGTGTTTCTTTATTCAGGTTACATATATATCTTCATCTGAAGATCCCAGGGTGGTGTACAATATTAAGAATACATTTTACAGAACATAAGAATAAAAACATAATGGAATACAGTGGTGCCTCCGGTTCCGTTCCATAGCTCCAGTCGGATTCCAAGGTTTCCGCAACCGGAGGGACCGCTTCTGCACACACACACGCAACAGTAGAGCACTTCTGCGCATGCCCGCATGGCAAAACCCCGGAAATATACTTCCAGGTTTGCCACTTACGTATCCTGAAGTTTACGTAAGCAGAGGGATAGGTAAGTGGAGGTACGACTGTAATAATAAAGTAATCATAATAACAGCCACCACCCAGCTTTAACAGACCATAAATTATTTAATAACCAAAGGCTATAGTAAAGAGGAATGTTTTTTCCTGGTGCCTAAAGGCATATAATGGCTGCCCTAGGTGAGTCTCTCTGGAGAGAGCATTCAACAAGCCCAGGTCCAGGTTAGTTCATATGGAGGGAGACAGTTCTTAAAAGTCATGAGCTGTGTAAGCCTTTGTGGGTCAGCACCTATAGTGACTGTGGTACATATAGATCAACATAACTTGAACAACAGTTTCTCATTTATGAATGCAGAGCTCAGGTTGAAATGACATGTTTGACATGAGATAGAGATGCTCTCAAAAACTGCACCCTTCTGTTTACATTTTCCCTAACGAATAATATGTAGGATTCCTGTGATGTCATAATGTTATGAGTTTTCCTGTCCCACCATTGGAAACCACAAAAAACAAAGCAAAACAGGTGATGTAGAGATATATGGTAATTCTTGTACGTATGAGAGAGGTGAGTGGTAATTGTTACTTGAACATTGTGGTTCTGCCTAAAAGCCTAGAACCTCATTAGCTTCTGCTGCAGCTGCATGCCATTGACTCATGTTTAGCTTGTCATCAATTGCAATCATAAGATCCCTTTGACACGTACTACTGCCAAGCCAGCTATTCACCAGTGTGGTGCAGTGGTTAAGAATGGTTGACTTGTAATCTGGTGAACCGGGTTCGCGTCTCCGCTCCTCCACATGCAGCTGCTGGGTGACCTTGGGCTAGTCACACTTCTCTGAAGTCTCCCAGCCTCACCCGCCTCACAGAGTGTTTGTTGGGTGGGGGAAGGGAAAGGAAATTGTTAGCCGCTTTGAGACTCTTTAGGGTAGTGATAAAGCAGGATATCAAATCTAAACTACTACTCTTCTTCTTCTTCTTCTGTCAGAATCTACCTATTAGATCTTCACTTTTGTTCTGGGGCAGCAGAGGAGTCTGTCCTTTTCTTTGTGACAACCCTCCAGGTATTTGGAGAGTGCCATCATTCCTGCAGCCCTTCTAAGTTTTCTCTTCTCTGGGAAAAGCATGCCATGTCCTTGAGCTTTCCTCATAACCATTTCTTTTATAATCATTCCACATTCTTTGTAATATGCAGTTGTTTTTCAAGCTAAAGTTTGGACTAGGAGGGAAATGGACAATGACTATTAAAACGAAAACGAAAACAAAACAATTCCCCCACCAGGTGGGGAGAGTACAATTCTAATACAAAACCACACTGAGAATTATATTTCACTATAAAGGTTGAGAATGACAAATCAGAAAACTCATATTCTCGAAATAACTTAACACTTAGAGATTCCAAAGTCCATTGGATTCCAAAGTCATATTAGTTGTGCCTTCCATTACTTCACGCTGCGATCCTTTTCATTGAACTAAAAGCCACACAGTGTTTGTCACTCATTGGAAAATGAGACTGGATGGAATCCAGAATCAATTTTTGTGTCTATATGAAAAAGTGTACTAGCCTAGACAGCATGATAAAGACCTTTCTAAGAGAGTTTGAGAGGCTTCCTCAAGTAGAAGGAAGGTGTGCAAAAATATGCTTCAGAGCTTTGCCTGACAAGAAACAGCCAAAACAGAGTTGGCATGTTATCATCTCGTGTCTGCCTGTTAATTTAGAGAAGGTACAATAAGCGTGCAATGAGCTGATTTGGTTCTTGAGCGGATGACTTAGCTAGTTGTTTCCATTATTTTTTGGAATGCCATACATTGCAAGAATATTGGTCTTGCAAATAAGACTACAAGTTACTAATCTTCTCCATACTCCATTTTCCTTGCCTACTCACACTGTCATTACTTATGTGAGATCTAAAAGAAAAACAGCAATGACAAGTTGATAACCAACCCACTTTTGTAATGACAAAGCAATGAGAACCAACCCTGCCAGTTTGACAGGAGACTATTCTTCCTTACCAAGAAAGAAGCTATGCGGACAAATCTCTCATTCAAATTAGGCTGCGTAAAATAATAATAATAATAGAACCAGGTGTTTTAGCAAAAAATCTTCTTTTGTTCACCAAGAGGCACCTATTTCCTTGTTTGTTTTCAACCACTTCTTTTTTTATGATTATTGAGAGCCAGCGTGGTATAGTGATTAGTGTGTCATACTAGGACCTGGGACACTGGGGTTCAAATGCATACTCAGTCATGGGTGACCTTGAGCCAGTCACTGCCTCTCATCCTAACCTACCTCACAGGGCATTAATTGGGGAGGGGGAGTATCCTGTGTGCCACCCTGAGCTCCTTGGACGAAGGGTAGGATAGAAATGCAATAAGTAAATAAAAATGTGAGAGACAAGCTAACACATTCAACTATGAATCGCTAGATTGTGTTTTTAGCCATTTGTCATTAGTAAGTTTGGGTGGCACTGTGGGTTAAACCACAGAGCCTAGGGCCTGCTGATCAGAAGGTCGGCGGTTCGAATCCCCACGACAAGGTGAACTCCCGTTGCTCGGTCCCTGCTCCTGCCAACCTAGCAGTTCAAAAGCACGTCAAAGTGCAAGTAGATAAATAGGTACCGCTCTGGCGGGAAGGTAAACGGCGTTTCCATGAGCTGCTCTAGTTCGCCAGAAGCGGCTTAGTCATGCTGGCCACATGACCCAGAAGCTGTACGCTGGCTCCCTCGGCTAATAAAGTGAGATGAGCGCTGCAACGCCAGAGTCGGTCATGACTGGACCTAATGGTCAGGAGTCCCTTTATCTTTACATTAGTAAGTCTCCCGCTACCCTGTGTGTGTGTGAGTGTGTGTGTGTGAGAGAGAGAAGAATAAATATGCACATTCGGATGAGTTCAAAATATGAATTCCTTCCCTGTGGCTTACAGATTCTCCACTACCAGTTCTCCCCCTCCACTCTTTCCAAACAAAAAAATCTACAGACACCCAAAAATCTCAATTTTGAGAACTGGGAAGGGCTAAATAGAAATGAGGAAGGCAGGGCCATCTTTAGCAGATGCAGCGCCGGGGTGCAAATATCCACCCCAAAATTAGCACGGATTGGGGGGGGTGCAGCTTCCATCCTAAGCCTCTGCAGGGATCGCTCTGCTCCTGTGGAGGCTTGGGAGGCAAGTTGCACACCTGCCAACCATATGGTTGACTGGGAGCAGCTGACGGGTGTCCAGGGAAAGTGGAGACCACCAGCAAAACTGCGCAGCTCCCCCACTCACTGGGGCGCCCTTGAGAGGTCGGCACCCTGGCGCAATGCACCACTACGCCCTATGGGAAAGACGGCTCTGAAGGAAGGCAATAAGTTGTTTTTACAATAATAAGGAAGTGGGAGTCAAGGCTGGGGAGAGAAGCTGAAAAGTTTGAGAAAGAAGAAAAGTTTTTCAAGGAGAGTTGTACGGAGTCTGCCCATCACTTTGTGACACCAATTATCACTGCTTCAACCTTTCAGCCAGGGAGGATGGGGGCTGGGGGCAAGAGCATATTATAGCAGGGTGCTAAGAGTTCATTTTAAAGAGGGGTCTGACATGCACAAAGTTAGATGGTAGACTGAATCAGGTGGAATGTGTGAGGGCCCTATTTGTGCCTGCCAAGTTAGACTTAACCTTTGAAGAGTGGCATCTGAAATTCTTCTGCATCTGAAACCTTGCCAGTCAGGCTGAAATCTGACATCTGGAACGTCAGCTCCAAAAGGTCTTGAGCTAATTCTTTGGTATAATGTAGCTTTGATTCAGTGTACCTTCAAATCACCTTGGAGATGGCAAAATCCTAATTATGCTGCGCATATCTGTACCTTTGCACTTCCCAAAATGCAGACATGTTCCAAACAAAGCAACAGGTTTCCTCACTGCTCTTTCAGCTCCCTGAGAAAGAAAGAAAAATGGCATATTTTTGTGGAAGATGTTGTGCAGCTAAGTCAACTGACTAGGATGGAGAAGGGTGTTCAATATCCTAGCACCCTGTGAAACAGAAAATCAACTTTCGTTTTTAATGGAAAGCAATAATGAGCAGTATACCAGCACTCGACTCAATAGTAAGCAGTCTGAGCTCTGAATGCGAAACCAAGTTCACTTTGCATGTTATCTGCCATAATGATGGAACCAACCACTAAGAAATTATAAAAAGGAGGAACAGCAACAGTAGCAACAAACATATCCAGAACATGTAATGCTGGTGTTTGGAAAAGCTTTGTGGGTTGGTTTTTTTAAATGTTTGCTTCAGAAAAAGAAAATGGGAATGTTACGCACATCCATCTGTAATCCATCACCAGTTCATTCAACAGTTTCAAATGATGAAGTGCATAACTTATAATTATGCAAAGACAAGTTTTTAAAAAATGGGAAAGGAAATTGAAGCATGCAGAAATTAGTATTCATTTTAGGAGCTCTTTGGAGCACATTGTAAGATGTCTTCTTTAATTGCAAAATGTGTATGTCCCGTCATTTCTATGCTAAGAGGAAGACTGTGCCAGCTGAAACACAGCATTAATGCATGCTGGATTTTTACTGTGCTGTAAATTGCTTTGTTGCATGAATCAAACATTTCAGCAAGAGCTTTTTAATTATTGTTTCTTTCCAAAGCATGGGAGGAGAGCTAGTGATGAGGATTTGATTGCCTAAGTAACATTAAAAGCGCTGTCAATAGGAAGGCATGGGCAGTTTTTGCACTTGGAAGCATTCTGCACTGCAGTATGAAAGACTTCAAAAAGGAGGAGACATGTTATATTAAGAAATGAATGCCCTGCTCTCCAAGGATTAGCAGCTTGGAAAATGAAAATGTCGATTTCCTTGGAGAATGAGGACAACGGGAACAATGCCATCAGCAGCTTAACAAATGTCCCACATTGAGTTGAAGCATCTGAAACATAATCTAAGCCTTAATTCCATTGTTGTTGCTGTTTAGTCATTTAGTCGTGTTCGACTCTTCGTGACCCCATGGACCAGAGCACACCAGGCACTCCTGTCTTCCGCTGCCTCCCGCAGTTTGGTCAAACTCATGCTGGTAGCTTCGAGAACACTGTCCAACCATCTCGTCCTCTGTCGTCCCCTTCTCCTTGTGCCCTCCATCTTTCCCAACATCAGGGTCTTTTCCAGGGAGTCTTCTCTTTCATGAGGTGGCCAAAGTACTGGAGCCTCAGCTTCAGGATCTGTGAACACTCAGTGAGCCCCAGTGAGCACTCAGGGCTGATTCCCTTCAGAATGGATAGGTTTGATCTTCTTGCAGTCCATGGGACTCTCAAGAGTTTCCTCCAGCACCATAATTCAAAGCATCAATTCTTCAGCGATCAGCCTTCTTTATTAATTCATTCATTCATTCATTCATTCATTCATTCATTCATTCCATTAGGGGTAATAAATTGCCTTTTCACCAGCAGGTTTCTCTTTACAAGTATTATAAATGCTCTGATCAACTCTGCTTAAGACAGGCTGTTTGCTGCTAGACCTAACTGAAGGTTCTGATTATTATTATTTTGATAAACTTGGATAAACTAGGTGAGCCCTGCATCTGTTAAGATCTATTGATCCCTTACAAGTTGGCCAGTGGTTGCTAGCACCATCTGTCTCTCCACCCCCACCCCGAATCTGCTTTTCTGATATTTTATTTGCCAGGTTATGGAGCAGGACTTATACAATGGTAGTAGTGTCCACTTTATTTATTTCATAAAATTTATACACTTGCTTGATTGGGGGGGGGGGAATTGCCCTCAAAGCAGTTATATGGAACACCAAACCTTCTCATTGACCTCTTCTGCTGCTGAGCTCAAACCTTGCTATTCCAGATGTCATCTTCCCCTTGAATTTCTGTTGAAACATTCAGAAATTAGTGTTCCATCTCGGAATGCAGCCAGCATTTTTAAACACAATGTCATCTTTAATTGTCCCATCATTTCTTCGCTAAGAAGAAAGCTGTCCTCACTGTGCTGTTCAATTTCTTGATTGCTTTGATGCTGTGTTTTATCGCTGAGGTTATTGTTTTATATTATTCTGGATGTATAAATCATTGATTTTGATTGACACGTTTTATAGGTCACCTTGAATATTCTGACAAAGGTGACCAAACTCCCAAGAACTGTGCAATAAGAACCATTCCCTGTGTCCACTAGAGATTTGGACTTCTGCTTCTTTTTATTATTTATATGGTGCCCATCAGACTGGGTTGCCCTATCCACTCTGAGCAGCTTCCAAAAGTTGCTATGTCAAGGCAGCATTTCTATGGCCCACAAAAATATGATACCAGGTTGCTCAGGAGATGCACCTTGACTTTGTATGCTTTAAGGGCCTGTGAGAAATGGGGTCTTCTCAGGGGAAAGCGACAACTCAGTTTTGAAATGCACTTTTATAGCAATAGGTGGGGAAAGTTAACTATAAAATGCTGTTGGCCAATTTGTTTTTTTGGACAGAGGGGTGACATTTTAAGTCTCTCTACAGGAATGAAGATTTTCAAGTAACTTTACATGTTCACAAAAATGATACTTGGACGATAACTGCTGACAAAACACTGAATTTTGGAGAAATCCCTATTGTAAACCTTCGATTTTTAGGCTAATTGTTTATTTTCCATCAGATACCCAATCCCATTATGTAGCTTTCTAAAGTCATCCCTGAGAGCATGCTCTTGTCTCCAATACCACCACACACACCCCAGCTTATCTCTGAAACACAGAAAAGTAAATGTTTTGCACTGGGGAGCAAAAAATGTAGAAATCAATGCAGGTCCCCTTAATGGCACATACCTAGTGAATCATTGCTGTGCTATGCTATGAAATAGTGAAGAAACAAATCATTTTTTAAAACAACAACAACACTGTGAATAATCTTCAAGTATTCTTTAGGTGAGATTGACAAAAATCTATTTTTTGTTTAAAACTATTGTTGCCTCCATGATCGCAGAGTAGGCCCCAGCCCCAATGATCTCTCAGCTTCATCACCTGATTTCCTGCATTGTTGCTCTAGCATTGAAATTCCCATTTCTTTCTTTTTCTTTTTCCCTTTTCTTTCCTTTTGCCCCTGAGCTCAGCAGTTGGTAGGTCAGTTATGGTGTACTACTGAAGGAGCTTAGGGACTCGGGTGGCGCTGTGGTCTAAACCACTGAACCTAGGGCTTGCCGATCAGAAGGTCAGCTCCTGCCCACCTAGCAGTTCGAAACCACGTCAAAGTGCAAGTAGATAAATAGGTATCGCTCCAGCGGGAAGGTAAACAGCGTTTCCATGCGCAGCTCTGGTTTTGGTGTGCCGTTGTGCCAGAAGCGGCTTAGTCATGCTGCCCACATGACCCAGAAAAACTGTCTGTGGACAAACACAGTGTTTGAGAGCCAGTGTGGTGTAGTGGTTAAGAGCGATAGACTCATAATCTGGTGAACTGGGTTCGCATCTCCACTCTTCCACATGCAGCTGGTGGGTGACCTTGGGCTAGTCACACTTCTCTGAAGTCTCCCAGCCCCACTCACCTCACAGAGTGTTTGTTGTGGGGGAGGAAGGGAAAGGAGAATGTTAGCCGCTTTGAGACTCCTTTGGGTAGTGATAAAGCGGGATATCAAATCCAAACTCTTCTTCTTCTTCTTCCCTTGGCCAGTAAAGCAAGATGAGTGCTGCAACCCCAGAGTTGTTCGTGACTGGACTTAACGGTCAGTGGTCCTTTACCTTTTTTTTTAACTGAAGGAGCTTAACAATGTAAGAGAAGAGGTTGTGGAGATGAGTGGTGCAACTGTACACTACATGGGCCCACTTCTTCATGTCAAAAATCAGGACGCATGTCCTCCTAAGTGATGTGCTCCTGAGTGAATCAGGTTACCTGCACAGACCAAATACCAGCTATGGATGTGTTGAATTGGCCCTCTTCTTTCTATGGAGTTGGCTATCTTTCCGCTCCATGATCACTAGAGGATGTCCTTGTAATATCTTGAATACCATGGCTTTTGGGTAGGGCAGGCCCAAAACATTCTTGCACCTGAGGCAAACAAAACAGCATCCCTCTTCCACTGGGGAAGAAGGAATGAGTGGAGATCTAAATCAGGACTCAAGCGGGGGAAATAATCATCTATATTGGTATCTTCTGCCCCTGTGGATCCTGCCACCAAAGGTGGTCACCTCACCTTGTTTCATAGGTGGGCCAACCTTGTTTTTAGAGTCAATGGTCCTAAAATGATTATACATCTGGATTTGTTGTTGTTGTTTAGTCATGTCCGACTCTTCGTGACCCCATGGACCAAAGCACGCCAGGCACTTCTGTCTTCCACTGCCTCACGCAGTTTGGTCAAACTCATGCTGGTAGCTTCGAGAACACTATCCAACCATCTCGTCCTCTGTCATCCCCTTCTCCTTGTGCCCTCCATCTTTCCCAACTTCAGAGTCTTTTCCAGGGAGTCTTCTCTTCTCATGAGGTGGCCAAAGTATTGGAGCCTCAGCTTCATGATCTGTCCTTCCAGTGAGCACTCAGGGCTGATTTCCTTAAGAATGGAATACATCTGGATACTCCTTTGCTTTGAGCAGAAGGTACATTCAGATGTGCGTTCAATCACACAACTCTATTCTTAAACTATCCACAGGCTTTTTCAAGATTTTTTTCACATCCATCGGTTGAAGTTTTCTGCCCCTACCACACACACACTTTTATGGAAAGCAAATTGAACAGAAAGTGATTCAGGATAAAAATTAGCTGAGCTACAACAAAAACCACCTCAGAAATCAAATCTGCCAAGCCCTCTGCAACCTGATTCCAACTCGCAAGCTTCTCCAAGTGAAATCCAAGTGTTTTGCTTTTGTGAAAAATAATATTAAGAATTCATTTACCTATCTCATTAAAACTAAATTAACAGTTTGCTTGTGTGGTGTACATAAAGAGTCAGTGGAAATGCCATTGCTCGACCTTACACACACACACCAATCCAGAAGAGAAAAGCTCCAGTCCAATGCAATTAAATAATTTGAACTAAGTAATTTGGAAGTTAAATCCCTAATGTCAGGCTGTTTCAGAAGTCATCTTTTAGTATGTCATTGAAGGCAGCTTTATGTCTAGCCATGTCTATCTGCCATGACTAATGATCACTATTTCAACTGAGAAAGGCCTTAGGGTGTGTACTGAAGAAGAGATTGTTATGCAAAAAGAGGGTGAGGGTAAGAAAACTGTGTGCTAGACCAGTATTATGTTCATATTGGTGTTAATAAGGAAGAAATGAATTTTCTGCAAATCCTTCTGGTATGAACACCTTAAGTTTTCAAATCCCATCTCTAGTACTTACATCAACAGTGCAGAAAATTATATTACATGAACAAATAGTGTACTCTTGTTAGAAATGAAGATTGTAATATTAATGGCAACGTCCTCCATTTAAAAAATAGTTACCCCATGGATTTTCTTTTAAATATTTTAACTCAAGACCGCTGAGAAATGCATTTGAAAATAGGGCCAGTGCCTTCAGAGATTATCTCCCATGTTTGCCTTGCACACAGTTCTCAGTGACGCATTGTTGATGTCACACTAGTGATACAAGAAGGAATTTCTGCCCTTTGGATTTACCAATACCAAGTATTTCTTCACTTGGTGCCTTGGAAGGCATGGGCTGAAAAAATAATAATTCTCCATTTTATTTAGCAGGATTTATATACCATTTAATCATCAAAACCTCTAAGTGGTTTGCAAAAAAAGTATAAAACATACACATAAAATCAAATTTTAAAAGCAAGCTGACCTGAAAAAGTTCAAAAAATAAAAGTAAAAAAAATCATTATTATTATTTTTTTAAATCCGCATTAAAGTAGAATTAAATGCCAAAATTTGCATCAAAATTACATGTCTGGGTAGGTTTGCTTAATGAAAACATTTTTAGCAACTACCTAATCTCAGCAGTTCCTGCTGACTGTGAGCTGACCTTTCAAGGGGCTGCAGAAAGTTCTACCACCCTTGCTAAACCACCATTGGTGGTCCTTGGAGCTTGCTCTGGGTCTTTGACCCCTTACCAGGCGCCACCTGTCCCATTTTGCTGGCTGAGGCAAAACAGAGAGGGGCTGTGTTCCCTTCATGTGAAATTCTACTTTTTCTGTCGTGGCTTATATTTCTGATTGTACATCTAAGAGTTGGCCAGTGATCACATTTGTACATGTCCTGAAAAGTACAAAGAAGATTGTCAATAGAAAAGCACCTTCTGACTCACACGAGAGTTGTGGGATGGTTTTAATAGGTAAGAGAGGATATATTAATTGTAATTTATCCCTCTAGGCCAGGGGTCAGCAGCCTTTTTCAGCCGTGGGCCAGTCCACCGTCCCTCAGACCATGTGGTGGGCCAGACAATATTTTGAAAAAAAATAATGAATAAATTCCTATGCCCCACAAATGACCCAGAGATGCATTTTAAATAAAAGGACACATTCTACTCATGTAAAAACACGCTGATTCCTGGACCGTCTGCGGGCCAGATTGAGAAGGCGATTGGGCCGCATCCGGTCCCCGGGCCTTAGGTTGCCTACCCCTGCTCTAGGCAGCCACATGTGTGGGTTGAACATAAAAAGAGATCAGCTGAGCAGAGTTTAAATCCCATCTTTAAGCAGTTTAATTGAAAGCATAACAATTAGCATGTGAGACCCTTTAATTAATTAAGTTCAACTGCAAAGCGAGCTCCTCCTTTCCAACCCTGGC
Source organism: Podarcis siculus (assembly GCA_034642415.1). Lineage (NCBI taxonomy): Eukaryota > Metazoa > Chordata > Lepidosauria > Squamata > Lacertidae > Podarcis > Podarcis siculus. Next base: position 1,202,205 of record JAXCMG010000073.1, on the reverse strand, counting down.
TTAACAAAGAATCAGACAACTGACTGAGAAGTAAGTTTAAAATGTGATTTACTTACTCGTAGTCTTGTATTTGTTTGCAGCAGCAGCAAAATAAATATAGGCAAAATGCTTATATTTAGAGTATAAGCAGCCTCAGATGTGCCTGAGCTGGAGCAGTTGGATATATGTCTGCTCCTGTCACTGGTTGAAGAGAAAAGGAACCCTTCACATGCTAACTGGCAAGAATATGCATTGCTGGATTTGGCTGCTAATTTCCCACAAGAGTAAGGTTTATACCACAGATTTATTGCAATAGCAACCTTCAGTAGTATGAATGCAGTCTTCAAATATCCAAGGGATTCAAACATTTGCGGTTATTGTCATAAAGCAAGGGTGAGAAACACTTTTCAGTGCAAGGGCCACATTCTCTTCTGAGGGCCACGTGCCAGTTGTGGGCAGCACTAGGGGCAAAAGTGTGCAGAACAATGAATTAAAATTTTACCTTTGCAAAGTGAGATAGTTTCTACATAATCTCATACTTGTCTCTCTCCTCCATGCAGGCCAGCAAGAGTTCTTATTGGAGTTCACTGACATATCCCAGCCAGCCAAAAACACTTGAGGAGGCTCTGGAGCAGAGCTGGTGAAGAGTGTGGCCTGGGGAGAATTGTGAGGGCCAGCTAGAGAATGTGGGAGGGCCACAGTCAGCCGCTATGCCATAGTTTCCCCACCCCTTTCATAAAGCTAAGGATTAAAAATATGCATCAAATCAAGCACAGATAGAAGAAGAAACACCTCCTGTTTACAATTACTTCCTCATGTTCTGTTTCTGATTCCTGTGTACCTTTGAGGTTTCTGATTATGTTTATTTCCAGTGCTGGTGCCTTGCATCTTTCTTTCTTTCTTTCTTTCTTTCTTTCTTTCTTTCTTTCTTTCTTTCTTTCTTTCTTTCTTTCTTTCTTTCTTTCTTTC